>CM052438.1:117235701-117277796 GCA_028533085.1 Varecia variegata | reverse complement strand
AATTCCAGTGGAATATAGAAACATTACTCTTATATAGCTCTGTTTCCTTCCTATTCCTTTTGTGGTATTATTGTTATACATATTACACCTATATATGTTACAAACCCCAAAATAATTTTATAATTATTATTTTACATAGTTTATTACCTTCTAAAGAAGCTGAGAGAAGAAAGGAGTGCAAGTATATATTTGCAGCTTTTGTTACATTAACTTTCTTATTTACCATTTCTGGTTCTCTTCTTTTGTTCCTATGAATTTGAGTTACCATCTGGTATCATTTCCTTTGCCTAATATAATTTTGCTCCACTCACTTCCTTTATGCTATTATTCACAGATCTATTTCTACATGTTATAGCCCCAAAGTATACTTATATACACATTGTTTTATATAATTGATTTTTAAATTTTTAAATTAAGAGAAGAAAGTAGAAGAAACATGCATTTATACTCTCTTTTATAATTACATAATTACACTCACTGGTGCTCTCTGGCTTTTTGTGTGGGTTTGAATTACTATCTGGGGACACTTGCTTTCAGCCTGAAGAACTTTCTTTAGTATCTCTCGTAAGGCAAGTCTGCAAGCAACAATTCTGTTGGGTTTTGTTTGTCTGGGAATGTGTTTATTTTTCCTTCATTTTTGAAAGATAGCTTTGGTGTCTATAGGATTCTTGGTTGAAAGTTTTTTCTCTGAGCACTTTGAATATGTTTTCCATTGCCTTCTGCCTAACTAGTTTAGCTGGTGTCCAGTCTTGTCCCTCTTTAATCCAGTCACATTGCTGTCAGAGTGTTGTTTTTATAACATAAATCTTATTGAGCTGCTCCCTTATTTAAGATATTTAAACATGTCTCTCTTTCTATAGAGTAAACACTGATATCCATAGAAAGGCATTGGCTCTCCATGATCTATACCCTGCTTTCCTTGGGCCATGTCTCTCATTTTAGTCCATGTTCTAGTCATACTGAACTGCTTAAAGTTTTCTTCATACTCACAGGCTGTTTTGTGCATCAGTGCCTTTGCTTCAGTTGCTCTTTCTGCTTGGAAACCACCCACTCCCATCTCACCCCCTGTCTGGGAAATTCCTACACAACTCTCGAAAAGGAGCTCGGTCATCACTTCCTCTAAAATTCTTTACTGATACCTTTGCTAGAGTTGGCCATTTCCTCTTCGTGTTGATCCACTGATCTCTATGCAGTCTTCTATTAGGGTACTTTAGGCACATAGATTTATGTTAAAAATTTACTCTCATCTGTAAGACCTCTTGAAGGTGTTAATAGCAGCCAACCTGAATTGAGTGCTTATTATGTGACAGGCATTTCACACTTTTTTCTCATTCAATTCTGTAATGCTATGAAGTAGGTACTATTTCTGCCTCTCTTTTGCAGATGATGAAACTAAGACAGAAAGATGATCCAGATTGCCAGATAATTAATTGCTGTTAGAGTTGAAAATAACACTAGGACTCTCTCACTCCTGCCTACATTCTTAACCAGCACACTATGCCTTCTCTTGAAGGTCAAGAGCCTAGTACAGAGCCTGATACATAATTATGCCCAATAAACGTAGGTTGAATGTGGTAGTTTGATAATGAATTTTATAGTTTTAGTTTAAGACATTAAAAAAATAAGATTTTGAACTCTACTTCATCATTTTTATTTCTATTACTTATTTCTCTGTAGTGACTAACTATAAAATCCTCAAATAAAAAATCCCTTTCTAGTATTCCTGGGGCATTCAGGAAGGAAAGAATGTGAGGGATGTGGCCTACTTTGCAGCAATGATGCTTCCAGTCTATCTGTATAGAAAGAGTGATTCAGGGTGGGCAATATGATTGAAAAGGGGTGGGACCTCTAGACTTGCAAATCACTTTACATAAAATTCAGAAATCATTGACTTTCTATCTAGAAAAATGATGGAGGTGATGGTACCCTCCAGGCCCCCAGAAACCCCTTGATGTAGCCACTGCTCTACTACTTGTAGGAGAGGGAGAACATCTAAAGGGAAAAATTAGCTGTAGGTAGTAGAAGTTTTTATATATATATATATCTGAACCATTAGGGCCTGCTAGAAAGAGAAAAGGAAGGAATAAAAGTAAAAGGAAGTAGCCTTAAAGGCAAAGTTTAACCAATACTTCATTTGGTGATGTAGTCTATAACAGCATCAACATGGTAGAGCCTCCTTTTTGGATTTTACTTTGTGGTTCTCTGTGTGCTGTTCCCTGTATGTTACGACAATGCTGACACATGGGTCCTCACTCTTAGAGCCTAAACCAACCTGGCCCTAAGGCAACCTTCAATCCTCTGTGGAGGAAGTTCCTCAATTTTCTCATGGTGCTTCATTCCCTGATACTAGATACAAACCCTGGGCGTTCATGGAGAATTTCCCTGATAACAAAAGCATCAAGAGACTTTTCTTCCCTTGGCACATTATTTGTGTCACAGACTGAACTAGCATGAGACTAAGGAAGACCCTGAGAAATGACTAAGGGAAATAAAACCTAACATGTTGTCAGTGGATGTCATTATAATAAAATTCTCATTCCATAACTGGAGACTTGTGGTCTTCTGTATTTTAGGATGTGGTCATGTGCTTACCTATCACACTTCATTTGTTGCCTTTGCCCTTCCCTTCCAGCTTCACCCTTCTGAAGTAGGGACGTAATGACTGGAGCTCCACTGGCCACCTTGAGTCATGAGACGACCATGAAAATGGAGGCCACGTGTTAAGAATAGTGGAGCAAAACATTAGAAGACACTTGGCGCCCCAATGACCACAGACCCACAATACCAGCTTTAAATCTGTTGAACGTCAGCCTTTTTATATATATGAGAAAAACAAAGCTTTATGTATTTAAGTCACAGTTATTTTAGGGTCTCTGTTACTAGCAGCTGAGTGCAATTTCTAACGAAGATAGGACTTGACAGGAAAATAAGATGTTATGCATATGAGGTCCTGCAAAGCACAATATGCAGAATTCAGAAAGGTTTATTAGTAGGATTGGTACATTCACTTTTTTCTGAACTTTTGAGCTGTAGGTCAAGATTGTCTGTCTTACTTCTCAGTGCATACACCAGTGTGCGTGTTGGTGGGTGTAAAGTAGAAGACTCCCAATGTGGAAGGGACTGTCTGTGTTTTTCCAAAAGCGGTAATTTCAGTACAATGTCTTGGACCATTAGTATTTAAAAATACTAATGGAAAATTCCTTACATTACAAAGGAAATTTCCTTTGACCAGCTCTTTTACTGGATTGCCACTCAGAAAAATATAGAGGTTTAAGCAACAATTTGTTAGTTATCACAACTATTTAAGCAATTATTTTTAATTACTTAAATTAAATTCTTAACCGTTACTGAAGAGCTACTCTCTGTGAGCACCAACCATGTGCAGACACTGCTAGGTGTCTGTGTCTGCATGAATTATATCACTTAACACCCTCTGTAACCTGGGAAAGTTAAAAATGCCTACCGTGGTTTCCTTTCCTAACCAGCAAAATAAGCTTGTTAATATTTGAGTTAATGCCCTAGACCAACTTTTTAATGAATCTGTTTTATCTAGATTACAAAAGACTTTTTCTTAGGAGACATTCACAAAGGCCCAGCTGGAAAGGAACAGTATTTTTCTCCTGGGGCATTAGGCACCATTAAAACCAGAGAATCTCTCCTTCTCTGCCCGAAAATTTACAGAGAATTTTGAACCTCTGCCCTCATCTTTTGCTTTAGCTGTTAATCCTCAGTCCAGCCTGGTTGGAGGTATATGTTTTACTGAGCATGCTGGGTGGACGGTAGATTAGACCAAAGATTGGATGAGAAATGGAGAAGAGGGAGAATGGGAAAGTGAATAATCCCCCAATGAGAATCAGACTAGGAACACTCTTTATAACACTAACTGAATAATCCTAATATAAAAGCTTCACACTTTTGCACACACACTTATATGTGCTTGTCTTGATCTCGTTCTCTCAAAATCCACAGGGAAATCACATTTCTCGCTATCTATTTTCCTGTATGTCAGCACTATGACTACAACCACCTTATCTTACAGAAAATGTTTGGAGAATCATACTCTGCCCAGAAGATAGTAAGGGCTCAATAAATGAATATATGTGACTATGTTTCAGAAAGGAAGGTCTGAGAGAAAAACAGCTGGCACTGGTCTGGAAGTGACAACTCATTACACCACATAATACTTCCAGGGCTCTCAGTACTCCAGAAAGGTCAGTGGAGTCCATATTTGTTTGAAATTCTTTTTTACAAAATAAATTTTCTTTCTCATGGAATATTTCTGTGCTCCAGTTATATTACTTTCTCAGCTCTAAATTGGGGAAGATAGTATCAATCAGGTGGAAGAAGATGACAAATATTTATCTTAAAATTTCTTTTATGCCACACAAATGGTTATTAAAAATAGGTAATACAAAATAAAATAAAAGCTCTTGGACTGAAGTTGGGTAGTCTGCTTCCATCCAGACCCTATCACAGATCTACAGTATTTAGCATAGTCACCTGCTTAGAATATGCTTTTGCTTCTCTCTTTTGAAGTTCAGGGAAACAAGCCAATGCCAAAGAGAGAATCGGGAACAGAGGGAAGATGGGCAGAGGCAGAGGTGGTCTTTGAAGGAGCTTGGCAAAGAGCTGCACTCATTCCTCAACATGCGTCAATTAAGGATAGAAACTCAGTAGGAGAGACAAAGTGGGACCTGTTTGCAGTGACTGAATGAAAAATCACACTGAATTGAGATCTGCTTATAATAATCCTCTGCAGGACAGGCATGGAAATTATATGGTTCCATTTAGATAAGAAGAATCTTCATGCCCTAGGCTAGATAAAATGGCTTAGCCATAAGGACTTTTCCTTTTAGCAGAACTTTTTTTCAAAGAGCCTCACAGTCGTGACCACATCACAGAGTATTCCGGAATGTATCTGATACTTACCTAACAGCAGGGGCAATTGTTCCTCAGGCATTCCCAGTGCAGAGTTAGGTATTTGTCAATGCTGCACCCACTCTTTTAGGCCACTGGGGGTCCAGTTAATGAGAGCATTGAAAGATTAGGGTGTTTGATGTCCTAGAGACTAAACAATAGGACTATTGAGTGGATGTTTCACTCATCATTTGGATGGTTCCATATCTTGAAGACAGTCAACCATTTGTAAATGGCACCCCAGTGGCCGAAAAGAGTCAATGTGCTTATTACAGACTTGCCTTGCATTCTTTCCTGTAAAAGGCTTTTTGCCCTTCCCATTGGATATATTTAGACAGTCAAAAGGAGAAAAGCCGTACCTGTAGTATTCATCTCCCACAAAGAACAGTGTCTTCTGTGGCTCCCTGAGATAGACGGCAGCATCTATTCGCTGCACGTGCCTTGGGAATCCAAAGTCGTAAATCGTCCGAGGAGGACCCTGCATTTGGAATCCCCTTGTTATCCAGTAGTGGGGGCCTGAAAACAGAAATCAACATTTACAAAATCTCTGGACCAATTAGCCATGCAATTCACTCATAAAGATTTCTGTGAAGCATCATAAGTGGGATTAGTTCATGGGATATTTGCCATGGCTATAACCCAACAGAAGACATAATCCTCTAATTACTTAATTCAGTAAAAGACTTCAAACTTCCCTGGAGGCAAAATACCTGGTTATACCTTAAGCAATAACACTGAAACAATTGTATCTTACATTAAGCACATTAATTTTTTCAAGAATCTCATTTCATCTTCATATATCTATGAGAGAGAAGGGGCAAGTGACATGCAAATGCTATGATTTTTACTTAAGTTGGCACCAGCCTTCTACCCTTATCCTTTAGCATCAAGAAAATATAAGCTAACACTGATAGTTACCACCGATCAGATTATTTCCATTAACTATACATTGTTGCAACACATCTTCAAGGCTGATATTACTATAAGCACTTTGCAGAGGAAGATGCGAAGGCTCAGAGATAACTTAGATCAAAGTGACTCAAATCGTAAAGAGCTGGGCCCAGAGATTGGTATCGTGTGTGTCCACCTCCTAAAGTCACAGTTGTTCTCTTCTCCCACTGCTTCTGAGCACGGCCTGGCATCGAGGGTATCGTTTACCCCACATTGGGTTCCAGTTGGCTTTTGCTAATTAAAGGCTGTCCTGGAGTACGCCGTGTCACTCTGAGCAGAAGTGCTGGGGGTAGGGACCAGGATTCTAGCTCCCTGGACACTGCCACCTAGCACAGTGCTCCACTAGGCTAAAAGGCTTGGTTCTGAGAACAGTTTCATAGTCACCATCATTCCTGTCATTGTCACAACAGAGAGGGTGGCATTTCATACCCAACCTGAGGAGAAAGAGCAACTGTAACATGCTCCAGGATCATAGAACAAACGCTGTCAGCGCTAGACATTCCAAAGAGATGGGGCCTGCGCCCCTGCCATTTCTTTCTTTGAGGGACCTGTATGGTACCTTTGAAGAAGTAAGCGGTGCCCCTCTCAGCCACTTCGTAAGCTGCATCCACGTTGGACATGAGCTGGGGGAAGGAGCTGGTGATAGTGCTGGGCCGGATCCCGGATGGCAGGTGAACCTGCCGTCGCCAGAAAATCCTATTGGGTGTTCCAAAAGACATCAAGATCAAGGGTTGATTTAGGTCTTAAATTGCACTTGGACTGAAATGTACTCAGAGGCTCTTGCTAAATGGCCTTTGTCCTTGCCTTGTTTCTAAGGAAAACATAGTTTTTTTGACTTTGGTAAACAATGTCCTCTCTCTTTTCATTGTCCTAGCATCTCTGTGATCTCCTTTCTTTTGTTTAAGAGTGTTCAGAACAGAAGGATACAGGGATAGCATCAACGATTTACATGTTTAAGCTGAGCACCCTCCTGTTCTAAATATCACCTGATACAAATTTCTCTTTCCTATTCTGATCTTTTAAAAATTAAAATCTCACAAAGATAAATGTGATCCAGATGGTGAACATGATGAATAGTACATAAATGAACTAAGAGTTTGTGGTTGGGAGATGCTAATTCGTCTCTGTAAAAATAGCAAAAACATTAATAATCATAAATTATGGCATTGCTTACATCATTGTGTACTAGAAGTGTTTGCAGTTTTGACCCTGATGGCTAGCTAATTAACAGAAAATCCAGGACACACATGTTAATTTAAGGTTTAGCAGCTTATCCATCCACTTATCCAATATTATTTTCATAAAATTGTGGCAGTATACACACAAGAGTACTGGGTTGATCAATGTAAATATGGTCTATTTTGCATTTTGGAGATGAAAATCATTTTTATAAAACATGAATGTTTAATTGGCTCCTTAGAAGCCCAGAATCAAGGTATAAGATAATTTGTGGATGAGGAAACTGTAATAAAGTTTTGACATTTAACTTTCCTAGTAAATTAGAACCCCCCAAAATCTTATGTTGAGTTTTCTCATCCCGTTGATCTAACAAATATTTATAGCGCACCTATCACTAGGCACTGTAGACATCAAGGATGAAACACTGAACAAGACCCAGGCCTTGCCCTCAAGATGTTTAAAACCCAATAGTAGAGACTGGTAAGGTAATGAGGCGATTATAATGCAGAGTGAGCAGTGCTATGAAGAGTTAAGTTCAGGATGCTCCAAGAGCACTCAGGGGGATACTCCCCTGAATTTAGGGGTTTAATGAAGTTGCCCCAGATGAAGCCATTTAAGCGATAATAAAATCTGAAAGAGATATATTGAGAAGGGAGAAATATTTCTTCATGTTTCCTAAGAGGCACCATGATTCAGAAGGAAAAGCACATTGTGTTTCAGACGACAAAGGCTAGAATTCCAACTCCATTGCTGACCAGCCTTTCCAAGCCTCAGTTTTATCATCTCTAAATGGGAATAATAATTCCTTGGCCAATCTCATGAGATCATTATAAGGATCAAATGAGATAATGCATTTGAAAGTGTATTGTAAACTGTAAAGTGCCATTTGAATAGGTACTGTCTGTGTGAAAAATTATTATCTGCCTAGGTCTTAATTATCTACTAATTGGGAATCCACCATAGCCATTCACAGGCCCAAAACATAGCAGCCTTCTCCAGATTAACGGATGAAAAACAGACTTAGAAACACTGCCAGGCTAAGGGTCACCTGGTTGTTGTGGGCAGGGAGAGCCCGGATTAGACTCCAGCTGTCTCGATTTTCATCACATGCCCTGTCGCATCTACTGCTCATTCTCAGTCTTGTGATCTCTGGTTTTTCTTTGTTTATGACTTAACCCTTTGTCCAATCAGACCTGGACTTTTCTGAAGGCAAGAGGGACAGCTTCCCTCTTTTCTTTTGTCTCCACCACCTCACAGTGAGCAGAAGAGTTCAGCAACTGTTTCTTGGATTAACTGGGACCCTGGGGAGGATTCTGAAAAGCAAGTGTTTTCCAATTAATTCGATCCCATACGTAGTTCTTCTGAAAGGCCGGTTCTGTTCAAGTCACTGTGCTAAGACACAAGGTGTGCGTTTCAGGGAATTGTACCGGAGGGATGAGGCCATGGGGAGAGGCATTCTGAAGGACTCGCCAGCAGGACTGGAACACTAATTTGGTGAGAACAATGGAAAAGGAGAGTCAAAGAAGGTAGCAGCCTCATGATCCGTGGTCAGCAGTGGAAAATGTTGCTGAGCTCACCAGACTGAAGACTGAAGAAAAGGGGCTGACTGGCCGGGATAATGAAGGAGGACAGCTGCAGGGGAGGGGTGAGGAAGGAAGCCAGGTCACAGTTAAAGAGCAAATGGAGCAAATGCTGGGGGAAATGAAAGGGGTAGATACAGATCATTTGTTTGAGGATCTTGTTAATAACAAAGGAAGTTGGTGGAGGCAGCAGGGTCCAAAGAGGATTTCAAAGATGGAAAATGTTCATGTCTGAAGACATGAAAAGGAGCCAGTGGGGAAAAAGAAATGCAAAATGCTGTAGGAAGGAGGACAACAAGGCCAGTGACCACTAGCACGTTTGGAATTGGGATTTCCCAGGATTGCAGATGAGGAGGAGTCTTCCTCCTGCGCTTTCTCCCTGGGCTGTGTCTACTCTGGCTGTGAGGCTGCTTCACTGAAAGTCTACAAATGGCACTGTGTTTACTCAGACTGGTTCTCTGTAATCCAGTGAGAATTCAGACATAGAGGCAGAAGGTGATCTAAGATCCCTGACTCATTGTCACTTCTGGAGCGAGGACGGGCCCCTTTACATCTTCCCAGGTTATGACCTATGAACACGGGTCTCCATAGGCTCCTCAGATGGGTTGAAACACTCCCAATTTAAGAACACTATGCACAGCTTTATTTTTAATCCACACTACTGTCTAAGCATGGGCTTTTAATTTTATGAGCTGTGTTTTCCTTGGGTTCAGTGAGGTGGATGATGCATGGCTGACTTCGTGGCATCTGAAGCATTCAGAGCTAAGCACCCTGGTTAATGATCATCTCGGAATGAACGGCTTCTCAGCCGAGGACGTGATGGTTTGTACTTCAGAGTTCCCAGTGAAACAAATTTGGGAGGAAACTTAGCTACATCAGTAAACTCTAAGTTTAAATTTTACATACCCTCAATTAGTACATTTTTAGAGTGAAAACATGTCTTTTTAAAGTATTTGCAAATAATTGAAAGAGTAATCCAGAGTTTATAAAAAACCTTCATATGCATTATCTCAGTTGATCCTTTGAAGTATTTGTGCAGATATGCTTATTATTCTCACCCTTATTTGAGAGAAGAAAATTGAGTCTCAGAAAAATTTGATGCCTCACACAAGGTCACATGCCCAGTGATAAAATAAGGTTTCAAGCATTACCTGTTCCTTTCACTGCACCACATTGCCTGATCTCAGGGGAGTGGGCAGCAAGGAAACCAAGAGCATCAAAAAGATAAAAAGAAGAAAGAAACTATTCCCCAAAGTAGCAAACAGGATGACAGAGAAGAGCAGAATCTGGGAGAGTGTGAGGCTGAAGAGGGCCGTCCTTCGCTGAATTGCCTTGACGGTCTAGCAGTAGGAGGTGAAGGCATCTCCTGAAAATGAGAGGCTGACGGGTCTGCTCAGGTGGTGCGGAGTGAAGATGGTTGGGTGCAACAAAGAAGGACAAAGAGTCCACAACATGAATCAAGTCCCTCGGTGCGCCAGGCACCATACACACAAGGATAAAAAGATGAGTAATATTAATCCACCATCCTGCCTGCAGGGAGTTTGAGGGACCTGCAGAGAGCTGCCAGAGGCCAGGTGAAGGTTATCAGTGACCTAACCTCAAATTTGACCAGTTATTGTTCTTTAGTGAAAGGGAATGAAACTTTCAGAGAGTATGAAAATCACTGATCAAAGAAGTTCTGCTCAACCCTCTGGCACCTATTCATTTAGCCAACAAATATTGACTGACCTTGACTATGTGCCAGGCACAGCATTAGCTACTGTACATGAAGATAAATATGCGGCTGAATATCTAATCTAAAATATCAATAAGCTCCATTGTTCTGCCCTCTTTATTAAAGAGCAGATTATACGCTGTTGATACGATCTGTTTCTCTATTTTCATTACCCAGTTCCAATACATCCTGCAGCTGTTCTTTCCCAGCAGGCGCATAGATTTTTTTTTTTTTTTTTGCTTATATTTTAAATCCCTTTACAGATGTATAAGGAGGTTACTTGCTATAATGTTTTTGTGAATTTGACTTCATTTATTACTATAATCTATAGCTCTAAGGATGTATATCTTATGAGTATGTTGTTTTCTTACCTACCAGACATAATTTTTCTTCATTTACTGAAAATTTTCATGATTATAGATTCCTTTTGAAATTTATCATAATTTACATAAGTGATGGATAGTGTTTATTTCTATCTTAGTGTACAGTGTATACATTGTAATATGTCAGAACAGTGTTTAAAGCAAGGTTTCTTAACCTTGACACCACTGATATTTTGAGCCAGGTAAGTCTTGTGTTGAGCTGTCCTGTGCCCTGTGTCATGGTTAGTGGTAACCCTGCTCTACCCATTAGATGCCAATGGCACTGCCCACCCTCAGTTGTGACAACTGAAATTGTCACCAGATATTGCCAAATATCCCCCGGTGCACAAAATCACACTTGATTTAGAACGACCACTCTCCTTCAATGTAGTCCTCACAATGCCCACCATATCCTTAATCAAGGCTATTTAGGAAGGAATTTTATGATTCTACCACCTGAGAAAATTCCAAAAGTACATTTTCAGTTTGCCTACACACTTACACACTACACTTTACTACTTCTCATAATGAGTCATTCAGGATATCAGTGTCCCAAAACTTCAAATAAAATAGAGGGTTTAACTTTGCCTAGAGTTGCTTGTTAATTTTTAAAAGGAGAAATGAAAGAAAATTGACCAAGGAGAATGCAGCTGGAGGTCAACGACTCTTCAGCAGAGGCGTAATCCAGACAGAGCCTAGTGTCGGGAGGTGTGTCTGCTCCTCCGCACTCTGAGCCCATGCGGAGAAACACATGAAACATTTTTGGGAAAACTAAGACAATCTAAGAACATCCTCCTCTTTGTGGCTGGTTACCCCACCTGCAGGCAGAAGGCCTGGGAGCACAGGAACAGCTCAGAAGTGCTTTTCCTATTAACTCAAACGTGTAATAGTCAAAAGGCGTAGGTTCATTCAAGTTAAAATTCAGTGCTTTTCTTGGTAGTTCCATTTCATAGCCAGAAAGCTTTCTACATTAACAATAGGATAGACTCTGGACTGGGGCTCAGAAGGCCTGGGGTGCAATGGAGGGTCTGCTAGGCTGTGAGACCTGGGACTAGTTTCCTTATCTCTGAAATGAAGTATTTGGACATGATCAACCTTTATGCTTGCTCCATTTGTAAATTCTATTATTCTACTAAGGGCTATAGCTGATTGTGATCATATTGCTTTTATTCTTAAAATTATATTGGGTAAAACCCAAAATAATCTGACAGATGCAAATATAATTTTGGTATAGCTACAATTCCAGTCATTTCTTTCTTCTCTTCCCTAAGTGACAGGAAATCTGAGATAGCCTTAATATTTTATCATCTATCATAAAGAGCAAAATGTATACACATTAAAAATATGTATGCCTTTCAACTCGTTATGGCTAAAGTTTGTTTCTCTTCAAACAGGACATTTGAATGTACATTTAAACATGACGGAGAAGATCTAACAATCTCACGGTGACTTTAAAGGGTACCTCATTCCATCGTGCTTTGGAAACAAACCATGTGGTTATTATGCCCACGGCTTGAATGTCCCATCCACAGATTATTGTTGGTGACGGGGAATTCCAGGCTGGTGAGTGAGTGGGAGAGGACGGGCTGGGAGCTCTTTCACAATCAGTGGCTCCCTGGTTGCCATTGTAACTGTGACTTGAAAGAATTCTTTGTTCTTTGTCCAGGCTTAGCAAGCACTTTGGGACTTCTGGCGGCAACCGCTGGGGGATCAGCACAATAGAGTCATGGCATTCTAGCTCTGAATGGCACCTCAGTATAGCAGGGCAGTTAGCATGGGCTCTGGAAGATGACGGTTTGGGTTTGGATCCCAGCTCCATGCCTCCCTAGCCATGTGCTCCTGAACAAGTTGCTTGCCCTTTCTACCTTGTAAAAAGAGAGTAATACTTTATACCTTACAAGGGTATTGTAAGGACTGGATAACAAGGTGCCTGACATAGTGAGTACTGAACATATAAAGTCACTATTCTTATCAGACAACACCCTCACTTTACAGAGAAGGGAGTGAATGGCAAATCCAGAGTTAGAAGAAACCAATCCTGACTCCGCGCTCTCCTTATAGCTCATCCTAGTTCTTTGGAATTACCTGTCCTACCCCCAATAGCTCATCAGATCTGAAATGGGAGAAGCTGAGAAGGTGTCGGCTAAGCAGACACATGTGAGCTGGCCATCTCTCCTTCCCGGACCTCCTCGCTAATGATTCATTTCCAGGTGTCTCTTGCAGCTATGCCTCCCACGCTGTTCTGTTACCACCCTCAGTATTTATAGTCAAGGCTATGTTAAAAGATGTAACAACTTCACATAGTCATAAGTAATTGCTAAATACTCAAGATTTGATAAACGGAGGGCTTCTTTTTGTTTGTTTGTTTTGCCTTTTTAAGAGAACAATGACCATTGAATGAAATGGATAATATCTTTGACTTCCCTGTTTCCTTTGCCCCTACCACAACCACTGATGTTTACCAAAACAATAAGCTACACTCTCCACGATGGCTAGCATCTCGCATCTTTATCGCCAAACTGTATAGCTATTAACATATGCGATTTCAGTGTGCGGGCAGTGTAGACGCTGACAATGTCATCCTCAGGTGAAGCCCATGTAACCTACTGCTGTGCTCTAGGCTTCTCCCAACCTGCACCTTGCCCCCCATTCCTGGGTCATTGCTTGCCAATTCCACTCACTTTACTTTTTGGCAATAATCAATAAAAATAACATCAATAATCAATAAGTCTTAAAAACTATATTATCAAGTAAAAATAAACAACAATAATAAAAAAGAATCAGTTGGGTTCTCCAATGCCTCAAGTTGTTTCTAAGCCTTCATGCCATTGAATGTATTTTCTGATTCCCGTTCCTTAATAGTAACTGCCATTTTTCGACACTATGTGTCTGGCATGTTATTTGCCCAGAGTCACCTCATCAAGTAAGAGGCAGGGCCAGAATTAAAGCCCACTTAGCCCCATATGAAAATCTGGGCTCCTGAGCTCTGAAAAGTGAATGTCTTTGAAAAGTGACTGTCTACCCACTGTTGAAGGTTTGGTTCAACCTATTCCTAATTTTTAAAATTTAGAAGCAATCTAGATGCTTAAAAGTATGGGATTGGTTAAATAAGTAATGATCTATCTATTTATTGGAATAAAATATATAAAAGACGAAAATTAAAATTCATTGGCATAGAAGAATGAAATATTTGTGAGTGAAAAATGTTGACGAATCAATGCAACTAGTAACATTCCATTTTTGTGGAAATCCTTGCCCCCTCCCGTATTTACAATATGTATTTCTCTATTCAGAGAAAAAGCCTGAAAGGATAAACAACAATATGGTTGATAATGTGAATACTCTGTGTTAGGAACTGGATGTTTGTGCTCCCTTTAAATTCATATGTTGAACCCTAATCTCCAATGTGATGGTATTTGGAGATGGGGCCTTTGGGAGATAATTAGGTTTAGATGAGGCCACCCATGAAGGTGGGACCCTCATGATGGAACTAGTGGCCTTAGAGACTATCAGAGGCTCCATTAGAGACAACAGAAAGCTCTCTCTCTCTCTCCATGTGCATGAAGAGGTCGTGTGGGCACACAGTGAGATGGTGGCCTCCTACACACCAGGAGAAGAGGCCCTAGACTGAAATCTACCTTGCAGGCACCTTGATCTTGGACTTCCAGCCTCCGAAACTATGAGAAATAAATTTCCGTTGTTTAAGCCACCCAGTTGGTGATATTTTGTTATGGTAGCCCAAGCAGACGAATACACTCTGGGTGGTAGGACTCTAGGTAAATTTTGCTTTCTAAAAAAATATTTTGTTACTTTTTCTCTGTTCTTTTTTTATTTTTATTTTTTAAATTATTTTTCAGACACAGGGTCTCTGTTGCCTAGACTGGAGTGCAGTGGTGCAATCATAGCTCACTGCAGATTCAAACTCCTGGGCTCAAGTGGTCCTCCTGCCTTAGCCTCCCGAGTCACTGGGATTACAGGTGTGAGCCACCATGCCTGGCTCTCTCTGTTCTGATGAGCAAAAAGGATTCTTATAATAACAGCTTAAAAATCTATTCCCCAAAGTACAAAATAAAAAAGGAACATCACATTTCTCAGACATCACCTCTTTAGGGAATCCTCTCTGGACCTTCCCAGGTACTTATCCCTGTTTTACCTGACAGCCCTGCCTTTTAGAGCTCGTGCCACACTGTCTTGCAATGCTTTTTGAATGCCCTTCTCCCTCGTGTAACTGTGAGGTATGCAAAGGCAGGGCTGGGAGTGGAGTTTCAATCCGTATTTACATCCTCAGACACTATGACAGTGCTTGGCACCCAGTGTGGGTTCACTGAACACTTTGCCAGTGAAGAAGAGAAAATATCACACATGAATATTCCTGAGCTGCCTCTGCTTATTCTGGTGGGATTGAATTCTGACTCCAGCAAAGGGAGGCGTGTGGGTGAGTGTTGCTATGTTTCTCTTTTGCTCCATGGAAAGAAGTAGTTACAGTTACCAGCGTCATGGACAGAGCAGCCTTGCTCCCTGAGAAGCCACGGGGAGGAAAGGGATCTGCCTTTGCCATGTTATCTGCCAGGTGAAAGGTCAGGAGGCCTGAAACAGGAGTTTATGAAGAAGGCTGACCACCCACCTATCTATCTATCCATCTCATCATCCATCCATCCTTCCAACTTGCTACCTGCCCATCCATGCAGCTAGCCAACTCTCATTCACCGGATGTTTATTGAGCATTTGCTGTGTGCTCTCACTAGGGAGACAGCAGTAAACCGTGTAAACCAAGCAGACACCAGATACATTTGGGCTGATGTCCTAGCTCAGCCACTTGACTGTCACCTTGGGAAAGTTGCTTGCTCTCTTTGAGCTGTTTTCTCCATCCGTATATTGGGAATTCTAATCTCTACAGTGAAAAGGGTTAAAAAATTCTGTGCGTATATGGAAAACGCTTAGCACAGCAGCAAGGCCATAGTAGGTGCTCCACAAACAGTAGGTTTGGCAGTTCTGTACCTCCCCAAAGACCCCTGTCTCCCACCCTGCCGCCACACAGGACAGCATTTCTGCATGACCTTCACGCATGGCCACAACAAGGACCTCTAGAGCAAGGTGTGTCTGGAGGTGGAGCTGACGCCTGACGAGAGCCGGCGGCATGTCTTAGGCTTACCGGTCCTTGAAGAACAGGAGCTCCTTCCCCAGCATTGTCACAGCATCAAAGGACGTGCTGGAGTCACAGAGGCCGGGGGTGGGCGGCTTATGAGGGGGGCCATGGGGCATAGTGGGATTTCCCAGGAATGGTTTCCGAGGCCCTAGGATTTAAAGTGACTTGGTCAAAATGGTAACAGGAACTTGGAGTCTGTACACTTCTGTTCTAGAGACCCAGGCGAGCTTGCACGCGTCGGCTGTGTGTGTGACCACGAGCACGGCTGTTGAGGGCAGGTAGACCTGGGTTTGAGTCTGGGCTTTGCTAGTTACTGAGCTGTGGCATTTGAAGCCAAGTTTTAACTTAACTTTTTTAAGCCTCAGCTTTCTCAATTGTAAAAGAGGGGTAATAATGGTAGCTATCTCAGAAGGTTGTTGTGAGAATTAAATAATGCCTTAAAGCACTTAGTAGAGTGCTTGGTACATCGTGAGTGTGCAAAAAATGGTCACTATTATTTTGCTGTTAAACCTAACTTCTTTGATAACTATAGGTGTTTCAAATTAGAAATGTAATGTAAAGATTGCCATGAATTATTTCTTTGTAATTAAGTTGTTTTTTTCCCAATAAGATTATACCTTTCCTGTGTGTTTTCCTATTATTTTCGTATACTCCTTGGCATCCTGCTCTGGACTTAAGCCTAGGCACGCAGGAAAGACGGAGTGAATTCTTGTGGAATTGGAGAACACTGAAGGTGTTTGCTATTTGAAATTTCTTCTGGTAGATCCTCTTGTAAAACGGATACCTGCTCTTTGAGAGAGCTGTCGGTGAGGTTTCATCTCCCACCCAGCATCTCTGGGGACTGCACCAGGCACGGAAGAGTGAGGCTGCGCTGCCTGGACCGTTGCCCTGGCAGGGCCCTGCTCCTTGATGAAGCCTTTTGTACGCAGAGGTGAGATTCAGGGAAGGAGCGAGACACAGGGAAGGAGAAAGGCTCAGGGCCTGATAGTGGTTGAGGTGGTTTGAGACCAGGGATGGAACAGGAGTTAGCAATGTGGGCAGGATCCAAGGTGGGGTGAGGCTTCCGGAGAAGATCAGAAACCGGAAATAGGTCAGATCAGAGATGTGATGAGGGTCAGGAGTGGCAAGGTGGTCTGGGGTTGATGATGTATATGCTCTCTGGCAACATAAACTGTGTTTTTACATTTCATTCACCTGTGTATTGATAACCACGTCAGAACACGTGCTTTGGCTCCTGTCCAAGTGACAGTGGCCATCAGAATGGTGGTGACCTTCCAGGCCACAATGGATTTGAATTGGATATAGGTTTTCTAATAAGCTCTTATTACTTTTTGAAAGGATGTTAGCACTTGAGGTAATTGTGAATGTCTGAAGATACTGTTGTCTTTGAGCCTCAGCTTCCTCAGCTCCCCAAGTGAGGAAAACTCTTCACACCCCACAGACTCATGCGAGACGACACATGCAAACATGTTTTGTAAACTGCCGACTGTGCATGGCTGAGTGGAGTTATTATCATCATTGTTGCTATTTTTAGGGAGATAAGGTCACTGATCTGCAAATGGGTGAGCACCATGTAGGTGAAGGATAAAATCTATCCATCCTCTCCCAGTGTGTAAACAGACAAGGGACTGGACTTTCTATGGCTATCCAGGGACTAGTATGCTCTGAAGGAAAGATGTAAAATTCAATCACACATCTTAGAGAAGAAAGCAATATTCATAACTGGCAAATAAGTTCTTTACAAGAAGGCATAGTTGGGGCTGTGGTTTCTAGTTTAGTCTTTACCTATGCAGGCAAAATGGACTTTCTTTAAGTTGGAGACTGAAGGAAGGCCTGTCACTCTCGGGGTTAGTGGCCAAAGAAGTGTAATGATCATACCATACAGTGCCTGGATGCCTTTCACATCGTCGCTGGGGAGGTGGAACCTGTAGGGATTCTGGTACTTATAAGTTGGGTACATCAGTGCTGATGGGTCCGTGGAATGGGCCAGGCCCAGGGCATGGCCAAACTCATGAGCAGCAACGGTAAATAAATTGAAACCTAAACAATATGAGAGAGAAAAAGACAGCATCAACATGGGTTTTTGTCTTCTCCATCTTCTGTCTTTACAGGAGAATTTATGCCCAAATCACAATTAATGCATCTCCTTTTCATAACTAGATTATTCAAAGGCCGGTAGGTTATTCTGGCACTCAGCTTTGCTGACTTTGGTCTAATCCTTTTCCCCTTGGCTAGAAGGGGGTTAGGGATCAGGGAGGATGGAACTATAAATCAACCTATTTTGCTCATTGTCAGTGGTGTTTGGTAGCTTGATTAAGAAGGGCCTTGGAGTAAATAATGGCAATGCTATTTGGCTTATAATACATAGATTTTGACCACAAGTGCCTTATCAGTTCCCTGGGGTATTACAGCCTCCTCCTTTTTATCCACACACATTTCACACTGAAGATTTCCAATGACCTTCATGATATTCTGGAACCTTTATACCCATCCCCACCACACCTCTCAGGTGAGTACTGATTCCCCGGATCATTTCTGAATGTAGCCTATTTCCAAGTAGAAGTGAGAAACAGCACGTACTATGAAGGAAAAGAGAGCTGAGTGTTGAGGAGGGGATTGCTGGTTCTTGAGATCATATGCTATGAAACAGGGATCAGACACGTCTACAACACAACTGAGGGTGGATCTTTTCCCTTATGGTGTTCCCTTTTGGATTTTTGGCTTACTTGTTTTTCCTAGCCAGCCCCCCTAGTTAAAGGGTGGCTTGGGACGTTGAACCTCAAGGTTTCATGATGGAGGCCCAGAAGAAGGTACAATATTTTCCAGGTTATGGTGAATTGTGCATATATACCATTCGTTCCCATAGTCCACTTCTCAGCATTGTCGAAATGGGTATCTCCTCCCAGGCCTTCTCCAGGGGCAAATGCATGGGCTAGAGTCCCTCGAGGCCCATCGAATGGGTAGGAATCCCCGTGATCTAAACAAGTGGGGAGAAAGGCCAACAAGATTGAGTCCTAGCAATTTTGATGGGCACACAGCGTTACAAAAAATAAACAACATTTTGAATAGCACTGACACTTAAATTTATTTTTCAATATTCATTTTGAGAAATGAATAATGAGAAATTCACATGTCAATAACTGCCTGTTGAAAAATAAAAAGGGCTATTTTATACTGCAGAGATAGTAAGTGTTAAAAATAAAAAATAAAAAAAACCTTATTTGGCTATTGTTTTTATTTCAACATCTGTTAACTGACACATAGCATACTGTGGACTTTGCACATGCCAGAGATTACAAAAGGATTAGGAACAGAGGGGCATTGGATAGCAACTAGTCCACTGCTTGGCAGGTGAACCTACTGCTGGAATGAGTTTTGAAATAAGATTCAGCTGAGATCGTGGTGGTGACCTGAACAAGTGTGTGCTTTCTGTTTCTACAGCACAGTACAGTGCAATTTAAGGAAGTGTCAAAGAAAACAAAATTTCTCTGTAATTTTGATATGCTTTCATGCGTAAAACCCATGGAAATAATAAAGGTGTTTATAAAATCCTAACTTTCAAAGCTTTGTGTTTTTGTTTTATTATCTATTTTAATTAACAGTTCATTACAAATTTAATAGAAAAGGAGGAAGAACAAAATGAAGGATGTAGAAAAAGCTACATTTTACAATTTTTTTTAGAATCTTAGAGAGGATGACTTGTTTTTGTTTTTTAAAAACCCAGCCAAAGTTCTGGTAAGCGATTTCTCAGGTTTCAATGCAAGGCTGTTTAATCAGGTTGCATGCCTGGAGGACTGAAGGCAGTGGCAGCAGTCCCTAGTCAGCTTGTGTGTTAGGGGACAGGACACCAGACATTAACTCCATGGCCCCCAAAGCTGCCCTGAGTCACACTGCCCTGCCACCTCACCAGGGTGGCCTTGGTCCTCTGGGAGAAACAGGACCTGCCATGGGCCAGGCTGCACACCCAAGGTCATTTCTAAAGGGTTTATGCTCAGGATTTGCTTGATCTTCTCTCCCCTAGCTCCTAAGCATGTTTTCCCCTAGTGACATCAGATTAAAATTAGGATCAGGACTTGAAATGACAAGGACACTTAGAAACATTATCTGCGGAGGGGAAGAGGCAGTGGGTCTCACTTACCTTGACTATTAGGAAGCTGAGAAGGGAAAGGAATTTCATGGGCCATTTGGCCCTTCCTCTGTCTACTTCCTAGATATGTTTCTCTGAAAAAGGCGCAGAGCTCTCCACCAATGCTGGTGCAAACTTATGCCCCTGCTCCTCACTAGGGTGGGTGGGGAATGGAGAAGGGGGCAAGTTGGAGGCAGGCCTCCCGTGTGCCTCCCAAAAGGTGGTCTGCAAGTGTGGGCAAGACAGGAACACCACTTGCCTAACCATCGCTGCAGGGCGAAAAGCTACATCAAGGTCACTGTGGAATTTACTTCCATCAGTGAGAATTCAAGGTGGGAGACTCTTGGCTAACATGGAATAGGGTACACAGCGATGAACACCATGATGGGACTGGATGAGGTGGCCAATGGAAAAGCTAAATCTGACAGAATTTGTCCCCAAATGGGGCAAAACCACAATGAAAGCTTATTACAGTGAATCTATTCTACACCTGGGTCTAATGATGACAAGAAATGCTAAGAACTCCCGTGGCCCTATTTTCTGGCCAGATGAAGACATGACTTTACCACGGTCCTGGCCTCTGCCCATCATAACACTGTGCGAAGGAGGATTGTGCTCATCACTTGGATTGAATATGTGGAAGGAACAGCTCTAGAACAATTCTCCTTTGAACTAGTAGATGAAACCCAAGAAGTACCACAGTACCTCCAGTTTCAAAAGAGATCATAATATCCGCTTCTCCTGCATTTACTCTAACAAAGTTCAGAGGGACAGCGCTACTCCAGGCCCGCAAGGCCATCTCTATGGCTTTTTCCACCTCGGCAGCACTCATGGAAGGTGTGTATTTGGATATTCTGTGAAAATAAAAGGAACATGTTTTCCTTTCAGTAAATGCTCCTGAGTGAAGAAGGCAAGAATTATATTATAGGTTGTTATTAAAAACAAAAATGTTGAACATAAATCGACAATTTAGATTTTTTTCTCTAAAGTGATAATTCTTATGTTGCTTTTGTGTATGTTAAATTGCTGCATATTAAACAGCAAGACAAATGAAGAGGAGAAATGAGAGACAGTTGAGATAATTTGGTACTGAAACAGTTTGGCATCCACTGTTATTATACTACCACTGATTTTAAAGAATAATGGTTGTGTAACATTATAACTTATAAAAAAAATCCATTTTCTGTAAAGCGGTTTTAATGGAGAGGGGACCTCTTCTTCCCCAGAAGGGAACGAAAGTTTTCAATTATAAGAAATATAAATGTGGAGTTTTGAGGTTTTGCAAATTCTCATTCAAAGGCCATCAGGATTTCCCCAGGGCTGTTGGGGAATGTTTTTTTCTGAAAATAATGCATTCTTAAAGAGGATGGGCTAACTTGAAAAAAGGATGCTCAGTGGACTGAAAAAGGGTTGAGCCTTCAGCAAGTCCTGGTGTGACAACGACATCTGAAGGCAGAAACACGTAGTGCTTTTTTGACAAACTGGGTGAAGACAGAGTTGGTGATTTTCTAGAACTTTCTGCTCTGGAGCGTAAGGGCTGGTGTCTCTGGCAGCATGCAAAGGAAAGGCAGGAGAGAGCAACTTCTACCTGGGACCTGGGGCTGGGCTGGGATGATGGATGCAAAGTGAGAAGCCGGGTCTGTGGGAGCCAACCTTGGGAGCGGGAACTGAGCCCACTTTCTCTCTTTCTCCAGCTCCTTGTTTAGTGCCTTGCACATAGTAGATGCTTAGCAAATGCTTAATGATGGATGAATTAAAGACTAAAAACTAGCTGTTTTAGGGCCTACTCAGTTGCTCTCAAACCTTAGGACCTGTGGTAACTCCCTAGGAAGATTGTTAAATATAGAGGTGTGGTCCAGAAATCTGTGTTTTAACAAATATCCTAGGTTATTCCAATGCAGGTGGTGCAACTGCAACCAGGGACCAATAGCAGTAATCACAGGGTCCCAAAAGGAAGGACCATGTCCCACAGAGAAGATAGTAAATTCAGGACTCTAGAGGAGAGGACCAAGGAGCTCTATAACCCCAGAGGTCGGGGCCAAGAGAAGGGAGCTGTAGAGTTGAAGGGGGAAACCAGAAAGACCCTTAAAGGGACTACTAAATGCTTTTAAAATATGCCACACCCACTGCATAATATTAATCTGTGACTTATCACAAATCTGGATAGTTAGTACCTTGAAATTCCCTCCCATTATTAATATGTCAGGCGGATCTTTGAGCCAACTATGTGTGTTGGGCTGGAGAGAACAAGCATGGAGAAAGGGACAGCACCAGGAAAGAAGAGAATGTGGAGAAAATCCTGCCCCAGGGCGTAGGGATTGTTAAAGCAATCATAATAATAGCTAATATTTCTTGAAGACATACTATGCGCCAGGCATTGTTCTAAGCACTTTTTAATGTGTTATATTATCCAATCCTCACTCCAACTCATGAAAGGCAGGTAATAATAATAATACTCATTTACATTTTATGATTAATCGGGCTTTGAGCCCAGTTCTGTCTGACTCCAAAGTATGCACATAAGCACTCTGCTGTAGTTTTTCTTTTTTAATCTTCTGGGTTATAAGAAGTTGTTCTGAAATCCAGTAGCTACACAGACAGACTACTAGGAGAGCCTCTAGTGTCTTTTTGTAGGGGAGGGGACGGGGGAGCAGTTTGGGAGCAAGCGTGGACGGCAGCGTGAGTGCGTTGAGGGGTCTGGGGCTGCCCAGCTTAATCACAGACATCAGACTTCCCGTGTCTCCCGTTATCTGGCTCCCTGCCCCTCGTCTGTGCTGTACCTAGTCACACACTAACACAGGGCACGATTTACTTTAAGAAAACTATGAAAAACCTCCATGGATTTATACACATTTTCCTTATCTTACTCTTACTACCTCATGATCACTCGTGTGTTCAACTCTGCATGGGGGTTTTCCATGCCCATTGCTTTGATTTCCTTGTTCAGAGCGCCACCTTATGGGCTTATAGGTTCACAGCAGGTGACAAGTCACCTGACCACGCCCTGTCTTCAGGCCCTCATTTGATTAAATGGACTCAGGTGTCTTGGAACAGTTTAACAAGCGGTGCTACAAGGGAAAAGGAAAACCCTCCTGATTCGCATAGCTTGCTGATCCCTGTGTTGTAAATCTCTCACCGTGGCTAATTTCAAGCTACCGACTTGCCGTCACCGAATTCGAGGTTGGGAAGAGATGAGCAGGAGTGCACCGTTGCACAGTGTTTCCACCGTGCAGATAAAACAGACGTAAACAGCCTCCTGACCATAGGCAATAATAAAATGAAGTAAAATGAAAAGCGATGTTTCAATTATCTTTGTTTTAAAATATAATTTATTTAATTGCAAATTTACAAGATTTAGTAATGGCTATCTTAGCAACCAGCTCATAAAATTCTTGGAGACTTAACAACTGGCTGCAAAATTCTTGAGACTTCAAAGATTGGCTGTTGTGAGCTGTTAGGAGCCAGCTCCAGCACACCGTAGCTCGGGCTAGTGCAGCCTTTCCCCTTCTCCAGATAGCATCTAGATATGCTCATTCTAAAAATGCAACTTGATCCTGGTCCCAGCCTGGCTCTCCACTGCCCTGGGGAGAAAGCCCAAACTCCTCAACAGCACGGTCTAGCTGCCCTGCAGCTGCTTCTGCAGCCTCATTTCCTGCCATTCCCCTTCCTGCACCCTTTACTCCAGCCGCAGGCACTAGGTTTTGGCGGCCAGCGTGCTGCTCAACAGCCCCGCAGGTCCGCTAGCTGCTGCTGTTTGCTTGGTCTGCTTTTCCACTTGGAAAACTCCTAATGCTTGCAAGGCCTGGGGCAAGACCACAAATGGAGGCCACTCTTCTTTTCCAGCCTGCATCCGTCTGGCACGTGCGAGATCCACACATGTAGGCACAGTCCACCCCTCCATTGCCACCCTCAGGCTGAGGGGCGGCCACCAAGCATGGTCTGCCCTCGGTTGGACCAACCTGGGGAAGAGGCCTGCACTGGCCCCAAAATAGATCCATGCCACTGGGGCAGGGAATTATGGCCTTGGTACCCAGAGCACAGCAGGGAAGGACAAAGGTTCCCCTGGGTGTGTCCCCTTGGTCTATAAAGGATGAGGACAGAGGATGAGGGGAGGGAAGACTGCAGGGAGAGGCTGGGGGGAGCTTGGAGCTAAGGGTGGAACTGCTTCTGTTCTGCTTTAAATCAGGCTCAGACATCACTGCTCGGTCCCTGGGCCACTTGGTACCTCTCTCTGCTTAGACCTGTGGTTTCCCATTTCTCACACAGAGCTGCAGCTATGTGTCAGCATGTCTGCCTCCCCCAAAGGACTGTGAGTTCCCTAAGGTCAGGAAAGGTGATCTATTCACCTTTATATCCCCAAATTGAATGCATGTATTGATGGTGAATAAATAATCAATAAATGATTTTTGGAATCGATGAAATTAATTTATTAATAGGCGAGTTTTATCTTTCTTATTGAGTGGGTTGTTTTAAGAAAACTGGTTTGTACTGACCTCATTAATCCTAGATTAGATTACTTTTCTTTAAAGATCAATGTGTTGTTTCTAACTGGTAAAATTGTCTGTAATGACTCAGATGGCCAGTCATTACCATAGTCCCCAGATCACAGCGAATTGGCCATTGTCATTGCCTAATGGTTGCACCTAAAAAGTTCTTATTCTTTCTTATGCTTGTTAGAAGTCAGGATTTGTGTACAGATCAGAAGGAAGATATTTTTAAAAGAAAAGTAAAGAAGAGGGCAGGAGTGTTTCTCTTGGAATTTGGAGAGACTCGATCTCATTACCTGTATGTCAAAGTATTTTTTTTCCATTTGGGTTCACTTGGGAAGAGGCGATAGTTTGCCACGTCGGGAACCCCGCAGCGCGGCCTCTTGATCACGTCCATTGTGGTCTGGTCTAACTTCCCGGTGACTTGGAGGCCAAAGAAGGCCTGCAGCTCCTTAATCTTCTTTACCATGGAATTGCCTCCTCTTGCAACCATCTCACCAATCTGGTGTCCTCCTTTCTTCGTGTAATACTTGTCAAGGTACACCTGGAACGCAGAGACAGGCTGATGCATCTACGACTTGGTCTGGGAAATATTCATGCTCAAGTAAGGCAGGGAACATTATTATCGATGTATTAAAAAATAGTGTGCAGAATATATTCCCATTTTTTGGAAAAAAAAATAGACATGTTTGCATAGAAAAAGCTTAGATATATCCCAAATTATTAACAATGATTATTTTGGGGGAGTGGAGAATATAGATAATTTAATAATTTTTTTGTCCACCTGCATTTTATCATTTTTCTACAATGAATATGCATTTTTGCTTTAATTTTTTTTAAAAAGAAAAAATAATGGAAAGAAACTAATATGAACATTTTTTTCATGGATCATTTTTCATTGAAGTTCTTTACCCAATTTGCAAGACAAAAGCTATCTGTTTACTTTGGTAAACAGTTATTGGCATCATATTTTCATTATGCACAATGTAGGATCAGTATGTTTTTAACTCTCAGAGGCATTGCGTTCTAGCCTCTCATCCTTTACAAGGGTAGAAGGTCAATCTACTTTTCAGTGGAGGCTTTTAATCAGTTCAGGTGTGTTCAGTATGTGGGGTGGAGTTTGTTTCTATGGGCAGGTTTCCTAGGCAAGGCTCTTTGGCCCTTGAGGCAAGTAAAATGAGCTGTAAATTATAAGGCTTTCATTTGCACATAAACACTTAAAACCCCTTAGTGTATATTGTTCAAAACACATTTCTATGACTCAGGGCTAGGATTAGGGTAAAATGAATTAGGGCTGTGCAAATACGAGGTTGAGGCCTGTCTTTGGCCCATGAAATTTCACCTACCTAACTTATTTCAGGAAAATAATCAAAGAGCAGCTATAGATTTATAAATACAGTACCTTTGGTATCTGTGGCATTGATTCCAGGACCCCCATGGGTACGAAAATCCATAGATACTCAAGTCCCTGATATAAAATGGCACAGTATTTGTATATAACAACGCACATCCTCCTGTATATTTTAAATCATCTCTAGATTATTTATAATACATAATGCACTGTAAATGCTATATAAACAGTTGTTATACTGTATTGTTTGGGGAAAAATGGCAAGAAAAAAGTCTGTACATGTTCAGTATAACACAACCATCTATTTTTTTCCCCTAATTTTTTTGAATCACAGTTGGTTGCATCCAGCTGGATATGGAACTCATGGATATGGGGAGCTGGCTATATTAATTGTATATAACTTGTTTATTTATTAGATATAATTATATATTACTCATCTACATAGTAACCATGTATTTATTTATTATATATAAATTATGCAAATTATTTACATATTATGCAACATTTAAAAATATACATATAAAAATAATAAAAAACTAAAAGTGAACTTAATGTCCTCCAATTGAAGATTTGTTAGATATATTATATATTCATGTCAGGCAATACTAGGCCTCTACTAAGATCACAGTTTTGAAAAATATTTAATGGCACAGAAAAATCCTCTTGATATAATGACAATATACTGAGAAGAGCAGAGGAGAAATATTTATAAGATTATAATCACAATTTTATAAAAAAACCAAATATACACACATACACAATAAAAAATGAAAGGAGGTATGTTTGAATGTTAATGTGGATTATCTCTGGGTGGTGAAATTATGGGTGACTTAATTTCTTCTTTACCCTTTCCTACATCCCAAAGTCTTTTACAACAAGCGTGACTGTTACTGTTAAGGTGAAAAATAAACAGGAGTAAGTCTTCCTCATTTGTTTGGAGAGGGCGCTCTATTTCCTCCCTGCAGGGTCAACCGATCCTTCCCTGCCTGCCCTGCTCATGCGAGGAGCTCACTTTCCCATCCCTTGTAAAAATCTCAGGTTACATAAGAAGCCAAGAGGAGGCAAAGAGAGAGGAAACATGGATCACCAGGCCCTGAAACCTAGAAGAGTTTCTCTGAAACAAAGCCATGACTATTTGGTTCTGTTCCATCTCTGATGAGACCATCATAAATAAGCATTTTATGTTTCTGATCTTTTCTGCAAGATGACGTTGACACCATGAGTCATTCCTGTTTGCGTAAGTTAATGCTGTGATAACTCGATGCTTGTGGCAATGTCTGAATGTGCTCCTCAGAGTTAAGCTCTGTGTAGAACACCAGATGTTCCGTATTTTTGAGACAGTTGATTTTAAATATTTTGTTCTCTGTGAGGTTAAGTGTGATACTCTATATTTAATTCTTGTTTCACAAAATATGGTCATATGGTAAATTAATTGGAAAACATGTTTACCACTAGTACGAAGCTAGGAGCCATGTTTATAAACAAAGCGATATATGATTATAAACCAGGACTAGGATGGGGCCAGTGGTAGGTCACCAGAAACTCAGTAATCAAGATAAATAATGTTTTAGTGCAAAATTCAAAAAACTCAAAATTAATGAAAAACAATTCATGATAAACAAAATTTCAAAATTTAAAATAAAGACAGGATGCGTTCCTGCCTTATTTGCCCCACCCTAATGCTGGCTCTGAATCATAGAAAAGTCTTGTTATGAAAGATACGATCTAAGGGATTAACAGTGGCTATACCTTAATGATGGAAGTAAGATGATTTCTTTTTAATTATAGAGTTTTTACAATTTTTCTACTATGAACCTATACAATTTTTATAACTGTTTCTTTCTTTAAAATATGCATAAGATGTTAGACTTACAGCACAGAAAGGCTGTAAGTTATGGCTGGTCGTAGTAGGCAGGTTTAAAACAGTACATTTTAATGAACTAAAAATAAAATTAGAAACTATTCTTAAAAAGAGAACAAAAATTGGTCACTGCAGGGATATAAACAAATTTCTCCCTACTTGGAACTCTTACAGGATGTGGTCCTTATGCCAGTAAAACAGCTGTCACATTGCACTGTAAACTGCTGCTTTCCACCAATTTCTTGGCACTCACTTGCTCAGCTGCAAGCTCTTTCCTGTGACTGCTTCACAGGTGCGGGTCCTGTGCCTAACACAGTTCTAGGCTCACAGTAGATGCTCAGTTAATGTTTGAGCTCTTTTTCGTTAGGCAAAATATGGGAATGTGCTTCTTAAAAGAATTAACAGATGTTCCCAAATTCTGGGAACTTTCTTGCCAAAGCTTTTGGCATATTTTTCAGAGTCAAAATGTTCCATCGGGCACTTAGATGTGCACTTAGAATTGCTTTTGTGTTATATTCTAATACTTGCATGCAGTTGGCTCAACAATATTGACCATGGGTCAAAATTTCAGGACTCATCAAAATTGTATCATTTGCTCCCCACTTTCTCCACTCCTCCATAGTTAAAATTGTTAAAATCACAGTTTTAGGGTTGATATAAGGTGGTTCTCTCTCTACTTCTCTTTCAGTATGTGACAGATAAAAATACTGGAGGCTCAGGATTCTGTCCCCAACCCTTCACCTTCAGTGCACTTTCCTAGTCCTTTTCTTTTCTGAGAATTAAGAGTTGTTTTTTTTTTTTTTTTTGAGACAGGGTCTTGCTCTGTCACCCAGGGGCATCACCACAACCAGCTAATTTGTTTGTATTTGGAGAGATAGGGTCTCCCTATGTTGCCCAGCCTGGTCTCAAACTCTTGGCCTCAACGATCCTCCTGCCTCGGCCTCCCAAAGTGCTGGGATTACAGGCACCACACCTGGCCTCTGAGAATTAAGAGTTTAAAACTCATATTTTAAACTCTTAAAAAGCCAGGGTGAAATTTAAGGTATATTTCTTTCTTTCTTTTCTCTCTCTCTTTTCCTTCCTTCCTGCCTCCCTTCCTTCCTTCCTTCCTTCCTTCCTTCCTTTTTCTCTTTCTTTCTTTCTCTCTCTAAATCACAGAAATAGATGTGTGAAAACTTTTAAAGCTGTCTGAAAAATCCTAGGTTCTAGTCCAGGCTGTGTCACTAACAAGCTTGGCCCATTCTTTCAATTTCTTGTGGTTTCAGCTTTCTTACTTACAGAATGAGGTTGGCCAGGTGCAGTGGCTCACACCTGTAATCCTAGCATTCTGAGAGGCCAAAGTGGGAGGAATGCTTGAGGCCAGGAGTTCGAGACCAGCCTGAGCAAGAGCGAGACCCCCATCTCTACAAAAAATAGAAAAATTAGCCAGGTGTGGTGTTGCGTCCCTGTAGTCCAAGCTACTAGGGAGGCTGAGACAGGAGAATTGCTTGAGCCAAGGAGTTTGAGGTTGCTGTGAGCTATGATGATGCCACTGCACTCTAGCCCAGGTGACAGAGCAAGACTCCGTAGGCTGAGACAGGAGAATTGCTTGAGCCAAGGAGTTTGAGGTTGCTGTGAGCTATGATGATGCCACTGCACTCTAGCCCAGGTGACAGAGCAAGACTCCGTCTCAAAACAAACAAACACACCCCTCCCCCCAAACCAAAAAGAAATCCCTATAGAATCAGGTTGGTTTCTCTCCTACTGACCACACCAGTGTGAGGATCCAAAGAGGTCCTCAATGTGAAAATGCTTTTAAATGTATCAAAAGACTTTAAAAACCCTTTTACTCATTAATTCCATTCCGGAAACCTATCCTGAAAAATAATCCTTTAGATTAAGCTGATGTACAAAGATGCTTATAGAAACATTATTCATGTGGAGATAATCTATTTGTCTAACAAAGGAAATGGTCAAATAAATTATATCTCATTTATATTCTGAAATATTTGTGACTATTTAAAATAATGTTATAAAAATACTATAAAAATCAAAATTTTCTTATGACAAAATAGGAAAGTAAGAACCAAATTTTGAAGAGAATGACAATTAAAAAAAATCTTTATCACAGAAAGTAAAATGGTAGTAAAAACACCTAAGTTTAACAGTTTGTATTTGAAAGGTTTTATTTTTATTTTATTTAATTATGAGTTCGTAATAATGTGATAATGAAAAATTTTGTTGTTTTTAAAGACAGATAAAAAAATCTGTTTTAAATGTTATGTTGATACTAGCAAGCCTCCTTTAAAAATAAGGGCCTTGTTTTTCAGACAAAGTTTGCATTGTGAAGATGATTTTTGCATATAAATCCCTTGGTCCTAGAAAACATTTGTTTTATTACCGAGGGGCTCAGAGTTATGCCTGTGGCAGAAGACAGCCTTTCATTATAGTCCTATCTGTATGAATATGAAAAAGCATGATTTTGTAGTCTCTTACATTTCTGCTTCAGAAAGCATTATACACAATAAAATACCTTTAATAGATTTAAAAAAATTGTCATATTGATACTACTTATTTTTTTTAAACAAAGCCAGAATAAAACCTTGGATTATGAAAATAGGTAAACATTTTATCATCCCATCATTTTTGAAGCCTGTATGCAAAATAGCAAACCTGAATTTAAAGGATGCAGGTGGACATTAAATAAATTAACTAAGAACCTGTTTATCTTTTCAAGTGTAGATTTTTGCATCCATGGGTTTGGGAGGGAGAGGTGTATATGTTTGGAAATACAGACTACTTGGTGTTTCCAGGCACAAGGAGCCATTTGTTCTCCCTTAGCAAGAGATCTAGAAGAATAAAGCATCTTTCTAAGCATTTTCTCTGTTTAGTCTGACCCAGGCTGCCAGGCCCCAGATGACCTGCTGGCCTCTGTCCCTGGGACTCTTCCAGGACCTTCTTCCCTGGTCTCTCAACTTGTCATGTGGGTGTGATGATTACCCTTCAAGCTCCTTCATGCGGGGCTGCTGCAGATTCCATTTCCTCTGCCTGGACTGCCCCATCTCCAGGTCTTCACGTGACTGGCTCTTTTGTGCAGTTCAGTTTCATCTCAAATGCTGCTTCCTCCGAGAAGCCTTCCTGGACTACTCCATTGAAAATACCTGCCTTCCCTCCCTCGCTAGCCCAGTCACTTGCTATCATCCTGATGAACTTATTTCTAATATCATTTGTCACTTTCTGGAATAATCTTATGCACTTTTTGGTTGACTCGTTTATCTCCTCCCAGCACCTTCCCACCTGCTCCGTCATCCCCATGGAAATGCCACAGGAACAGGGACGGGACTTGTTTTGTTCACTCATGCTTCTCCAGCACACACCACACAGTAAGCATTCAATAAGTGAACTTAAGCTACCGATTGTCATGTTTTTGTTTGTGATTTTACAAGGCTGATGAGGTTGATATATAACATTTGTATAAACTATAAGGTGGGACACTAATTCTTTCCAGTTGCTGGGATCTACTTTAGAGGTTTGCCCAGATCCTTCCAGGCTTCTAAAGAGTGGTGAGTGTCCCTGCCCAGAGTTGATGACTGGAACTGTTGGTCTAAGGCCTTTCTGAGAGTATGTCATAAGGAAGACTGAGGAGGACTGACTTATTTTGGAGAGGAAGAAGTAAGGAATCACTAAAGGTCCCCAACATTCCAAGGCTACCCCCTTCTTTCCAAACACCCCTAGCAGACCCCAGAATGGAGCAAGAATAGCTTCACCCAAGACTTTCTGGCCTTATTTCTGCATAGACTGGTCAGGGGTTGGATAATACTGATAGTATTTTTGGCTTTGCAGGCTATATTCTGCCATTGTGACACAAAAGTAGCATAGGCAATATGTAAACTTAGGGACATGGCCAGGTCCGGCCCTAGGACTGTAGTCTGCCCCAATGCCGGGCTAGAATCAGGGTCTCTGGCCACCTCAGATCTATTCCAACCTCAGCATGGCCCTCCTTCTGGGAGTCACAAAACCTCCATACTTTCTGAATCACGGGGCATGAGGTGGGGTAGGAGGAAATTACATTTGGGAAGAAGGAACCCAAAGCTAGATGGCACCCATATAATATAATTTTCAATAGATAGCAATATTCTGAGTTATTTTGAATTTAGTTCATCTAAAAGTGACCTCAAATCAAAAGAAGTTCAATTTAACAGGCCTGTACTGGGCATCTGTATATATGCAGGGCTAATATTCAAAATGTTTAAGGACTGGTGTGGTAGGGAACTGACCAATTAGAAGGGACAAGTAGCAGAAACATTGGTAGGGACATGCTAGAGTGCATGAGTGTAAATGAGCTTCACGACACCATGGCCAAGCAGGGCACAGGCACAGCCTGGCATTCAGGAAAGCAACGCTGAGGCAGAGCTGGTAATCACAGAGGTGCTACAGTTGTGACAGACCTTCGAAAGAGAGGCTTGTGTGCAAAAACATCTTTTCCACATACTCTTCCCTAATGTTAGAAATTCCATCATTAGAAATCCATTTCTTTATGTTAAGGATTACCACCTTTCTTTTAAATGCAAAAACACTTGGAAGCATAGACACATTGACTCATTTTGAGTCATGTACTCTTTACAAAAACACTAATGTGAATTATTTGTATCAGACACTTTCCATCAGTCATATGGGAGAGATCTTAAAAGAGGAAAATACAGAAAGTCTAAGTAAAGAAGATTAGTTGGGGAATATGCTTTAGAGAGGAAAGGCCTTCATCCACTTTAAATTTTGACCAAGGTTACCTTGAATCCAAGAGCCATTTAAAAAAATGTGAACACATTGGAACCAATTTAGGCAAGAAAAAAATGTGAACACAGCTAATCTTTTTGCTGCAACTGCTAGGAAGCTTAGACCTAAATTCACAACCTGCCTCTAGTGTGTGCATTTTATATCTATCTTGGTGTTTACTTTTCTGCCTCTGTTTTTCCTCTTACATTATTCCTCAAATACTTGCTTTGTCTTTTTGTATTGCATGTTATTTGCAAGCCACCTCGAATTCTGTATGAAGCAAGATATCTAGATAGATATTTATTCATTTATTGATTCAGTCATGCAATACATACACCTCATATGCACTCGATACTAACCTTAGATGGACAGGAGATAACACTGATTAGACTTCAATGGACTTATAAAATGATTTAAGAAGTATAATAGATATTTTGCTTATTTTCTCACTATGCCCTTTTAGGTTTTGCAGGGCAGGAGGAGGAAGAGGGAATTGGGCAAAGATTCACAAACCTGTGCAAGGTGGTAGTTGTTCCTCCAGGTCCTGGGGGTGGCTGAAAATAGGGAGGGGGCTGCCGTGGAAAGCTTCAAGGCTGTGATGAGGAGGACAGCAAGGCCAGATGCAGGGAGAACCTTCATCTCCTTACCGTGGCTCGGTAATTATATCAGCCTGGGGGATGGCAGACAGTGCACATTTGCACTTCGACCCTGAGCTCCTTTTATAGAGTCAAATGGGTCTGGGCCCTCCGAGCAGGGATGATTCATGTCTCAAACGGTAATTACACAGCTCCCTGATGATGGGGTAACACAACCGTACACAGGAGTCAGAAAAGCTTCATTCTTTGCGATTTACCAAGCGGCAAAAGGAGAAAACCAGTCCCTTTTAATGAAGTTTGCCAGCTACTGACATGAATTGGGGAATTGGGGTAAACTTGATTGGTTTGGACCCAACTCAGCTGAAACATTTCATTAGTCTCAGTTTGGGGGCCTTTTTCCATCCTGATTATAGTAAAGTTGAATGATTAGAACATAATTGAATTTACCTTCACAGTAATCCTGGGCTGCCCTTGTATTCAGCCCAATTGCCTGTATCTTCTGCATCCGCCTCAACATTTCTAGTAACAGATGCTGTTCATAATGATGGTTCTGAGACAGGTAAAATTCTGAATCATCAAGGTAACATTATATTATACAGTGCTGACTTAGGGTGGAAAGTGAACTGATACTGTTAGAAAGCTTTTCAGTGAGTTAACACAAGAGTTACCTTAGTGAACCCAAACATCAGGCAGAACTCCCCATTCTCCGTGCACTCTGGTTAACTGGAGTCATATTCTTTTTTCTAGCTCCAATTAACGTGGATTTTGATCTAGAGATCGCATGGAAAAATGATGATGTATGATGGGAAAAACACTTTGGAGTCAGACAAACTGAGATTAAATTTTGTTTAAGATACTTCCTAGCTGTATAACCTTGGACAAGTTAGTTAATCTCTGTGAACATCAGTTTTTTTACTCTGCAAAAGACTGACAATAATATTAGATCATTGAATATGATATATCTGATTTTTGATCGAAAGTGTAGTTTATTATATCTCAAAGAAGAAGCAGCACAATTAATCAAAGTATGTGCCTAAACTATCGATACAGGTTTGCCATCTTAACAGTAGTTTGCTTATGCCAGCAACGAAGTAACCTGGAGAGTGAGTGGTGATGAAATTGCAAAAGGCGTTTTCCACAGCTTGTTGAGAATAGAATATTTTTCCTCGCAAGAAGTGGTCCAAAGCCTGGAAGAAGTGGTAGTCAGTTGGTGCAGTGGTAGTCAGTCTGGTGAATACAGTGGATGACAGAGAGTTTCCAAGTCCAGCTGCTATAGTTTGAGCAGAGTTGTTTGTGCGACATGTGATCGAGCGTTGTCTTGCAAGAGGATTGGCCTGTCTTTATTGACCAATCTCAGCTGCTTAATCATAAGCATCCTCATCATTTTGTCCAACTGGTTGCAGTAGACACCTGCTGTAATCGACAGACCAGGTTTCATGAAGCCACAGTGGATAATACCATCACTGGATCACCAAACAGACACCATTAGCTTTTTTTGATGAATATTTGGTTTTGGACTGTGTTTTGGCACTTCATCTTTATCCAACCATTGTGTGGAATGCTTGCAATCGTCAAAAAGAATCCATTTTTCGTCATACATAACACTACGGTGTAGAAATAGTTAGCCTTTATGTCGTGACTGCAAAGAAAGGCAAGCTTCGAGATGATTTCTCTTCTGATGCTTGTTTAATTCATGCGGTACCCATCTATCCACCTTTCTTTACCTAGCCCATTTGTTTCAAATGGTCCGATATTGTTGGAATAGTAACATCAAACCTTGCTGCTAATATACATGTAGGTTGAGATGGATTTGCTTCCATGACAGCTTTCAGCTCATCATTATCCACCTTGGTCTCAGGAAATCCACATGGCTCATTTTAAAGATTAAAATCACCAGAACGGAACTTCTCAAACCATCGACATACTGTGAATTCATTAGCCACATCCTTCCCAAACACTTCATTGATATTTTGAGCTGTCTGTGCTGCATTGGTTCCATGATGGAACTCATATTTGAGGATAACATGAATTTTTGATGTATCCATGTTTCACAAAAATTGCTCTGAAATTTTTTTGAAAGATACTCACAAGCCAAAATGTGCATTTGAAAGAATGAGGATGTACCTTCACAATTAAAAAAAAATAAAGAGGTGTCAAAGTGAAATGTCAGAGATATCAACTGTCAAATTTAGTACTTAGGGAAATCAGACATTCCATAGTTAATAACCTAATGTTACCATATCTAAACTCCTCAAGGTTATGGGGTAGCACATCATATAGCATGATTTCTACTAGCACCACATAGCATCCGTTTGAACTGGGTTCAAATCCTAATTCTGAAATGTCTATGTGACTTTCAGCAGGTTGATTAATCTTTTTTAACTATGTTATTTTCATCTGTAAAATAGGGAAAAGATGTCTACTTTGCAGAATTGTCATAAAGGAGAAAATCCCATAATAACAAAGCTCTTAGCAAAATGCTTAGTAGGCATTAGTTCTTACAAAATAATGTTCAATTTATGTTTTTATTTTGATGCCAGGTATCTGGTAGGCTTTTCATAATTTTTTTTGAATGGATGAATTGATGACTAGATCAATGATTTTCGAAGTGTGGGTCCTGGACAGGCAGCAACACTATCTCCTGGGAACATACCGGAAAAGCAAACTCTCGGCCCCCGCCCCGGATTTACTGAATGGGAAACTCTGGGAATGAGTCCCAGCTGGCTGCATTTTAACAAGCCTTCCAGGTAATTCTGATGCATAGTAAAGTTGGAAAACCACTGGATTAGTTAAGTGAATAGAATTATGGGGTCTGAGGTGAAATGAAAAAAATGCATGGAAAGTGTCAAGAACACCCCAGTCCCAGAAGACATTCAGTACTGCCATCAGTACTGAATGTCTTCTGGGACATTCAGTACTTGCCATCTGGGACTGTGCTTTTTAGTGGTGACACACTTGGTATTTGAAAGCCATTTGTGAAGTCTGTTGCAAATAATTTATTATTAATCCTTGTTAAACCACGAAAATATGTGGATGACTTACTTTCACATTTAGAGACATTTAGATCCAAGGTTATCCTTATAGTGATGTCTTTCTTTCTTGCTCTGTTGCATTCTGATACACTTTCTTGCATGGAAGAGAAAGTGATAGTGTTATAGCCAGCATATGGGGTCTAGTGAACAACCCCAGGTGCTCAAGATGACACATCCAGATGTCATCTCTGTCACGTACTGTGAGATGCACAAAACGTGTCTCAGAAGAAAAAAAGAAAGAAGTCCCCAGATCTATTAGACTCATTCAACTAACAAACTTGTAAGCTCTTTGAAGATTACGTGATATAAAAATGTCACTTAACCAAGTTTGTTGAATGAATGAATGTACAAGATATATTAATTGTCACTTTTTGGTCTCAGAAAAGGAAAATGATATTACAATAATCTTTAAAAAGTTGCATTTATATGTATGTTCTCGTATCCTCTGTAGCCATTCACAGCAGCTGCCAAAATTGAAGGACAAGGGCTGAGTCCTTGAAATTTCCCTCCAACTGGTCATCTTCTTCCCTTTTGTCCCCCCAAATGTTCACCATGATAACCTTAATGCAAAGGCAGATAGGGAGGTGGGCATTGGAAGGGAAGGAATTCTAAAGCCGACATTCTTGCCTTTAGGACTCTAAAGAGTGAGTATTTTAAGTTTCACTTTTGGAGGTAGATTGAAGTAAATAACTTCCTATAAGGTGTGATCTAGATACTTCTCAAAGGTTCCAATATCCACTCTTCTAACACATGGGTGCAATTAATCCCAATATTCCCAAGTGCAACACTTCAATTGTTAAGTGCAAAAATTGTGAGGAAGAATAGCAATTTATGTTCTTGTAAGTCACTTAAATGTTAGTGTGAATAAATTTCACCTCACAGTCAACACTAGGCAACACCTTTGACTTTTCCCGAGAGAATGACAGACGCAATGTCTGTTCATTTCTTGATAGAATTTTCCTCTTCTTGATTTTTCTCTCTTCATGGAGGAGCAAAAGTCTGCTTTCCTTCCATTACTCTTGTATCAAACCTAAATTTAAATCCAATCATTCAAACCTAAAAAGATCATATCAAAGCAAGTAAATGACTAAAAGGAAATGAAATGAGAGACCCTATTAGAGAAACATGGAAAACATAGTATCTGTAGAAAAATTGGATGATAAAAATAATATACAGGAGACAGGACATTGGTAGCCTCCAGGCAGGGATGATGCTTTGGGGATCCTGTAGATATCTTAGAAACTTTAAACAGAACCTAAGTTTCCACGTGCTACTAATACAGAGGAATAAGGATTTTAAACTATAAAATCAAGTTTTTACAGAGAAATTCTTGCTACATCCTAGCTGAATTAAATTCCATGGAAGTTTTAGTAGATCTTCAACATTTAGGTTTCTGAGATTGTGCCTGCCATGCAGGTGATAAATTGATGAATAATTTTTTGAATAAGTGACAGATTGCCTATTTGTCTTACTTAAGTAAAGGGCACAGGCTTTGTATTTAGGCAGACGTAGAATCAAACACTGACTTGGCCATTTTATAGATGTGTTACCAATGTTCTTAAATTTCAAGCTTCAGAAATCAGCGCTGGTTTAATTTAAGAGAATCTATATTTTGTGCGGAGGATATTAGGTAGCTCAGAGAATTGCCAGGAAAGATGGACCCCCAGTCTGGGGGAACCAGCAGGAACAAGGGCAGTAGAAACCAAAGCCAAGGCATGATCTGTCTGTGGGACCCTCGCCTCTTACCACCAGACAATACTCCAGCTGAGCAGTGAAGGCTGTTGCTGCAGGACTTTTCAGCATTCAAAGTCCCAGGTGCGAGAGTCTGTTGGTCAGGCTTGGGTCATGTGGCCTCACCCTGATGTCCGGAGGCAAGAAGCAGGAGGACCTCCCCTACTTGGCCTCTGTACGAGGAGGCAGGACACCTTTTGTGGACACCACCAATAACATATGTAATGGAGAACGTCCCTGACAAAGGAGCAAATCAAAACCAATCAAAACCAAACCCAGAAAATGTTCAACACAATCAGTGACCTTCCTAAACTTCTACCTCCTCTTCTGTAAGACGGAGGATAGTCACAGCTATATTAGAAGAACGTTGGAAGGATGAAAATGGCTAATGGTTGTCTGGCACTCAATCCAGTTCCTAAGTGGGAGATTTCAGAATTACTTTTTGCTCTGATTTGTAAACATTTTCCAGAAATGTTATGACAGATTAATAAAAATAAATATATGATATTTTCTTACTTCTAAGACATCACTGGTTTTTAAATTGGCCATTTATTGAATAACAGTTATGAGAAAAAATAACCATGATGTCATTAAATGTAGACCTTGACATACTATACATTGTTAGGTGTTTATTGTCTTTCACCACTAGAATGTAAGCTCCATAAGGATAAAGACTCATATATTTTGCTTATAGCAAAATCCCTAGTGCCTGGGACAAAATAGGTTTTCAATAAACAGGTGTTGATTAAATGAACGCATGCTTGAGTGATCTATTGAATGATTAAAGATACAAATAAGAAAAAAAATATTGTCCTCAGAAGGATAAATTCTAAATCAACCCGTATAATAGATCAAATGAAGATGTGTAGCATTACTCTAAGGAGTCATGGGAAAAGCACTTCTGAGTCAGACAAACTGAGATTAAATTTTGTTTAAGATACTTCGACCCTTATTATACGCCAGACATTCAGCCAAGTACCTTATGTCTGTTTTTCACACAACTTTATGACACCCCATCTTTCAGGTGAAGAAACTTGGGCTCAGGGAGGATAAATAATTTGTTGGAGTTCACATAGATATGAAGTGGTGGCCCCAAGATTTCCACCCAGATCTGTTAGACCTCGAAGCCTGTGCTCTTACCAGTTACAGGAAGCACACGTTGGTGCCCATGGGAGCGGGGCCCTGGGGAACCCTGGCCCTCAAGCTGGCTAGCAGGTACAGCCCAAGGCGGACTCCAGTAGCTGTGCAGCTCCCTAGCGCCCCCGTGCGTCCTGCCTGCACAGAAGTTGGACCACCCAGGCCACCTGCGCTCCCTGGCTGATGGTAGTATTTCTCATTGCAAACCATTCCTTTGTTACTCTGGTTTCTACATTGCAATCTCTAGTGAATTTTACTTTCGTAAATGATCAAATTTCTGGATTTCCAAGGAGCTTGGTCAGAACCTGGTAAAATTTTCAAGGTAAAGAATGCCTCCCCGTGAGGCAGGCTTCTGAGTCATCAGGCGCCACCTGCCTCTTAGCCCGCAGCCCGGCTGGCCGCAGCCCTTCCTCCAAATGGCTCTAGGAAATACACACCACTCTGAGCGCCTGGCTTTTAAAAAGTGTTTTTATTTAACTTGTAAGTCTTATCATGCTCTGTGTTTGTAGAGGTATTTTTTAAATTTAGAAAAGTTTGATAAGAATATAGAATAACATGAACTGATATTCTGAATTGCTAGGTAAACACATATTCTAGAATCAGATGAAATAAAAATAGAAGAAAGAAAAAGTGCACTTAAAACCAAAGACGCCCCTCAGAATCTCATACAGAAAGTTAGCAAATGGCCTTACCTTACTTGTGAGAGTGAGAAGCTCAGAGAGGGCCTGGCCAGCTTGTACCTAGATGCCAACTTGTTTATCTTTACCAAAGACAGCAGAAGAAAGAGAGAAGGGAAGGAGAGGAAAGAAAAGAAACAGACACATTTACTCTGTACAGCAGGTGACTTTGGTTAGAGAAAAGGAAGCAAACAACCTTCTGATCCAGCAATTACCAGCATCAAAATGAGATATTAAAGAAGTTTGTGGAGATGCCTTCAGAAGTCTTTGAGTACAGGGCAGAGGACCGTTCAGAAGGGAATGGGTTCTGTGAGGTTCTGCCTGTCTGCTCAGGTTCAGATATATGAGGAAAGCTTAGATTAGACGACTCCACCAAATTTTATTCATATATATTATATATAATTTATAAATATTTATATGTTATGTATATTAATGCAATAAGTAAAATACTTACATTCATTCACATTTTCAATTAATATGTATTGAGCATCAATTATTTGTTGGTACCAAAAATACAGAGATCTGAGACACTGGTTTTACACTCCAAGAGCTCAAAATTTACTACTGCAATAACATGGAACTTGAAGTAAAATCTTAGATAAAGATTGACTGAATCTTTGTGACCAAAAAAGTGTGCCTTTACATTGCTAACTGGTAGAATCCTTCTAAAAAAGCAATTATGCAATATGTAACAAGAACTGTAAAAGGGCTCATATTTTGGGGGGAATATTCCACTCCTAAGAATATTCACTAAGAAAATATTTAGATAAATAAAAGCAAAAATGTTTATTTTATGCTTAGTTATAAGAGTAAAAACCTGGAAACAACATATAGGGAAGTGGTTACATAAATTATGGCAACTCAATGATATATAATTTAGTTATTAGAAATGATTTAGCAATGTATAAAATATTAAAAGAACAATTTTAACCAAAAAAAAGGCAAATAGAAAATTACACAAAATTTGATTCTATATGTACTGAAGAAAAGCTTATAGGCAAAAAAGTTGGGAGGAAATCTGGAGAAATAAAAGCAATGGTATGAGGGTGGCATGGCCTTGTACCTAACAATTGTTGTACATTTTCCTCTAATGCTACCATGCAATTTTTGAAAGCAGTAAGGGAAAGTTTGCGTGACTGTATCAATGCACGCTTTAAATCTGCATTTGAGAAACAGAAGGCATATTGTGACAAGCCCAGTGGCATATTTTACTCATTCATTTGTTCTCGTATGCTTTATTTGTTCACTCGGTCTAGAAGTCCTGCATTTATTCTGTACACTGGCGCTAGGCTTGGTGCTGGAGGCACAAAAGGTAAATAATAGCCTGTTCTTACCTACCAGGGTCTTAGATTCTCCAGGGAGAGACTCAGAGGTAAACTCAAAATATCCTCTAGTATAATTATTGGAATAACAGAGGTATTTAAGTGCAGAAGTGAGGGCAGAAGAGGGAAAACCCATCTCTTGCCTAAGCAGTTGAGGATGGGCGTGAAATGGAGTGGAGGAGGCGGCAGGGTGGGCTTTCCATGGGGTGGAGCATTAGTTGAGTGCCGGCTGCCCGCACAGTTAGAGCTCACAGCGAGAGGGGCGAGGTGAGGAGGGATGGCAACAGGAAGTAAGGAGGGAGAAATTCCAAGCTGAAGAGGTTAGGGGGTGAGATGTCAAAGAGCATCTGTTCTAGAGAAACCGATGGTATTTCTATGCACAAGGCAATTTGGGAGAAGCAACAGGACCGGGCAGAAAAGGAAGGCAGAGACCTGTCTGCTGAAGGACACCTCTCACCCACAATTCCAGTGACAGAAACAGGAAGGCAGAGGCCAAGAGTCAGTTGCCGGGTGAGCCACAGCCAAAAGGGAAAGCCAGAGAGCAAGTTGCAGCCCAAGCTGTGGATCCAAGGTGCAGAACTGGAATAAGGTCAGCAAAACAAAGGAGGCAGAGTGGCAGGAACACATGTGGAGCAGCCACAGTACAGCCAGGGCTTTTGAGGGCTTGCAGGGTTTATTTAAGGGGCTGGAGAGGAGTGGACGGGGCAACGTCATGGGAGCCTTTTGTGCCAGGCTAGGGAATCTAGACATGAACGGTGTGTGACGGAAAACCACTAGAGGGTTTCTTCTCCAGCAATGACATGATGGGCTTTGCAGGTACACAATGGCTGCTCTGAAAGGAGCGTGCAGCACAGATTGGAGGGGAGCAGGGATGTAGGTGGGGGGGCACCGAGGGGTGGGTTATGGGAGGCCCGCTTGCCGGTATAAATAGCTCGCATTTTGTTTATTCTTGTAAAATCCCCAGTCTGTAATGCAGTGATCACCAATGTGAGCATTTGGGGTTGGTTAGTAAATGTGTTTACAGCTGCCTGTGTAGAGGGCAGGATGTCAAACGTCCCATTAGAGCACATTCTACTTGCTCAATTGTTTATGTGAGTCAATTCACTAAATTATAGGCCTAGTTCAGTGTATGAATCAGCAATTTCTGGAAGTTGATAGTTTGCCCGGCAGTTTC
>CM052438.1:117197168-117235201 GCA_028533085.1 Varecia variegata | reverse complement strand
AAAGACTGAGGAGCTGTTTCAAATTGAAGAAAACTAGAGAGACGTGGCAATGGGGTCCTTTGCAGTAAAGAACATTACTGGCACAATTGAGAAAACTCAAATGGGGTCTCTGGGTGAGAGTTCTTTCTACTATTCTTGCAAATTTTCTGTAAGTTTGAAACTGTTTCAAAATTAAATGTATTTTTTAAATAAACATTTAAAAAATAATTATCTAAATAATTCAGGCTCAATTTACCATGCTAGAAAAATAGGACTCAGACTACCTTCTTCACTATCAGCTTAGTGAAAGAGTGTGAAAGTTATCTGTAAATTTAAATTGTTGTGTCATCCAAAGAGAAGAATAAATACCCTAGAGACTTAGGAATTATTATGAAAACACACAAGCTAGAAAAGATTTTTTTTGAAAATATTATAAACAGTCTGTAGAACCATACCCATGCAAATTAACTCTAGTTTTATTTAACTGTGTAAAGGAAAAACTGGAATAAAAGTTAAATCCAAATAACTTAAAAATTTGTGATTCATTAAGTACTTATAATGAATCTTATTTTATTTTATTTATTTTTATTTTTGTTAGAAATGAGATCTCAGTCTGTCACCCAGGCTGGAGTGCAGTGATGCAGTCATAGCTCTCTGTGACCTTGAACTCCCATGCTCCAGTGATCCTCCTGCTTCAGCCTCCCCAGTAGCTGAGACTACAGGTATGTGCCACCATGCCCAGCTAATTTGCCTGTGTTTTGTAGAGACAGGGTCTCGCTATGTTGCCCAGACTGATCATGAAATCCTGGCCTCAAGCAATCCTCCTGCCTCAGCCTCCCAAAGTGCTGAGATTACAGGCATGTGCCACTGTGCCTGGCCTATGAATCTTCATTTATACATAAAAAATGATCTGTATTAATAGAAGAAAATGTATTTTTCTGATATCCTTTCTTTTCATGTTGTGATTCAATATTTATTTAGTGCTTTGTCCATGTTATCATGTAATAGGGTATTGGCTGTTCTTTTTTTTAGTTTGTGTCTTTTTTTTAAAATTTCAAAATATTAAGGAGATACAAAGGTTTTTGTTATGTGGATACATTGCACAATGCTTAAGTCAAAGCTTTTGGTGTACACATGAGCAGAATAGTGTTTATTGTACCCAATAGGTAAGTTTTATCCCTCACCACCCCTTCTTGATTTCCAATGTCCATCATATCTCTTTGTGCCCATGTGCCATGTGTGTCAATTGTTTAGTGCCCACTTATTAGTGAGAATATATGGTGTTTGGTTTTGCATTCCTGAGATACCTTACTTAGGATAATGGTCTCCAGTTCCATACAAGTTGCCGCAAAAGACATTATTTCATTCTTTTTTATGTATGAGTAGTACTCTGTATTATATATATGCCACACTTTCTTTATCCACTTCTGAATTGATGGGCTCTTAGGTTGATTCTACATCTTTGCAATTGTGAATTGTGCTGTGGTAAACATTCAAGTGCGGGTGTCTTTTTAATACATTGACTTCTTTTCCTTTGGATAGATACCTAGCAGTGGGATTGTTGGACTGAATGGTAGATCTATGTTTATTTCTTTGAGGAATCTCCATACTCTTTTCCATAAAGGTTGTACCAATTTGCAGTCCCATTAATAGTACATATGCATTCATTTCTCTCTGCGTCCACACCAGCATCTATTGTTTTTTGACGTTTTAATAATGGCCATCCTGATAGGGATAAGGTGGTATCTCATTGTAGTGTTAATTTATATTTCCTTGATGATTACTGATGTTGAGCATTTTTTCATACATTTGTTGGCCATTTGTCAATCTTCTTTTGGAAATTTCTGTTCATGTCTTTTGCCCACTTTTTGATGGGGTTGCTTGTTTTGTGTGTGTGTGTGTGTGTGTGTGTGTGTGTGTGCTGGTTTGTTTGAGTTCTTTGCAGATTCTGGATATTAGTTCTTTGTTGGATGTATAGTTTGTGAATATTTTCTCCCATTCTGTAGGTTGTCTATTCACTCTGTTGATTATTTCCTTTGCTGTGCAGAAGCTTTTTAATTTAATTAAGTCCCACTTATTTATTTTTATTGTTGCTGCATTTGCCTTTGGGGTCTTAGTCATAAATACTTTGCTTAGGCTGATGTCTAGAAGAATTTTTCCTATGTTTTTTTCTAGAATTTTTATGGTTTCATGCCTTATATTTAAATCTTTTATCCATCTTGAATTAATTTTTGTATATGGTGAGAGATAGGGGCTCTGTTTCATTCTTCTGCGTGTGGCTATCCAATTTTCCCAGCACCATCATGAACTCCTGGCCTCAAGCAATCCTCTAATTCCCAGTATATGTTGTTGTTTGCTTTGTTGAAGATCAGTTGATGATAGCTATGTGGTTTTATTTCTGGGTTCTCTTATTTTATTCCATTGTTCTATGTCTCTACTTTTATACCAGTACCATGCTATTTTGGTTACTATAGCCTTATAGTATAATTTGAAGTCAGGTAAGATCATGCCTCCAGATTTGTTCTTTTTACTTAAGACTGTTTTGGCTATTTGGGCTGTTTTGTGTTTCCAAATGAAGTTTAAGATTATTTTTTCTAGATCTGTGAAATATGATGTTAGTAGTTTGATGGATCCAGAAATCACATGGAGCAATATGGACATTTTAATGATGGTGATTCTGCCAATCCATGAGCAAGGACTGTTTTCCTTTGTGTCATCTATAATTACTTTCTTCAGGGTTTTGTAATTCTCCTTATAGAGAACTTTCACCTCCTTAGTTAGGTATATTCCTAGGTATTTTATTTTCTTTGTAGCTATTGTGAAGGATATTAGTTCCTTTATTTGACTCTCAGCTTGACTGTTATTAGTATACAGAAAAGCTACTGATTTGTGTACATTGATTTTGTAACCTGAGACTTTGCTGAATTTATAAATTCTAGAAGTCTTTTGGTAGAGTCTTTAGGGTTTTCTAGATAGAAAACCATATCATCGGCAAACAGGGATAGTTTGACCTTCTCTTTCTCTATTTGGATTCCCTTTATTTCTTTCTCTTGCCCGAATGCTCTGGCTAGGACTTTCAATACTATTTTGAATTGAAGTGGTGACAGTGGGCATCCTTGTTTTCTTCCAGTTCTTAGGGGGAATGCTTTCAGCTTGTCCCCATTCAGTATGATGTTGGCTGTAGGTTTGTCATATAGGCCTTTTATAATTTTGAGGTATGTTCTTTCTATGCCTAGTTTGTTGAGCATTTTTCTTTTAATCATGAAAAGGTGCTGGATTTTATCAAATGCTTCTTCTTCATCTGATTGAGGTGATAATATGGTCTTTGTTTTGCTTCTATTTATGTGTTGAATCACATTTATTGATTTGCGTATGTTGAACCAGCCTTGCATCCCTGGGATGAAACCCTTACATGCTCCCTGCATTAGTCTTGTACTTTCTGATCCAAACTCTATCCTATTACCAAAGGAACATTTTAAAAAATAAAATATAATCATATAACCCTGTACTTGGCTCCAAGAAATGCCCATCATACTTTGCATGACTTATCTGCTCTGGCCTTGCTATCTCCAGCCTGTTTTCCCATTCTTCCTCCTTGCAGCATTTGCTACAGCTGTAAAGAACTCCTTTTCACCCTTGAATTGTGTCATGAGCTCTAATCCTGCTCTCCCTTTCCTATATTGTGCTCTCTACCAGGGACACCCTCCTCCACTTCCCTCTTAGCCTGCCTGTCCTCTAGACTCGGCTTAGATATCATCTCTCTATCTGTCACTAATACTCTCATACTATTGGGGAAATTGTCTGTCATCTCCTTATTATGCTTTGAGCTTCTTAAGAAAAAAATTTGGCACCTAGTAACTATGTTTATTGACTGAATTAGAAAATTAAATTTTAAATAAACAAAATATATCTGTTGAGTGAATTAACAAAATTATTCTGTAAAAAATGGAAATAGAATGAAGACTGAGTATGTAAGAATAATACCACATAGTAGTTTCTTTAGATTCTAGAAAAAGTTAAACATGATGTGGTTTAGAATTGAAAGATTTAGCAAGCTAAGTTTTGTAATACATTTGTCAGAGTGAGGCTTTGTTGTCATAGATCAAGTTCCCCTGGAAGCAGACTCTGAGAGGATCATGAGAGTATAGGAAGTTACTGGGAAGTGCTCTTGGGACCACCACTAGTGGAAGGGAGGGGAAGAAAGCAGACGTATGCAGAGGGAGAAGCCAGGCTCTAATGTAGTCTCAGGATGGTCTCAGCACCCCGTGGGCAGTTCTGGAGTGACATGGCTCTTCAGAGTTGCCCTGAGTTGGAACGTGGTTGATAGGCCTCACTATCTTCACACGGAGCAGTCCTTGGATGTGGTCTGCCCTGGGAAGCAGATATGGCCTGGGGAGAGGTAAACTCTTTTCAGTTGAGGCAATTCAAAAAAGGGGGAAATGAATCCTTTAATCTGGGATGGGGAGCACTTAGACATTGTGCCATAGTGTCCACTTCGTCCACAAATACTGTGACCTAGATGGTTTGGACTCCATCGTCACTGAGTGTAGTAATGGGAGGGCCATATTTCTTAGAAATCCTCTAGACTCCAGTGGACATATATGGGCGGCTTGTCAGCCAGGGGCGCAAATCCAACCTTTCCAATGAGTTCAAAGGTAATAAAATGACAAGGGCAAAACCTTTCAATTTGGAGTCAGGTGGACAGGCCTTTCTTTCTTTCACATAGCTATGAAGGCAGAATACTGGAAGCTATCAGTCAAATGAAAAGTTTTCATCTGGGAAGAGCAGTGTAAGGAAGACAGAAGGGAGCTGGGTCTTAGGATGACAGAACCATTAGCCATAATTTCTATGAGGGACGACAGAGTAGATCTCAAACTTACATTGCGAACCAAATTGAAAATAAATTTGATAATAATGACTTAAAATAATTTGATTCTAGCCTTTTAGTTTCATTGCTTATCAGTGCCCATTATTCTGTTTAATGTTTCAGCTCAAAGAATAATAAAAGATTTCAAATATTGAATTCTGCAAAATCAATTATTTCAAAAGTTTCAGACAGAGGATTTTAATAGAATTAAGAAGTCACTAAACATAAATATTTGCATTTTTTGATAATGAAGATGATGAATGAAGTGCAATGTGGATGGCAGTGATTTAAAAGAAGCGTATGTAAATAAATAAAGGCCAGTTGTCCTAAACCACATAATCATACTAATTCATGAGCACACAATAAAACCACCACAGAACTTCCTGCTCAGTGTTCCCAACAAATAAAATGGTATTTTGTATTTATCAAGCTTCTTAAATAATTTTATTTTCATCTTTAAGAGGGAATAGCTCTAGATCTCTCTAATCTGTAATCCCAAATTACTCATGTCAATAAATGTTTTCTTGAAACCCAAATAATGGGTAAATAAAACCTCAATTTTGTTTTATAAACCCTTTTCCTAATAATTTGGGACAAATTTAAAGGAAACAATTCACAAGTTATGATTCATTTACAATTAATCAGAATCTAAACAAGGGTAACATTCCATTTTGGGGAGGAATTATTGGTGCATTTGAGACACAGGTGATGTTTTTGCAGCAAGACGTAAAAAAGCTCTTTCCAGGACACCTCCTGTTTTGGACAAGTCTGTTTATGGATAGTGATGGAAATTTTAGTTAATTAAGTTACTTATCTTTTTGATTACTTATATATATGTGAGATAAATAGGCACTATCGCTGCGTGATCTTGGGTAAATTATTTAACTTTTCTAAATTTTGGCTTCTTCTTTTATGATATAAGGATATTAAGACTTACTACATTGAGTTATATGAATTAAATGAGATGGTATATATGCTTGGCACAATGCCTGGAAAGTGTTGGATAAATTACTGGTATTATTACACAGCATTATATATTATGTACACATATAGAACATACAATTAAGATTTACTATATAGTCATTATTATAATCATAAGATGTAATTTATCTGCAAAGCCTCTCAGTGTCCCTCCTTTTTCACTTGAACCCCTTCATGCATGCTTAAAACTGCCAAGCAAATGTGCCCAGCCTAACGAGTGGTTATGAGAATACTCTGCTTTTTTCCTTTTTCGTAATTTTCTCCTTCCCAATCTTTTAAACACATCCTAAATTTACCTCCTCTACCCCGTCAAACCACTCCACAATTCAAAGGCATTCTCTTTAAGGACACAGGGCTTACTGTGCATTCTTCCTTCTTTCCTCCCTTCTTTTCTTTCTTTCTTCCTTCTTTTCCTTCCTTCCTTCCTTTTCCCCAGTCATCCCCACAGTCCCTGGAACATGGCTTAGGAAGATTTTGCCAGCAAAAGTTAAATAAATGGCTGAATGAAAGTTTGCAAGTATCTCAGTCACTATTCACTTGACAAATGGCCACATGCCCGGCACCGGTGATATTGTATTAATAGTAAACATTGACCCAGCCCTGTCCAGCTCACTAGCTGATCCAAGGGACAGTCATACAAAAGAGCAATTACAAAGCAGGGGTCCAGGGCTGAGATAGGATGTCATTGTTATGGGACTATTGGGACGTGAGGGCGGCCTTCCTGAGCATGACAGGACAGGCAGCCCTGAACCAGGCAAAGGAAAATAAGGTGGTGCTTTAGGAAGTGGGACAGTATGAAGTGCCTGGTTTGTACAAGAACACGACAAACCAGTGTTCCTGATGCCTGAAGGGCAGGGTGGGTGGCAAGAGACAAGGTAGAGGAGACCACAGGGTCAGGCCACGGAGCGTCTTCTATGCCACAGCGAGAGTCGGACTCCAGCTTGCAGAGGTGAGAGATAAACATGGAGGGGTTTGACCCGCCTGCACTTTCAACTGTAACTTCCTGGCTTTTCCTGTTTGGATTTACCTCCCTCTGTTGCCTGTAGTATCAAGAATGGATGCTTGGCTCTGGCTGAAAATGTGTATTCCTGAGAAATTGGGGTCCACAGGGAACAGAAAGAAGGTCTCTTGACCTCCTGCATCCAGGTCTGAGTTTACGGTGCACTACCGGGTTCTCCCTGTGCAGGTGTGTGTTTCTTTTGGGTTGTCAGAGCTTATTTTCACTTTTGTAATGATCTACTGTCATCTTTTTTTCTCTACTTAAGTGAGAAGTTTCTAGATTTTATTCTCATGTTTTCATTTCCCTTATTGCTGTTTCAAAAGAAAAATTTTGACCTTTAAGTATGATTATTCTATTAAAGTGAGAAAAACAATCATTCAACACATTTACTTATTATAATAAATAATTACAATATTTATTGTAAAAAAATTACAATATTTACTGTAAAAGTAGCTTCTGCTGTTTTTACAATAATTATCGTAACAACCACTGCAAAAACGACTTGGACTCGGACTTTAGCTAAGGTTCTATACACTCAATGGATTCTTTTCTTCTTTCTTTCTTTTTGGAGATTGAATTCAAGGGAAATTTAATCTTATTAATGGTTTTATTTTTCATTTTGTCATTGCAGTTAGCTTTGTTTCCCCTCACAACTGGTTGTTCAATTGTCACATATTTATATATTACAGCCCTTGTCTGTAATTTATCTTCACAGTTTTCTTTGATTTCTTAAAATATGTGTTCCTGTTTGCTTGTAGCATTGAATTAGAAAAAAATTCTCGCATGTGTCACTTAAAATTTGATGTCGCCATCACCCACCCCCAAATTTTATTGAAGAGGAATAAATAAAAAGTGAAATGAGAAAGAAAGGCACCATGAGTGATTTCTATTTAATGTGGTTTCATACATTAATTATAATGCACAGTTTTAAATAGAAAAGCAAACTCTGCTGTGTTTTCAGATTATTAAGTACTGTTAATTTTTCCCCCCAGAAAGCCTTCAAAGGTTGATCATTCCTTTGATCAAGAAATGTAGTTTCTTTATCTGCAAATAGCCAGTTGGCCTTATGTCTTTTGGTGTGGGAGGAGGAGAGGTTAGGGCCATCCACAGATGGCAGCAAATAGTGTGTGTAGGGGGTCCTCTTGTGGGATCTTCAAGTCTCAAGATCAAGCTGCCTGTGCTGGGCATGATGTGACTTAGCTGGTGGGGCTCAAGTGATCTGAAGCATTTGCTGCTCCCCCAAGACCATCATCATCCAATCAAATCAACGTTCTTTACTTCTATAGACCAGCCTGGGAAGGTGGCAAATTGCCTTTATGATTTCTTTGTCTCTCCTTGATGTCTGTCTTAACCTGATTTCATCTGAATGAAATGGTGGCAGTGGTAGTGTCAACTCCTAAGGGTTGACTCTTCCTAGGGCATTTTGTATCTTCTCACTCTATGTGACCCTTGAATGGCGAGGCCACGCGTTGGCTTACACTGTGAAACAATCTGACAACCAGGCTGGTAGCCTTTATGAAGTTATACTACAACTTCTGGGTTCAGAGCCTTACTCTTTCTTTTACGTGGCATTATCATCTACTGTCATGGTTTTATTGTTTGCTTCCAGAAGACTAACTTGAGTTTTGATAGGAAAGATGATAGGATATGATAGTACTACAAAGAACAGCTCTAAAGATTTGCAGTGGATATACTTTTCCATGTTTTAAATAAGAATTGTTTTATTAGGCAGCATTTTCACAAAACTCCATTTCTGCACTTACCTGCTGTTACTTGGGCTATTTATTGTATTTCTGTCTGCCACACTGGATTATGAGTTTTCTAAAAGCAGAAGTCATATTTCACTCATCTTCAATTCCCCTTCCCCATAAGACCTAATATGAACTGTAGAGAACAGTTTAGCAAATATTTGTTGTATCAGAGAAATTATAGCAGCCGCAAGAATATTGACCTGAAACCAGAATCATGTTGTGAATTCAGAAGTATTTCCTTTTTCTTTCTTTCTTTTTTTCTTGACAGCCCAGGATCTTTTTAAAAATGCTAATTTGCAGTTTGAAGCTGTTTCAGTAAAAATACAAGCAGCAGCAGCAGCAAAAGAGACGAAGCAGGCACTTTTGGATATTATAATTACATGTAAGCTTTGTTTTATTATAGTTCTTCAGGTTTAATCATGCTCTTGATTCCATGAAATGTCATAGAATCACAAGACTAAGAAGGTCTCAAAAGGTCTTTTAGTCCCTGTCTCTAAGGAGACATGAGTTTAAACTTTTGCAAACATTTGCTTACCCTATAGTTTTCTTTTAAAATATACAAGAAAGGAAGGACACAGAGGTCCAAACATTTTTAAAATAAATAATATTTTATTTAAGCCTTTTCCACTTATGGTTTAACCATCTGAGATGTCTATTCTCCTCAGTTATTTCTCTTTTTGCCACTTCAGGGAGCTTTCTTTTTCTTTTTTTGAATAATTTTTATTGTGTATATTTGAGTTTTACAACATGATGTTATGGGATACATATAGGTAGTAACATGGTTACTATAGTGAAACATATTAACATAGCATCTCATATAGTTACTTTTTTGTGACAAGAGCAGCTAAAATGTACTTATTTAATAACACAAATATCAAATACAATACAATTTTATTAACTTTAGTTCTCATGTTGTACTTTAGATCTCTAGACTTGTTCTTCCTATACATCTGCTATTTTGTATCCTTTAACCTACATCTCCCCATCATTTCATTCTCTATCTCTGTGTATTTGAGATCTTTTTAAAAAAATTTCACATATAAGGGAGATCATGCAATAGTTTTCTTTCTGTGGTTGACTTATTTCACTTTGCATTATGTCCTTCTGGTCCATCCATGTTGTGGTAAATAGCAGGATCTCTTTCTTTTTTAAGCCCAAATAACATTCCACTCTGTATGTGTGTGTGTGTGTATCACATTTTCTTTATCCATTTGTCCATATATGGGCATTTATGTTGTTTCCATATCTTGGCTACTGTAAATACTGCTGCAATGCTGCAAAGAACATGGGAATGCAGATATCTTTGTGGAGTGATGATTTCATCTCCTTTGAGTATATACTCAGAGGAGGAATTCCCGGGTCATATAGTAGTTCTATCTTTAATTTCTTTAGGAACCTCCATACTGTTTTCCATAATGGCTGTACCAGTCTACATTCCCACCTCCAGTATCCTAGGGTTCCCTTTTCTCCACACCTTTGCCTGCATTTGATACCTCTTATCTTTTTGTGAATAGTCATCCTTATGAATGTGAGATGATATCTCACAGTATAATATGATATTTCATAGTAGTTTTAATTTGCATTTCCTTGATGGTTAGCGATGTTGAGCAACTTTTCATTTACTTGTCAGCTGTTTGTATGTATTCTTTAGAGAAATGTCTGTTGAGATCCTTTGCCCATTTTATAATCAGGTTTTTTGTTTTTCTGCTATTGAGTTGTAAGTGTTCCTTATAAGTTTTGGATTTAACCACTTATCAGATTTGTGGTTTGCAATTATTTTTTCCCAGTTCACAGGATGCCTTTTCATTTTTTTGATTATTTCCTTTGCTGTGCAAAAGCTTTTTGGTTTGATATAGTTCCATTTATTTATTTTTGTTTTTGTAGTCTGAGCTTTTGCTGTGATATCTAAAAAATCATTACCAAGGCCAATGTCGAGGAGGTTTTCCCCCATGTTTTCTTCTAGGAGTTTTATGATCTCTAGGCTTACATTTCAGGTCTTTTATCCATCTTAGGTTGATTTTTGTGTATGTTATAAAACAAGGGTCCAATTTCATTCTTTTGCATGTGGAAATCCAGTTTTCCTATTGAAGAGACTGTATGTTCCCCATTGTATCCTCTTGGTACCCTTGACAAAAATTAATTGACCATATATATTTGGATTTATTTCTGGGCTATTCTGTTACATTAGTTTACATTTCTGTTTTTATACCAGTGCCATACTGTCTTGATTACTATAGCTTAGTAACATAATTTTAAATCAGGAAGTGTGATGCCTCCAATTTTGTTTTTCGTTCTCAGTATTGCTTTGGCTAGTTGGGTTTTTTTCTGTGGTTCCATGTGAATTTTAAGATTGTTTCTTCTATTTCTGTGAAGAATGCTTTTGGAATTGTGATAGCAATTACATTAATCTGTGTATTCCTTTGGGTAGTGTGGACATTAACATTCTGGTTTCTCTTCACATTGCATAAACCTTTTGCCTTTTCTCTTTCTCTTTTCAAATAAAAACCCCTCACCTCTCTACTATGCAGAACAATTTAGCAACCCATGCTTGTTTCTTGACATGCACCTGTGGGGCATGGGTGATTCTCACCCTTAACCAGTAGTGGCTAATCAAGATGTTTATTCCAGGACAAATACAGTGCTTTCCCTAACAGAGATTTTGATAAATTAGATTCTCCTCCATCTTATTACATTTTCATGTACTCTTCTAAATAAATGACTCCATTCCTCTATTCTTTCAACATAGTGCTTACTTTCCAGAAATACAACCTTATTTCCTCTTTTTGGTCCTCTGCTCAGGTCAACACCCATCATCTAGGTTTAGGTCCATAGCTGATTACAGGGTTCTTAAAAAGGCCACACCACTCCAGATTGTAGCATTCATGGATTGTTGAAAGAGCTGGTGACACAGTTCCTGGAGTTTGCCAAATACCACAGTCTTAGTCTGTTTGCATTGCTATAAAGAAAATCCCTGTGGCTAGGTCAATTATAAAGGAAAAGAGGTTTATGTGGCTCATGGTTCTGCAGGCTGTATAAGAAGCATGGTGCTAGCATCGCTTCTGGTGAGGGCTTCAGGGAGCTTCCAATCATGGTGGAAGGTGAAGGGGGAGCAGGTGTGTCATATGGCAAGAGAGGGGGCAAGAGAGAGAGAGGAGGGGGTGCCAGGATCTTTTCAAACAACCAGATCTCCAGTGAACTAATAGAGAGCGAGCTCACATATTACCACAAGGATGGCACCAAGCCAATCATGAGGGATCTACCCCCATAACCCAAACACCTTTCCCCAGGCTCCACATCCAACAATGGGCAACACATTTCAACATGGGATTTGGAGGGGACAATTATCTCAGCACAAGTTACAATTGCTAATATATGGAACCAACCTAGGTGCCCACCAACTGATGAGTAGATAAAGAAAGTGGGGTGTGTGTGTGTATATACACACACACACCCACACACACCCACGCAAGGAATTCAAACAACTCAGCAAGTGAAAAACAAACAACCCCATTAAAAAGTAGGCAAATGACATGAATAGGCATTTTTCTAAAGAAGATATAACAAACATGAAAAAATGCTCACCATCATCAATCATCAGAGAAATGCAAATTTAAAACACAATGAGGTACCATCATACTCCAATTAGAATGGCCGTTATCAAAAAAGTAAAAAAAAAAAAAACAATAGATGCTGACACAGATGTGGTGAAAAGGGAACACTTATCCACTGTTGGTGGGACTGTAAATTAGCACAACCTCTATGGAGATCAGTATGGAGATTTCTCAAAGAACTAAAACTAGATCTACCATTGAATCCTGCAATCCCACTACTGGGTATCTAACCAGAGGAAAAGAAATCATTATATCAAAAAGATACCTGCACTTATATGTCTATTGCAGCACAATTCACAATCGCAAAGATATGGAATCAACCCAAGTGTCCATCAACTGATGAGTGGATTAAGAAAAATGTGGCATATATATACACCATAGAGTACTATTCAGTGATAAGAAAGAATGAAATAATGTCTTTGCAGCAATTTAGATGGAACTGGAGGCCAGTATCCTAAGTGAAGTAACTCAGGAACAGAAAAATAAATGCCACATGTGCTCACTTTTAAGTGAGAGCTAAACTATGTCTGCACAAGGGCACACAGAGTGGTATAATAGACACTACACTCACAAGTGGGGAGGGTGCAAGGGCATGAGGGATGAAATATTACCTATGGGATGTAATGTATATTACTCAAATAATGAGTAAACCAAAAGCCCAGACTCCACCACTATGTAATAATACATATAACAGAATTCAACCTATACCCCCTAAATCTATTAGAATTTTTTATAAAAAAGGAAAAAAATTGTAAAAAATACAGGGTCATGCTACAGTTCACATATAGAGGCCTTCTCATTGGCAGTTGGGAAATGCAATATCTAAACATCTTTCCCACATTTTAACAAAATTTGAGGGATTTTAGGTATCTATTTGCTCACATTTTTTGGTCAAATCAAGTTCTTAAAGATTAAATGTCTTTCTTTCTCCTCTTCTTCTCTTTCCTTTTAAAATAATTCATTCCAAAAGCTATTAAGAGAAGTCATGAAAAGGTTGGGGGGAGGCTGTGGGAGGAAGGCTATGGTATCCAGAGCAGGGTATCAGAGCCTAAAATGGGTGAGGAGGTGGCCCCTGTGGGGGGCCCAGCATAGCATCCTGGAGCACGAGTCGGGGCAGGAGGGTGTCCACGCAGGGGTGTGGGTGTGGACAACCCAGTGAGGATGCTGCAGTCTGAGAGGTATGAAAAGGGCATCTGCATAGGGTCTAGGGCAGCAAGGGACACAGGAGGTTTAGCACATACTAGAGGATAGCTCAAATAAGTAAATATCATAAGGGTAATAGGAGGTGGGTTTCTTACTATTAGAGGCAGCATTATGATTATGGAAAGAGAAAACTAAGTGTTGGGTTGGAATTTGGGACATTAGTGTGAACTCATAGTTTTCAATATACATACAGAGAGAGAAATAAGTCTAGATGTAAAAGTCTGTGTGTATTCACATACATGAGTGCCTTCAGGAGTGCATATAATTGTATAGACGTATATTTTCCAGCTTTATCTGATGAGGGGCGTGGAAGTAGTGATACTCCAATAGCAATAAACACAACCAGCACCAGATCTTGGTTTCTAAGTACCATTCTCTCTTCAAAGGGACCAGAGCTCCTTGGAGAAATAACTGATCCAGGGACGGGAAAGAAAAAGTACAAGATGAGCCTGTTTGTCTAGATAGAAAGAAGGTGTTTAAAGATTAATGGGGACATGTCAAAAGGACACAGAAGCCAGCTTGTACACATGGCTTCAGGATTTTTTTTTTTACAATGCAGCAGCACTTGAGACAACAGCTCCTCATCGAACGGAGGTGTCCCTCCAGGTGAGATCTGTTTGCCTTCCTTAGCCTATGAGGCTCCTATTAAGTGTAACCCTTAGTCTAAACATTAGCATTCTGGTAAGATTTCTGCTCCCTCCCATTCTCAGGTAACTATACAGATTACAAAGTACTTTCACATATATTGTTTTATTTTATCATTATAACAACCCTCTGAGCTATCATTTATTCAGTATTTATTATATGCCAGGCATTCTAAATTATTCAGACTTTTATCCTTCAAGGTGGGCATTGTTATACCTATGTTATTGATGGGAAAACAGGCTTGGAGAAGTGAAATGGCTTGCAAAGGCCACCAGTTGGGAAATGGCAGAACTTGGACTTTTTCTGGCAGAGCAAGTTTTCAGTTTCTTTGAAACACTGTAGGTGCCTCTCTAGATTTCCAACCATTGGTGTAAATTCCAGTCGTCCAGTCGTTTAGCCAGGTACCTGGTGGAATGTTGTTGTTGTTCAGTAGAAGTTTTACTCCTCCCCTTTGTGTGTGTGTGTGTGTGTGTGTGTGCAACATACACTTCTTTTAGGCACTTGAAACCTACCTAGGTCTCCTATTTGGCCAATCACAGAGTTTAATAGTCTTACAAGCACAAGTTATTTTTCTTATGAGATCCAGTTCTCTTCCTCTTGGAAAGACATGTATATGTCAACCTGTATACACACACACACACACACACACACACACACACACAGACTGGAAAATAAATTCCCAGCACTGATGTTTCTTCACTTGTGCAGCGATTCTGCTGACAGCTGTTAAGTAGCATAACTAAAGGGTGTATAGATGCCTAACCTCATATTAACAAAGAATCAAGGTGAATAAACATGCAGACAGCCTTTCTTCAATTTTCTGGACTCTGTCTTGGCCATATTATATATGAAGCATTTGGATCCCTACTTGAAATATATGTTTTAAAAAGGAAACATGGTTATTATATCCAATTTTCTGTCTTTCTCACCTCTCGTTCTTCTAGTCAAAGTTAGATTTCAGGCACTTCTGTTGAAATTGCAATTCCCAATTCTTTTTTTCTTTCTTAGTTTTTCTGCAAGTAGAACCTATTACAATATATTGTAGTTGTTTTTTTTTTTTCTTTAAATTAAAAATTTCTTTCTAAGACAGGGACCTGAATGCTAGAAGCGGTTATCTTGGGGCGGAGGTGCAGGGATCATGCATTACTCTTGCCCCTTTTCCTTTGTGCTTTGCTGTGTCTTGTAATTAGGAAAAAAGTTATGTAAAAATGTACTTTATTTCAGTGATCGTTGAGGCCATGCTTTTTAAAATGATGATGACTATCTCCACAGAAATATACATGTGCCAGTTTATGTGTGAATCTATATTTTTGCATTAAGTAAACATTGACGTGCAATGAAATAGCGAAAATCAGATAATTTTTAAGCAAAAGCAAGTACGTTCAGAGATATCTGCAATACTGATTTGAACTACACCTGTATCTACTCTGCCAATAAGTTATTTTCTTAGGGAAGTTTGGAAGAAAATTTTGAGAAGCACTGAGTGGAAGAGAAGTGCGCAAGTCATAGTGGATAGGAATGTTCTAGAGAGGATTTCTATGCTGAGAAGGCAGGGAATGACAACCTCCCAGAGCCCTTCAGGTCTAAGGTTTTCTAAAGGCCTTTATGGGAGACAGGGCCTTTACGACAAAGCAAGAAGGAACTTTACATTTCTAGAACTTTACATTTCCTTCTAGTTTTGAGGTGGTTCTACCTCAAGGAAGGTCATTTGTATTAACTAGCATTTACTTACACAGCAACTTTATTTTCTTCCATGCAAGATCAGATCATAAACTAAATGATTCTTTTCAAGGGAAAAATAAACCTTCTCCAATTGCTGCAAGAAACTCATCATGTTTCGCCATTTGTCTCAGGCGTAGATCAACTCTCTAGTTGATGCTTATGGAGTTCACGCCTTATATTTAAATTTCATATTTTTAGCTATTTTTTTTTTTTTTGACCATGACCCATCTTCTTATATCCCTAGAGCACAGAAAAACAAAAGTGCTTGTGCCGGTGGATTCCCCACATCTGTCCCTTGGTTCCAAGATCCCCTTGGGAGGACTCACAGGAATCAGCATGTGGTCTTACTCACAGTGACCATTTATTGCAGTGAAAGGATACAGAGAAAAATCAGCAAAGGGAAAAGGTACATAGCGCCAAGTCCAGGGGAAGACAGGTGCAAGTTTCCTAGTGTCACACGGGACACTCTTAAATCCCCCAGCAATGAGTTGCGACAACATGTGTGAAATGTTGCCAATCAAGGACACTCATTAGAAAGTCAGTGCCCAGGTTTTTTATTGGGGTCTCGTGACACACCCCCTCTACCTGCCTCTGTCTGACAGGTACTCCAATTCCAGACTCCCAGAAGGAAAGCAGGTGTTGAGCATAAACCATATTTTGCATGAACAGTTTAGGCACAGTGAGTCATTCTTACCCATGAATGGTGGGAACCTTGTGAAATCTAAGTTTCTGGGTGCCGGCCAAGGGCCTACCTTGCAGGCAGGGCTTTCTAAGGATAGCAGTTCAGGTCAGCCATGTTGACTCTTTTCTGTGCCATTGTCCTTTAGACATTTTCTGAAAAAGGGGCCTGATCTTGCTAGAAGAGGAAGGGCCTCTGACCCTTCTTTCGTAGTTTCTGGAGAGATCCTGACAACTGAACAAACCTCCCTTCCTTTTAATAACAGAAAGAATAGGAAGAATCAGAGAGAGAGAGAATCAGTAGGAGAATTTCTTTTTCTCCTTCAAAGGGGACCAAATAAGTAGAGGCTTGTCCACATGGGCATCACAAGTTGGCCCAAGTAAATAGCCATAAAAAAGATCCCTTACCACAACCCAGTATCTGCCTTAAGTATGTGTTGGAGCAGGAAAATACAGACATGCAAGAGCCCCAGTAAGCACTTAGAGGCATCCTGCCGGCTTACGGACAGGGGCTAAATGCTGACTGCAGGGTTAATACACAGTTATCACATTAAACAATGTTTACTTGCCGGGATCCTACTGTGTCTGGCTGTTACAGCTCCTGGTGTTTATGCCCCTCCTCAGCTGAGTGTCCTGTCCAGCACATCATCTGTCCACCCTCTTCAGTGCCTTCTCGATGGCGCGGGGTCCGCTGCCTCCCACGGTACCACCACTGCAGCGTGTGGAGAGTTGCCACAGTTTCCTTCCTCTGTTACTCGCTCGTATCTCCTGGTAAAACACAACTCTGCAGGTTGTCCAGCAGGGGATGGTGGTGGGAGGAAGAAAAGTTGATGGGGCATCACCTCTGAAAAGCTGAGTGGGTTGGAGAAGACGAAGAATGGCCAAGCTCCCTCCCCCCAGCCTCCTGGGCCTAGGGGTACAGAAAGCATGACGTTTGCCTACTGATTTCTAGAATAAATTGCCTTTGAAGTCCTTGTTACTTATAAAATAATTAATTACTTTATTCTTATACAATTCATATGAGTAAAAACAGGCTAAGCAGTGTGGCTCAGTACTGTGTTTACTAAGTACTGTGGAACATAGGATAGTTTTAGTGAAACATAGACAACCATTTACTTGCAGAATTATAACTTTATTTTAATGAGAATTAGGGTAATTAGCTAACACATATTATTTTTATTTAAAAGAAAGGAGCTAAATAAAAGGGTATTTAGTAAATGATAATATACATGTAGCAAAAATCACACAAGTACTACACAGTTGACTGAAGTTTGGGAAGTGTTAGCATAGTGAAAAGAATCAAAAAGCCTTGTGATCAAATCCTTGCTTCAACACTTCCTGACCATGGGAATTAGAGAAAGATATTATACTTAATCTCTATGGGCCTTAACTCTTTTTTCAGTTGAAGGAAGAAAATACTGCCCACTTGCAGTATTGTTGTAAGGATTAGAAGTAATATGTATCAAGTTTCTAGCATCATGGCTGACATATAACACTCAACAATAATCAGAATTAACTGAATGCTTACTATGTGGTAAGATTGGTCCAGCGCTTTACATATATTAGCCTAATCCTCAAAAAAAAAAAAAAAAAAAACCCCTTCTGGGAAAGGTACTATATACTTTTGCCAGTGAAGAACTGGAGCACAGAGAAGCTTAGGTAATGCACTTTCCCAAGTCACACAGCTAGTAAGTAGTGGAAGGGGGATTTGAACCCGGGTAGTCTGGCTCTAGGACCTTCAGTTAACCAATATTCCAACATTTTAATTACAATCTGCTATCATGTACTAAAATTTATCATTCAGGGGGCCTCTCTCCAGGGACACTAAGGTAGTCCCAGACATGTGCTAATGGGGCATCCAGGGGGACTCGGCTTGGCTGGGAGTGGACGAGACGTGGGGGAGTAATGAAGGGACATGCTGGTGACTGCTGATGACAAAGCAAGAGTCTCAAATTTTATTTGATAGGTGATGGGGACCGATTACGGGTATCACTATGCTTCAGGTCCCTGTTTAGGTGCTAGGCATAAAAAAAATGATCTGGTCCAACCCTAAAGACCTTCTAGTGTAGGAGAAGCAGCTGGCTGAGGATTCACTGGAGCAGAGACGAACAGCTGCATGAGCGGAGTCTTCATGAAGCGCAGTAGAGACACAAGGGGCCGATTCTGCCCAGAGAGGCAGGGAGCGGGGAGGCTTCATAGGGAGATGGCATAGCTCATCTTTACAGGGTCCTTGGAAGGTTTTAAGTAGAGTGTCAAGGCCAGAGCTGTGCATATCATCAAATAGCCTGTAGGAAAATGAAGTCCTGACTCTGGGTGGTGGCTGTGAGAGTGGAAAAGAGGAACACAGAGGCGCACTGGAGGTGAGATTATCGGGGGAAGATGATTACATATAAGGTCCAAGGAGAGCGCTGACCTGAAGTCCTGTGACCAGGATACCACTATCAGAGACAGTTATGGAAGGCGAGACTGAATTTACTTGAGTTTGAGGCACCTATGAGACCTAGAGGTATAGATAAAAGACTACAGGAAGGAGATGTTGGGCTTGGGGAACAGCTTTGGCTCCAGAAGGACTCCACCATAAGCCAAGTTACTGATAAGGAAGGACTTCCTGGCTTTTCCCCATCATCTCATGTGAGTCGATTAGCCTTGCAATTGTCACCGGAGGCTCAAGGAATGTAGATGTGATTTCCAGAGGTGGGGGGTGGGGAGCCATGAAAGCATCAAGCCCTGTGCCAACAGGACAGACCGTGTCTCTTGTTCACTTGAGTCTCTATTTGCTTTCTTGAGGAGAAGAAAATGAGTGTTGTTCAAGCTAGTGGATGAGCAACTTTCAAGACTCCTGGGTATTCACTTAACTTTCATTTGGCCACTGTTTCTTGAGCACTTACTATGTGGTGAGCATATTTTTTGAGGTTGGGGATGCTGTAGGGAACTAAAACATCCCCTGCTGTCTTGGGACTTATAATACATTATGGAGGCAGGGAGTTACTCAATTAATACATAAAAGAGTGCTTTGTACAAATACAAAAAGAGAATATAGGAAGATGCGTTGGTAAGTGCAAAGGTCAGGTGAACGAGTTCCTTTGCAGAAAAAGTCATAAATTGCTCTTCTGGGTAATCACCCCTAACTCCCACCCCTCGCATTGCAGGAAGGGAGGGGCCATGAATGTCTTAGTTACTAAATGAACCATTTTGTTGCCTAGTGTGTAGCTCTAGGACCGATTTATAATGTGAAGATCCAACTTGGGGAGGCCTGGGGGATTTTACTTTTTTTGAGTTCAAATACTCTAAGAAGCAATTGCCGGCCGGGCGCGGTGGCTCATGCCTGTAATCCTAGTATTCTGGGAGGCCGAGGCGGGTGGATTGTTTGAGCTCAGGAGTTCGAGACCAGCCTGAGCAAGAGCGAGACCCTGTCTCTACTAAAAAATAGAAAGAAATGATCTGGACAGCTAAAAAAAAAAATATATATATATATATATATATATATATAAAATTAGCTGGGCATGGTGGCAAATGCCTGTAGTCCCAGCTATTCAGGAGGCTGAGGCAGAAGGATTGCTTGAGCCCAGGAGTTTGAGGTTGCTGTGAGCTAGGCTGATGCCACAGGCACTCACTCTAGCCCGGGAAACAGAGTGAGACTCTGCCTCAAAAAAAAAAAAAAAGAAGCAATTGCCATCTAGTGGCAGAGTGAGGAAACACATCTGGCTGTTTGGGAAGGGGAAAGTTTCTTTAACATGATTGAGCTCAACTTTCAGTCCTTGGCTATGAAATTACTCTGAAAATTTGCCGATTTCCTACTCTCACAACAATCCAAGCAAGTTGAAGAATTAGCCCCAACTAACTTTCATTACAGTTGTTTCCTGACGGAAGACTTCATTTGACATCTACTAGGCATTTTACGTGTTTCCACATTTAATCTTCACAGCAACTCTGCAAGCCGAGCATTTTATTATCTTCGTTTTGAATTTAGAGATTTCTAAAGATTAAATAACTTTTCCAATGTCCTAGAGCGTTTAGATGATAGAGGAGAGATTTAACCCTGGTCTTTCTGACAAACTTGAGTCACAATGCCTACCACGAGGCAGCTTTGAGCATTTACTAAAGGAACGAGTTCTTATTAAACACCAGCACGTGTTATCTGAAACCAAATCAACTAAATTTCATTGTGAAGAAAATGATGAGATCTAAGATATATAGGGGTAAATGTCAGCTAAGCATAAAGAACTTTCTAGCATTTAGACCTGTCTGCAGTGGAACAGAATGCCTTAGCATGCATGGGTTGCTATTGCGAACTGGCAGGACATAGATGCATTTTGTTTGGCCAAGGCCATATATTGTAAACATTTGCATTTCACTGCTTTGCCTGAGTGTTCTTTCCAGTTTGCCACAATCTCAACCTTTCCCTAAGTAATATGCCTGGCCCAAACGTTTACCTTACCTGCCTGGCCTGGCCGGCATTTGGATTGCTGACCACTGAGTGACTTACAGGTGTTTTAAGTTGATGTCTTACCACATATTTGATGGGTTAACATGATTCTAACACTGTTTTTGTGATTTCTTTTTTCAGTAGGAGGGGTAATACAAATAACTTACCATAAACCTCTCTTTTTTTTTTTTTTTTTGCACAAGGTAGATAAAAATGTAAGGAAGAAAAAAGATAGTAACAATAACTAACATTTATTGAGTGCATACTATCAGTGACTATAAGCTCTGATTTTCCCAGTTTGGGCCCTGCTAATGCCTGTCGTCTCTGTGCAATTAGAGTCCTCTATCACCTTTAAAAATGCCTTGTACTCTAGATTCCCCCAGCCTGTCCCCCAGGGATAACTTTGGCTATTAGTTTTTTGGATGTCACTTAGGAAATTTCTCTCTCTCTCTATGTGTGTGTGTGTATATATATATATATATATATATATATCAATATATATAGATATATAGATATGCAAGTGCATATATAGCCTTTCTAAAAGAAAAAATAGGAGCACATTATTAATCATCATTCTCAACCTTGCCTCTTTTCTTACTTAGTTTGTCCTAGAGCTTTTTTTCAATACTCAAACCAGATGTTAAATTTAACATGAATGTCTGGATGCTTTTTAAAAAACACTTCTTATTTAAAAGTGATTATAGATTCACATGAAGTTGCAAAGATCATACAGAGATGACCCAAGTACCCTTGACCCAGTTTGCCCATTGGTTCCATCTTACATAATTGTAATATAATATTAAAACCAGGAAATTGACATTGGTACAACGTGTGTATGTCGCTCTCTGTCATTTTATCATGTGTGTAGATTCATGTAATCACCATTGCAATCAAGAGCCAGCATTAGTCCATCACCACCAAGATGTCCCTTGTGCTGTTGTTTTGTGGTTATACCTGCCCTCTCCCCACAACCTCCCACCATCGCTAAACCCTGGCAGCCACTAATCTATTTTCCGTCTCTACAATTTTGTCATTTGGACAATGTAATATAAATGAAATCATACAGTACATGACTTTTTGAGATTGGCTTTTTCCACTTAGTGTAGTGTCTTTGAGATCTATCCAAATTGTTTTGTGTATCAATAGTTCATCCCTTTCAATAGTTGAGTAGTGTTCCCTGGTATGGGTTTGCCACAGTTTGTTTAACAATTCACCTGTTAAGGGACATATTGGTTGTTTCAAATTTTTGACTATTATAAAAAAAAGCTGCTATGAAAAATTGTTTACTGATCTTTGTGTGGACATATATTTTCATTTCTCTGGTATAAATGCCCAGGAGTGCAATTGCTGGATAGTATGTTTATTTATTTTTTTAAAAAAACTGCCAAACTGTTTTCCCAAGTGTACAATTTTACGTTCCTACCAGAGATGTGTGAGACATCAGTTTCTCAATATCCTCATCAGCATTTGGTATTGTCACTAGTTTTTATTTTAACTGTTCTAACAGATATGTACTGATACCCTATTGTGGTCTTAATTTGCATTTTCCTAATGGCTATGTTTAATATTTTCTCCTGTACTTATTTGCTATCAGAATAGCCTCCTCTGTGAAATGTCTCTTTGTGTCTCTTGCTCATTTTCCAATTGCATTTCTTAAATTGAGTTTTGAGAGTTCTTTATATATTCTAGATATGAAGGCTTTGCCATATATGTGGCTTGCAAATATTTCCTCCCAGTCTGTAGCTTGTCTTTTTATCTTCTTCATAGGCTCTATTATAGAGCAAAAGTTTTTGATTTTGTTGAAGTTTCTGGAGATCTTTTTATCTCAACAATCTAGAACTATGTCACTGTTTTTAACGGTTGTGTTGTATTCAGTTGTATGGATGTTTAAGCACTTAATCAGTCCATAAATAAAGGACTGATTTGTTTAATGTATATTTTGTTATTTCCAATAATTTAGAATTAAAAACAATGCTGCAATGATTATCTGTGGATATGCAACTTTGTATATGTATGCAAATATACTCTTAGGCTAAATTCTTGGGAATGGTATTGACTGGATCAAAAGGTGTGTGTGTTTTAATTGTTCAACTACATTGCAACAGTTTACATCTGCATTAGCAGGACGGGGGAAAACCTCTTATCCTATATTCTCATCAACATCACATGTTAGGACATTAAAAAAGCAAACAACGTTGAGATCTGAGAGGTTATAAAAAGATCTCCATATTTCTTTAATTATGAGTGAGGTTGGGCATAGATTCATATGTAAGCTCTCCTTCCACTGATCATGAAAACTGTTTGTTCCTGCCATTTGACTGTTGTTTTTATTGACTTAATAGTCATTTTCTTACTGATATTAAAAAAGCTTTTAACATTAAAGAAATAAACAATCCCTTTCCATAAGCAAATATTTCTCCTGTTTTGCCTTGCTTATAGTATTTTTGTCATGTAGAAATTTAAATTTTTATTTGATCAAATTTTTCTGTGTGACTTCTGGGTTTATGACTTATGTAGAAAGAAAAATGTTAAAAAAATTCTCCCGTGTTTTCTTTTGGCACTTTAACAGCTGTAAATCTAAAACACCAGTTCAGGTGGAATAGGTCCTTTCTGCTCAAAGCGTTGTTTGGAGAACCTCAACGTGGCCATCACCTGGGAGCTTGGCAGACATGCAGAATCTCAGGCCCTATCGAGGACATCTTGCATCAGAATCTGCATTTTACCAAGATCTCCAGTGATTCATATGCACAGTAAAATTAGCGAAACACTGGAGTAGGTTGTGTATGTTTGTGTTTTTCCTTTTATTAAACAATGGTCAGGCTGAGTGTGGTGGCGCATGCCTGTCGTTCCAGCTATTGGGGAGGCTGAGGCAGGAGGATCACTTGAGCCCAGGAGTTTGAGGCTTCGGTGAGCTATGATCCGGCCACTGCACTCTAGCCTGGGCAACAGAGCAGGACACTGTCTTAAAAACAAAAACAAAAACAAAAAAACTCAAAAGCAATGGATAGACCCTACAGGATAGATGAAACAGCACCTTTTCAGCTCACTAAAGTTTTCACTAGGTGGCGCATGGAGAATTTTAAATAATGCTTAAGATTCGAAGTTTTTAGATTCAGAAAATTGTGAAAACCAGACTTGATATTCTGGGTCCACTTAGCTAAGGATCAATTTGACGAGAGGTTAGGAGGAAGCTAATTCAGGTCTGTGCTTAGGAGGAAGTGACCACAGAATGCCTAGTTCTGTGATCTGGTTGTATTTCCTTCTGGTCATTGGGTTGAATGCTCTCACACTAGCCAAACCTGACGTTTTCCTCTAATAACCCTGTGGAGATTTGTGGAACCTGACTGGTTGCTATCAAGCTCTAGAAATGTGAGTTGTGATCCTCCTTCATAGAATCACCTTCTCTGGTAACTGCCCACTGCAAGCTAAGCCCGGCCAGCACTGACAGTTGGCTAGTTACTCACTCTACTCCCGGCTTCCATAAACGGTGGAGCTATGTTCACTTTGCCCTCTCCTTCCTTCACTCAGAGCCCAAGGGTGAAAACAAGGGAAGTAATTAATGGCAGTCCTCCTTGGGCAAGAAGAATAAATCAGGAATTGTCTCACAAACAGGCACTTCCCATTCCCCTGACCAGCCAGACAGTCACATCAGGCGTCATGATAGAGAGAAAATGCTGTCTGTGTCCTCAGACTATTCTTGTGAGCAAATTCTCTTGCCAAGTAGTTTGTCAAATAGATTTAATGAGGGTCTATATGCTTCAGACAGATTCCTGGACCCTCAGAGTTCAGGTGGGTGTTGGCCTTTTCCGGGAAAGCTCTTTCACAATTGGCTATAAGCACTCATTCCAGTGTTCCAAACCTTTAGCCCAGCCAAGGGAGGTGCCTATTTTCTTTGGGGATTGAGTGGCTGCTTATGAGGAAGCCTGACTGAATGTGAGGCTGGCTCCTGTGTGATAAACATGTGGCACACAAATGGGGACTGTTGGACAGAGGAGGCTGCATGGGCTGTGGCTAGCTGCCTTAATCCAAATCCTGACATCAAATTCGTGGAATTAGACCCAAGAACACTCACCGGATTAGGAGATCTCCACCTGTCTTCCTTGGTCTAGCTCCTTGTGCTCCCAGATCTTCACTCTTGTAGCCACAATGGAGTTAGAAGGACAAAAAAGGGTGGGGGTGGAGTGGGGTGGGCCAGGGGCAGTGTGAACTATATGGTTTTTACAGTGTGGACTCCAGACCAGCAACATCAATATAACCTGGGAACTTGCTAGAAATGCAGATTCTCAGTCCCACCCAAGACCAACTGAATCAGAAAATCTGTGTAATTTTGATGCACACTAACATTTGCCAACCACCATTTTAGAAAGTTGGTGCTACTCAAAGTCTGTGGACAAATACTGCTTGGGAATTTGTTAGAAATGCAGAATCCCAGGCCCCACCCTCCTGAGATTCAGATTTAATTGGCCTAGCATGGAGGATCCCAATTATTGGTCACATAAAAAACTTCCAACAGGATTCTAATTGTGCATCCAGAATTGAGAATTACTGCTCTAAGGAAGAGGTTGCTAAATGGATTTATGTTTTCCAGGAGAAAAGATGGTTTCTTCTGCATAGATATTAAAAGGTAAGAATGATTTTTCTTTGTGAATTCACTGGAGTTCAACTAGAATAACTCAGTTATCACCCCTTCCTCCCAAGAGGGGTAGGTTTCTGAGTTTCAGCAGTAGAAGGATGCAGGGAGAAATCAAACCAGAAGTTATAAGTGGCACAACATCAGTCAATGATACTTTCTGGTTCCCTCGGGGGAAGTGAAGCAAAGAGCTAAGCTCAAGTTACTAACTGTGTAAGGGCAAAGTCATGAAAAACTGAAATAAGAAAAGGAGGGCCTGGAAGTCCAAAATTCAACTCCAACCCAGCCCAGGGTCGACAGCCTGCAACCAGGGCTCTACCTGAGGGATGGGGACCAGGTTAGCCAGTAGGAGAAGGGCCCAGCTCGGGGCAGGGGGAAGGCAGTCCCTCCAGGAGAGCCTCAGGACTGGCCCAGGCAGCTGGGTGGCAGTCAGCACTGGGCTCCAGCCTCCTCAAGACTCTGAGAGGAAACTGAGTCTTGGGCTTTCAGTCTAATCAAACAGACTGTGTGTAGACGTGATATCCTAAGGAAGCTGCAGCTCTGATTTTGTGAACACGGCTCCCATTAAGGCCTGCTTCCAGGGTCTTATAATCCTTGGGGTTATTACATCTTTGGGTATTAACTTTTAAATTTACTGAATGCTCCTTTTCTTTGGATTACGTAAGATAGTGAAGTGGATTTTAATATTCTCCAAGCCACCACTAGGACCTTGCTGTGTTTTATGGCATGAATTCAGGGAACACGAAGGCCTGAACAGGATCGTGAAAGTATGAGAGATTGTTTATTTCAATCCAACACATATTCCTTGAGGTGTCTTTGGTATTAGACAGGATACTGAATTTACCGCACCTTGGATGAAACTGGAGACCATCATCCTAAGTGAAGTTATTCAGGAATGTTTGTACTTACAAGTGGGAGCTAAATGAGGGATATATATGGTCATAAAGAGGTGTAAAGGACGTTGGAAACTAAGAACAGGGGAGTGAAGGACAAAAATCTACCTGTTGTGTACAAAACACGTTATTCTGGAGACAGACACACTAAAAGTCCTGACTTCAGCATGATACAATCCATCCATGTAACAAAAAACATTTGTACCCCCCTAAATTCTTTAAATAACAAAAATTTACACACACACAAGAAAAAGTGGGCAAAATGCCTAAGGCATGGTCCCCACATTTAAGAAGGGGATTATGAAGACTGAAACACATAATCAACAACAACAAAAATATAATTTGGAAAGGCAAAGACTGTTATATAGAACAGAATTGCAGTGAAAAGAGCACAGGACTAGTGGCCAGGGTATCTAAATATGAATTCCATCTTTCTTACCAGCTAATGGTGTATCTTCATTTTCTTCTCTGTAAATGGGTAAAATGGATTTATCACCCCCAGAATTTTCTTTTTTGCCTCAAAGTGTTATCTTGAGAACCCAATAAGATCACAAATGAGAAAACAGTGAAATACAAACTTTAAATTGTCACTACTGTCATTTTTTGCTTATGTAGTTCTATGCAAATAACTCGCAATATTTTTAGTCATTTTTATTATTGTGAAATGAGGAGTCCCAGGTTGAGAGGATGGAGAGTTGAAACACAGTTTGGTTCCCAGAGTGTCTCTGACAATTGTACTCTGTGGGAATAATTTTGTGGGGTGATGCAGGTGCCAGGGGGTCTGGCATAATCTGGGTTACTTTTGGTGTCACTTGGTGTGTTGTAGGATTGCTTAATGGGGAATGTGCCGTGTTCTTTCTTTTTTCCCCTCCTTTATTGAGAAAATAAACCACAGCCATCATGAAATCAGAACTTTGGTGAAATATGTTGCAGAAGAACCGGGAAACACATCGCAATGGAGCCTGCTGGCTGCTGCTGCAAGTTTGGGGGTGGACAGGAGCATCAGGTTCTTGTAGGTAAGCAGATAAATGTGTAGAAGGGTTTCTGCTTTTGTTTGGTTTGGTTTTGAGTGATGGTGGTGGCGAATGTTAGAACATTCATCTTCCATGAGAAGATGGAAAATGTAAATATGTAAGATAGAATTAAATCCTAACATTTATCATGTGACCTTGGGCAAGAAAAATAATCTAAGCATCTTTCTTCATTTGTAAAATGGCAACAACAATACCTACCCTTATAAGATTGTTATGAGGATAAATGAAGTAACATAAAGTCACTGTAATATGTTGTAAGTGTTCAGTAAATGGTTATTATTATCATGACTATTTAGAACTAGATTGGAGATAAACTGTCTTCAGCAGTAAAGATAAGGGCTTAAAAATATAGGAACTCCTTTTCCACTTGAGCATCTGTCACAGAGGGGACACTGCATTCTGACAATGTGCTGTCCTTGCCACCAAGAGTCACATCTGCAAAGCAGGGTGTTTTCCTAATTTGAATGCAATGACTGAGGTGGAAAATGGTTGAGTTTTTTTTTTTTTTTAAGAAATGTTTTCTCTAATGTAAAATTTTTAAATTGATTCTTTTTGTTGTTTGTTAAAACAAGTTCCATTCTTGTAGAAAAAAGAAAAAATGTCAATCATGTTTATAATGTCCATTAAAATAAAGTCTCAATAGCCCACAAAGCCAGAAACTCTGCTGGAAAACATTTAGCAGGAGGAGAGGCAGAGTTCTCCTACACCATAGATCTCTTCTCAGCTGGCAGGATCAAAGTTTTCTCATTTTGTAAATTTTTCTACATTAATAAAAAAATTTACGATATTTTTATATGTTTATGAAATAAAACCGTGGCCTACATTGTTGACATAGATGATTTCATGTGCTTTTGAATGTTCTATGTTGTTTAAATCTAGCAAGTTAGGGGCCAGTCCCTCTCACCTCTCCCTCTCTCATCCTGCAAAACATGCCCACACTCTGGTTTGAAGAATCCACTAGAAGGATTAAGAGTACTGGAAATAGTTTATTAAATCAGTCTCCTATGTAAAGGCCTTTAGGTTGTTTTCAATATTTTGTAATTATAAATATACAGCAATGAATGATGTTATGCATATGCAATTTTGTGTTATTGGAAGTGTATCTTCTGGGCAGATTCTTAAAAGTGGGTAAACACATACAGTAGTTTCATTCTTTGACAATAAAAGTACTATATTCCTACAAAAAAAATAAATAAATAAAAAGAGTGGAAAAAAAAAGAGTCCTGGCAAGTCATGCAGGGTGAAGTATTGAGTTCAGTGACCCAGCAGGGAGAATGAGCACCCAATGGGAAGAAAGTGCCCATATGTTAAATGGAGTTGCTATAGGGATCAAAAAATGTACAACAAAGTTTACTTTTATGCTTTTAAGTAACCACTGTGGATCAGGTCTCAATTTCTTTTTGTCTCTATCTGGCTCACTACCTAGGTGACCTAATCCAATCCTGTGTCTACATAATGACAGCTCCCCCAAATTTATTTTTCTATGCTCAGTCTCTTCTCTGAACTTCACACATCCATATATTGTACTGCCTACTGGGTATCTTGAATTCCTCCTCAAAGCTGTCTCTCCCATACACTTTACCATGTCATTGAATGGACACTCTGTTCTACTTGTTCAGAAAAACAAAAGTTGACTCCTCTCTTCATACCACATCACATCCAATCCATTAGCAAATCTTGTCTCTGTCTTCAAAACAGAACCTCAGACTATTTTTCACTTGCTACCACCATCATCTCCTGTCCAGATTGTTGCAGTAGCCTCTTAACAGATCTCCTGTTTCTACTCTTTTGCTCCTATGTTTTATTGTCCTTACAGCAGCAGAGCGATTCTTCTAAAATATAAGTCAAATAATGTTGTTTCTGCTCACATCTTCCTTGAATCCAAAGTCTGTATGATGACCAATAAGGCCTTACAGGACCTGTCTCCTTGCCACTTCTCCAGCCTCATCTCTGTCCCCCTCACTTCACCCCTGTCTGAATTTCTCCCCAGCAACCAAGCCCAGCACATTCCCACCTCAGGGCCTTTGCACTCACTGTCATCGCCCTGGAGTGCTCTTTTCCCCAGATATGCTTTGCTTGCTCACCACCTTCAGATATAGATCTCAGGTCTTCACCAGGAGCTCTAGGTGAAGAACACCGCACATTTTTCTCTTTCCTCCTTTTCTCTCTCCCTCTTTGCTAAAACAAAGAATCACTCAAGTGTTAACTAGGAAAACAGAAATCATTCTTACTATCTGAAATAAAGGGGCGATTTAATGAATATTAGTTACATGTGTGATGGCGGAGGTTGAAAAGCCAAACAGAGGACAGACACTGAGGTCACTCAGAAGTTGGGATCAGTAGGAAACCACGAGCCCCCTCCCCGCAGGAAGGAGGGACAAAGGCACCCATACCACCTGGACAAAGCAGCAATCCTGGTGCTTGTGGCAGAGGCTGCAGCACTGAAGAGAGGCAGCCCCACTACAGATGCTGCCAAGGGAGGCGGAGGAGGGAGTGACACCTGGCTTCTCCCTCCCTCCTGCCCTCCAGCCTCCCTCAGTGCTTCCCTTTGGATGAACTCACCCAGAGGCGCTGACACGGAGGACACGCTCCACCTACAGGGGGCAGCACCCACCACCCCGTTCCGAGCCCTGGAAGGGGAGTCTCAGGGCCAACAGGCCCAGCACTGGGGCAGTCTGCTCTGTTTTTCCTCAGAGCATTTTTATCATCCTTAACATATTTACAATTTTTTGTTTAATTGTGGTTTCTCTACCTTGCCTAGAATGTAAGATCTACGAAGCAGGGGTTTTGCTGTCCGTTCCCTGCTGTATCTATGACTCCTGGAGCAGTGCCTGGCACATAGTAGGCACTCGACAGATACTCTTCAGATGAACAAATATGCCTCAACAGCCAGTGAATCTGACTTACAGCAGGCATTGAAAAAATGCTATTAAATGAATGAGAATGACTAACAATTTAATACAAAGGTAGTTACGTGAAAAATAATATGGTGCCATCTTAGTTGCAATCCATCTCAAGAGATGTTTTAACATGCCAAGGCTCCTGAGATCACATTCATTTGAAGAATCTCATAGTTTATGATGTATTTTCATATGTGAATTCTTTGAATCCTTAGTATCATATTTCCTGAGGGCTTTTAGACTCAGCTATTTTCCATTTCATTTTTATTAATTTGTCCAGTTAAAATGCTTCCTACTTGATGACTTTTGCTTCCAATTTCCTAAAAATAGTTCAGGCAATCTGAAACTCTGAACTCCATTTGTTAAAAAATAAATAAACCAAACAACCTTGAAAATAAATGCTTACACTATTTATTACTATTAATAATAAAACTGAACACTATAATCTAGAAAAAATGGGCAAAAAATAATTTATTAAATCTCAAGATCAAAAATCAAATCTGGCTTTATGGTCAATTAAATGATAAATACTATGATAAACTATAAATAGTGGTCAAATAGAAACATTTTTCTGGAAATTTTCCACTTTACCACAATTTTAGATTCATAGTTCATTATCCTGTTCATATTTTCTTGATCTCTTCTATAGATCAAGTTCTAAGTTATTTGTATAAGTAACAACTGTATTTTGATTTCCCCTATGACTTTGGATAGACTTCTGGATAATGAACAAAGACAGAATTAAAATTTAGGATTTGGGGGACAATTTAAGTATATTAAAGACATGTTTTAGCTATTGATCTGCCTCTTTAAGATTCTCCCAAAGACAAACAAAGGATTGAATTTCATCCTGAAGATATGTCATATGTTTGAAATAGCTTCAAGACCAAAAAAAATCATCTCATTCTTTTCTGGAGCAAATGATTCATTCAGGTGAGTGTCTTAAAAGAATCCACCCATGATAAACAATAAAAAGATTATGATGAGTTTCTGTCTTTGTCCTCAGGCAAGAAGAAATTCAAATATATTCTCTCTGTGTGAATTCATTCTGTTCCACTTCAGCTGTTCAAATCTCCAAAATGGGTAACTGTTACCAACATAGTCTTGTTTATGCTTGTTTTTAAAGCTGTTTTTTTTTTTCTTTCAAGACCTGATCATAGGCCCTTGAGATAATCAGAAGGGACAAAGCTAGTGTCCATTGTGTTTGTTCTTCCAGTTAATCTGCTTCTGGTAAGCGTATGATATAGCACAGAAAGAATAGGTAAATATTGTATTACAATTTTGAGGCACTCTGAGCTCAGCTTCTAGTTTTTACAATTGTTTGTATTTTAGATTAACTTGTAATAATGATGGCTCACAGTTACTGAGCACTTACTATGTCAAGTACTGATTCTATGTGCTTTGTATGACCAGTTGCTCAGCCTCTGAATGACTCTCTGTGAGCCTGGATTTCTTACAATCCTCATTTCACAAATGGAGAAACTGAGGTATATGTGTGTGTGTGTATAGTTTAGAGATGGAGCTCTCACTATGTTACCTAGGCTAGTCTCAAACTCCTGGATTTAACTTATCCTCCTGCCTCAGCATCCTGAGTTGCTGGGATTATTTTCCAAGCATAGGCTCAGGTGATGGCCCGTATATCTCAAACACAGAGAAGAAATCCCTACATTTCTTGTATGTGAGATTAATGTGCACAAAACTTGATTTTTATATTCTAGGGAATGGTTAAATGTATTGGTCAACGTTTGAGGGGCTAGGGGGAACACTTCTCTCCTACTTCTGCTAGTTCCTTACTTGTAAGGGGATCACCTCTAATGTAACACACCCTGCATCTATCTGGGCTCTCAGCCTTCTCTTTGGGAAGTGGGTTCAGAACATGCATAGGGATGAGGAATGCAGTTTATTGGGGCTCTTAAACTCCAAAGGTTCAGACAAAATAGAATGCTGAAGATTGATTTAATAAATGTTTTTTAGTATTTAGTTATAAGACATGTCTAGCTTCTCCAAGTTCACAAAGCATATAATAGGCTTAAAATACAGTCAGATATTTTGTTCATACATAATAACTTCCTGTTAAAAGAATTAGGCAGCTGCAAATGGTTGTTGAATCTTTATCCAATAGATATTTAGACCTAGGACTGGCAATTTGATGTTTAAGAATGGTTCTATTCTACTTTGAGGCAGAGTTTAGATTAAAAGACCTCTTGAGGTTTATTTCAGGTCTGTGAATTTATTGATAACTATAAATATTTTTCAGCAGATGAATAATACTGAAAATAAACAAGCTTGAACTTTTATGATACAATATCTCCACTCCTCCCGAATGTGCTTTTTCCTTGTTGACACCAAAATCAAATGATGAGTTTAATGGTTCTTTACACTGAAACCAAGTATTGGTTCTCATCATTCGGGTAATGTTCTTTGCCTTAACATCATATTCAAATTGCTTTGATCCACGGGAGAAATAGAAGAATCCTAGAGACAGAGAATCATGATTAGTTATCTGGCATAAATATATAATGGTTTCATACTTTTTAATTTTATGAATATAGAATAAAATGACATTACAGAGAACAAAGAAACTTGTGGAATTACATAGATACATTTTTAGTTTTTTACTGTCATGTGGGAAATCTTATTATTTTTATTTCCATGAGGAGGAAGCCATGGTATAAAGTATGAGTTTCAAGGGACTTACCACCTTTATAGCCAGACTGTGGTCTACGCCAGAGGTTCCCAAACTAGGTTTCAACAAAGTGTCTCAGTGACAGGGAGAAGAAGGTCCCTGTGGGTATGGCCTTGGGCCCTACATCCTCATTTTCTTAGAGCTCTTTTATTTTTATATGTTTTAGGTTTTGAGGTTCTGTGTTAGATTTCATTGTAAAAAATGGATTATGTCACTGGAAAACATTTCTGATTACTCCACCATCTAGGAAGTCATTGTCCTTGCAGATACAATAGTTGGATTGTGTACATCAGATTCCCTGAGGTTCTTTTAAAACTACAGATTCCTGGGTCTCACCCACAATCCTACTGCTTCAGGTACTTTGAAATTTGTTTCACACCCAAACCCCAAGCTTTACATATTAAACTACATACACTGAAGTTTGAGAATCATTGTTCCGTTCATGTGCTTAGGCATTTTTCACACTTTTGGGGTGTTTTTTTAGGGTCTTTTTTTTTGCATCAGTGATGAGCAAAACTAATTTTGGTACTTTTGATAGATTTGAAATAGTATAACAGAGAATATAATTCAGGATTTTTTGGATTCAGTTTGTGATAATGCCTGCAGAGTCAATGTTTATTATTTCATATACTTATGAATAGTAAAATTACATTAAAATCAAAACATTTAAGTTTTTGTGCTGTTTTCTTTCATAGTCAATACAATCTCCCAAGTGTCCTGATAGTTTAGGTATCTATGCTCACCTTTATACTGGAAAGCAGCATCCACACGGAGGCCGATTCCTGGAAAGTGTTTTATCACCCTCTGTGGGAACCCTTTCTCCATGGTTTGGGTCATCTCGTCATACCTGCATACAAGGATTTGAAAGGTTTCTAGTGGATCGTTGGTTTGGGGAGCTTAATTAATCTACTTCCCAACTTAGAGTCAAGCAGGATGTGGGGGATAAATAGGCCTAGTAGAGGAAAACTAATTGAATCAATATTAAAAACACAGTGAAAATTATGTTTGATTGAATCATTTATGGTATCTTGCAAACAAGCAATGATCAGGGACAAAGGCCACATCATTTGTTAGATTGATGTTATTCTGAGGAATTGTTTTTTTTTAATTTTTTTTTTTTTGAGACAGAGTCTCACTCTGTCACCCTGGCTAGAGTGCCGTGGGGTCAGCCTAGCTCACAGCAACCTCAAACTCCTGGGCTCAAGTGATCCTACTGCCTCAGCCTCCCGAGTAGCTGGGACTACAGGCATGTGCCACCATGCCTAGCTAATTTTTTTCTATGTATATTTTTAGTTTTCCATATAACTTCTTTCTGTTTTTAGTAGAGATGGGGTCTCGCTCTTGCTCAGGCTGGTCTCGAACTCCTGAGCTCAAACAGTCCACCCACCTCGGCCTCCCAGAGTGCTAAGATTACAGGCGTGAGCCACCGCTCCCAGCCTGAGGAATTGTTAAGTCACACCGTGGGCTCAGCTTGGAGCTTTCATAAATTTTGATTGGATGTGTTTGTGTCATTGGCAATTTGGATGGCATTAGCAACTTTATTATTTTATCTTATCTGTATTTAAGTTAGAGAAAAATCACTGGGTTCATTGAGACATCTTTTGGTTCGGTAAATGTCATCCACCAGAGATTGCCTTTAACATAATTCACCTTAAGAAGAATACAGATTCATTTTATTTTTTCCTGTGTCAAAGTGATGCTGTTGGGAATACTTTTCCCCATAATAAAGCAAAGCAGTCAATTGACTGTGAACCTACCTCCAGCACCAAATTCCCACAAAGAAGTAGGTTTTTCTTGTGTTTCGGTCACAGACAGCTGCATCTATTTTCTTCACATTGCTTGGAAAACCAAGTGTGTGAATGGATTTGGGATAATCTGGCAAGACAGCATATCCTCTGATCATCCAGAAGTTTTCATCTAGAAAGACAGAAAGTGATTATCTTCTGCTCTATTTCCTACAGGGAGAAATAGATGTCTTAAGAAGTTTGAAAGTAATTAGATGCCTAGTTCCTCTGAGCTTCATTGCTTAGAGACTTAGTAATCTTATGTCTTCTTTTATTCTTACCAAGTTCTTTAGTGGCTAATATCACTAATATTATATAAATAATATAGCCTGAGGTCAACAGTGTACATACCCTTGCCAGTTGGTTTCACTGTATTGATTGTTTTTAATTGGCTAATTCTGTCAGTCAAAAAAATCAAACATGCAATGTCTATATGTATCAAAACATCACGTGACACACAATAAATATGTACAATTACTATGTCAATTAAAATTTAAAAAAAATCAAGTATGTTTGGACATGTTCTAAATTTCAGACGTCAAGGGCTCTCAAAGGCTAGTAATCTGATGAAATCTGCATAAAAAGTAGGGGTGCTGGATTAAATATAAGGTGCCAGTTAAATTTGAATTTCAAATAAACGATGACAAACTTTTGGTATAAATAAATATGAAATATTGCAAGGGTCATAAGTGTGCCAAAAAGTTATTTGCTGTTTATCTGAAATTCATAGCATCCTGTGTTTTTATTTGCCAAATATGGCAACCCTAGTAAAAAGGGAACATAAAAGAGAAATTGATTACCTTTATTTGGCAGAAAAACAGACTTTTTTAGTTTTTATCACACAAGTTTCTTTTAGTCTCTATGCAATTCGAATTGTGTTTATCTTCACGGCCACAGAGAATCCCTAGATAGTTATTCTTTATGAGAGGAACCTAAAATGAGTTCAAAAGCCCTGTGCATTTGGCTCATCCATAAACATTATATTCCTTACGCCTAAATACCCACTGGCCAGTCCAGGCATCCAGAGGGAGAAGAGAAATCACAATGGGCAAGGTTACCTTTAAAAACCAGAATCTTATCTTTGGGGTTCTCATATGCAGCTTGAAGATCGGCTGGCAGAGATGGCCAGAATGAAGATATTAATTCAAATTCAATATCAGTGATATCATAATAGATCCTCCAGAGGTGCCTGTGTTAAACAAAAACCTCTTTACACATGCAGTCTTTCTATTCATGGCAGTAAAAACACTGCAGTCTTAGACTTGACTTTTATCTAACTGGTTGGTATCTTCCTCAAATAATTTAGAGAGTTAGCACAATTTTTCCCAGCAAATTTAGCTGGGAGTTCAGTTCTGCCCTTTGGACTACCAAGATCAAGACATGCCTTTGTGGTCACTCTCTTGGGTACTCAGATGGCAAACTATGCATGGAAATATTATAATAGTTCTGAGTACTCAATGGTCTCATTTTTTTTTTTTTTGCCAAAATAGCAACACCCAACATTCTAAGCCAAAAACAAGCATTACTAAGAGGAACTTTTTTAAGCTGATGCTTGCTGGAATGAAGAAATGTTATCATTGACATGCCAAAATATTTCCTCAGAATTTCCTTTCTGGCTGTAAAATTTTGAGTTTATGAGTGAGAATCAAAAAGTCCTCATATTCCATTTTGTTCCCCATACAGGCACTGCCTCTCTGACATCCATGACAAGTAGTTTCTCAGCTTCTGCTGTTCAGAGCATGGTAGTGATAGCATGTAATTATAGTGCTATATAATTGTGGGTAGAAAGAGCATGGTTGCAAATATTGTTTCCTTTGGTCCCTATGTCCTTATCAAATGGTATATGTATTCATACCTGCTATAAAAACATAATCATGGTATACATAACTGATACATCATGCTGCAATTTAAGTCCAATAAGTTTTACATAGTGAGAGAAGGGACTTCCCACTATAGCAAAGACTTTATTGATGCAACCTTAAAAAATGGTCAGTGGTTGTGTTGATACATGTTTAATAACTGGCTCTCCAGATGGGAAAAAGACATGACTTTAATCATTTGCTGATTTCCAGGGTGTAAATACTTCAACCATGGCCAGTTTCAAGCTGCCAATGTGATATGAACTGGTCTGCAAAATTCCTGAAAATTTAACAGTAGGCTCCTGAAATCAGGCATAAGTTGGTCCCAGCACAGCACTGGGATTGGTGTATTATTTTGGCCAAGAAGTTACAGAAAGTAGACTCTACTTCAGCTTCTTATATGGAAAATTTAAAAATTTCTTAAAGATATTTAAAAATTAATTCATCAAATGAGATGTATGGACATAGTAAAACATTCAAACGGTATGAGCAGTTATAAAATGGAAAGTAAAAGTCACACATTTTTACTATCTCCGTCACTCTTTCTTTATCCTCAAATCCCTTGAAAAGAAAAATCTTCATAGGAAGTTGAGGTGCTTGGGGGAAAGGGTTTACCTGCCTTTAAAGAACATTACTTCTCTGCGGTAAGTGGTGACAGCATCAAAAGTCAAGTCAGGGTCACAGGCACGGGGTACAGTGGGTTTCTTTGGTTTAGCAGGTAACTTAGGCCGACCTTTGATAAGAAAAAAAAAAATCCCACAGTGAATTAAGAAGGCATGAGGAAATATGCCCACACAAGGATCTTACCTAAGTGCATATTTGCTTCACGATAATATTTCAGGAAGTGATTTTCTCAACTTCCTTTCTGAAAAGCTTCCTATTTAGTTCACATATATTCAGATTTATAATTTAGCTCACCATAGATGGATTGGATTCCACTGATATCATCCTGAGATAGTGGGTATTTGCTAGGATCCAGTGAGATATAATTTGGAAACATCAAGGCTGTTTGATCGTTGGAGTGAGAGAGCCCCAGTGAATGACCAAATTCATGAGCAGCCACAAGAAACAAGTTGAATCCTTAATAAAAACAGGGAGAATATGAGTACATGAGTTGATCAAAAGGACAGGGGTTGCATCTGAGATTAGAAAGTAACTAAGGGGAATGAAGAAAAGGCTTGCTGTATATATAGCAGATAATTCTTATAACATATGCACCATCGTTTATCTGGGATATATTTCAATGCTAATACAGTCATGCATCACTGAATGACGGGGATACGTTCTGACAGATGCATTAAGGGTGTGAACATCTTAGAATGTACTTGCACAAGCCTAGATGGCACAGTCTACTACGCACCTAGGCTATGTGGTAGAACTTAAT
>CM052438.1:117167805-117197068 GCA_028533085.1 Varecia variegata | reverse complement strand
CCACCATGCCCAGCTAATTTTTTCTATATATATTTTTAGTTGGCCAGATAATTTCTTTCTATTTTTAGTAGAGACGGGGTCTCGCTCTTGCTCAGGCTAGTCTCGAACTCCTGACCTCGAGTGATCCACCCGCCTCGGCCTCCCAGAGTGCTAGGATTACAGGCGTGAGCCACCGCGCCCGGCCTCTTTTTTTTTTTTAAATTTAAACTTAAATCTCTCCTGCTGCTCTATGGATTGGATATTTTTTTCTTTATATCCTTATTCTATGAACTTTTTATTATTTTTAAAATTTTTAATTTTTTAACTTTTTTAAAAAAATAAGACACAAAAACACAAATTAGCCTAGGCCTACACAGTGTCAGGATCATCAATATCACTGTTTCGCACCTCCACATCGTATCCCAATGGAAAGTCTTAAGGGGCAAAAACACACATGGAACTGTCATCTATGATAACAATATCTTCTTTTGGAACACCTCCTGAAGGACCTGCCTGAGGCTACTTTACAGTTACCCTTTTTTTTTAAATAAGTAGAAAGAGTACACTATAAAATAAGGATAAAAAGCATAGTATAGTAAATACATAAACCAGTAGCATAGTCATTTATTATCAAGTATTATTACTGTACGTAATTGCATGTGCTGTACTTTTATATGACTGGCTGTGTAGTAGGTTCGTTTGTACCAGCATCACCATGGACATGTGCATAATGCATTGTGCTATGACATCACTAGCTCCATCATAGTTTTAAGGGCCCTGTTATATACATGGTGTGTCGTTGCCTGAAACATTGCTCTACAGAGTGTGATTGCAACTGGTATTAGTCACATCATAGAGAAATATAACCCAGAGTAAGCAAATGGCTTGAAATCAGTGGCTCAGAAATGGATATTAAAAAAAATTAGAAGCCACCAGTTTTTAGTTGTCACCCAAGAAGACGGATGTCAGCAATAGAGAAAAAAAAAAAAAAAAAAAAGAATGAGGAGGACCTGAGAATCCACTGAGCCTGCTGCTTTGCTTGATGCACACACTGTTACTGTAGTCAGGTTTTGTGGGTTTTTGTTGGAAAAGTATTAAAACTCTTAATGTCAGGTAGGCCCATTAAGAGAAATAAAATCAACTTACTTGGTTTGAGGGAATAAGTCAAATATAAGTATTAAGGTCTAATTCCTTCATAGATGGCCAAGAGTTAGACAAGGAAGGTCATGCTTTTAAATAGATCTTCTATGGGCCATGAATCCACACATTATCCTTTAATTGCTAGCTCAAAATTGCCATTTCCCTAGAGTCTTTTTTCAATCCTCAAGCAACAGATGACTTCTACCACTGGTACAACACAGAACACATTCTTCGTTATGTGGTGGGTGTGTGGGCTAAGCCTTATGTATCACACAGGATCCGAAAGGCTGAAACTTTTCTAGTCCAACTTTGGGGTCCATACAACACCTTGCATAGTTCCAGGCACATAGAGAACCCTCAGGCATTGTGGACATATGAATGAATGTACGAATAAATGAAGAATGCTCTGATTATAAAAGGATTGGCAACTTTATGAGGGTGTTGTGTCTGATATTGAACACTTCCATCAATGTCATTGTGGAACGTGGAAAATTGTGAGGAAATTGGGAAGTTTAGAGGTAAAAAGCTATTCTTTTCAGGGATTCTTTAGAATAATAACATTTTATTCATAAAGAAAACTAGACTCACCTTCTGCATTCTTGGTCCAGTTTTCATCTTCATCAAAGTGAGTGTCACCACCCAGACCCAGACCAGGAGGAAAGGCATGGCCAAGGACTCCCAAGGGGCCGTCAAAATAACGAGGACACCGACCATGGACTGACATAGAGTTCATAGGAGGAAAAAAAGAGCAGCTTCCTTAAATCGCCTGAGATTAAAAATAGCCACACTTTTCTCTCTATTGAAAACCTTACCTCGAGTCCTAAAGGCAATCATGATGTCTGCAATCCCCTTGGAAATCTTGGTGAATGTTAGTGGAGTAACTTTGCTCCACACTTCTAAAGCGTCTTGGATGGCCTCATCCACATCAGCTTGTGCCATATCCGGAGTGTAGTTCATTAGTCTTAAACATTAATAAAAATATATCAATTTCTGGTTATTCATGCATGTATGTACACACATACCATACAAGTCATTTCTAGCTTACCCATCATGTGGTGCAGTAACTTTTGGTAAGGTGCTATCATCTTACATTTGCTTAGCATTTCTTTTAAATGAAGTACTTTAACATATGCTATATAATTCAATTTTTTCATTTTCCCTATGAATCAGGGAGTAGTATATCACTTTAACAAAGGAAGCTTAAAGAAGTTAAATGAATTCCTGAAGATCACACCCTATGTGGGACAGCATTCATCTTATGTATTTGCTTCTATATGAATGTATTACAAATATATCAAAAAAAGAATTGAGATTTATCTTCTTGAATGGCTTGTGGAAATCAGTCTTGGGCATGTGTCATATATTAAGAGTCTTACTCAAGAGCCACAAATAGTAACTTGGGAAAAGATTTTTCTCATGTGTATATTCCCTATCTTGCTAAACTCATTTTTATCTCAAAGTCCTAAGACTCAATACAATGAAGGAAGAACTATCACAAAGATCCTAGAGTTGTGGTCAACGTCATTGGCTCTATCTCAGTTCAAGGGCACGCTTCATCCTCTTTCTGCCAATGAGTCCCCTTCTCCTTGACAGGTCTGAAGGAAACTCCATGCTTCCCTGTGGGGTCCATCTGAGATTTGGCAGCTCACATATGTCTAACGTGAACTGGTCATGCTCCAGGGTCTCCCCTGTTTTCTCTTGAGCACACTTCATCCATGCCACTGAGCATCTGCAGTCAGATGGCAGTTTCTTGTCATGAGCTTACATGAAGGTGGCAGAGACTAGAGATCAGAACATGTCTGCTGCAGCCAGTCTCCTGGTAAGAGCTGTGTAACCCTAGCTATGTTAAATAACCTTTTGTTTCAGTTTCTCTACGTTTAAAGTGGCCGTAACAATAATGCCTACAGCACAGGTTTCTTGGGAGGATGGAATAAATGAAATCTATGAAGTACCATGCACATAGGAAGTGCTCAGTAAAATAAACAATTATTGTTATTGTTCCCTGAAGATTATATTCATGTTCCCCTGGATCAGGTGGAAACAAGTTGACGGAAGCATTACCTGTATGTGAGGTTGTGTTTGTTCCACCCGGGGAGAGTGTAGCCATACTGACCCACATCAGGCACACCACACCTGGGTGTCTTCATGATCTCAAGAGTGTTCGAGTCCAGTTTTCCAGTCACTGTCAATCCAAAAAATGCCTGCATTTCCTGAATTTTGCCATCAATGAGACTCCTGTTCTTGCTTTGAACAAGGTGACTCCCTTCTATTTCAAGAGAGTAGAACTGGTTGAGATATGCCTGACCAAAAAGACAAAAAAAGGCACCGACTACAGGAGAGCAAATCTCCGTTTCAGGATAAAACAAAATTGCCTGAAATCCTTTTGGTAGTAGACAGAAAAAAAAAAAGAAAATAATTAATGAGGGAAAGAAAGGCGGGAGGGAAAAAACAAGAAAGGAAGGACAAAAGGAGGAAAGAAACGAGTCACCCTACTGCTTTCAATTTCCGAGAATTGTTTGATTTATGAGTGACCAGAATTAGCCAAACCACACAATCCATGAAACTCCAAACTCCACAGAAGAAAACAAAGCTTCTTCTACCTGTTAAAGGAGGACATATTTTGCATATTTTTGCTGTTACTTTCATTTTGGTGTTTCCTTGAAACAAATTCTAGAAGAGACAGGTAATTATCCATTTTGCAAATTTAGTTGATTTAACCAAATATGACAAATTAACTGCACTAATTTTTTAGAGGAGCTCTCCAGAGCAATGTATGTTTCACACCTATAGGGATTAGGGGCTCCAATTTGTAGACCAGGTCCTCCTGGCTGTCTTGAAATGCTGTCATAGAGGTCTCCATGCCTTGCAGGGATGTCCCTTTCTCCTCTCACTAAATATCCCTTCACTCTTGACCACTGCTCAAAGTTGCAGCAGATCCTGTCTTTTTCCCCACCCTACCCCAGCCCTCCGCTCCTCACACAGTTTCTGGATATTCTTAAAGCTGGACAAATGGAAAGCAGCTTCTTCTCACAAGAAAGCTCAGGACCCTTTTACAGAAATTTGCTGTCTTTTTAGGTCCTGAGGGAATCAATAAAATAAACTTCCAATTGATAGTCATTAATAACATACTTGAAATAGTACCTGAGCCAGTTGCATGTTTTCTTCATTTTCCATCATTCGGTCTACAGGAAATGCAGAAGAAAATGTTATAAAGAACAAAAATAAAAGTAGAAGGCTCTTCATTCCTCTCTCCAGTCGAAGCCTGGTTCTATTTGAACAGAATTTAGAAAATAATAGTGAGACGTGGCATGAATGGCCTCGTATCATCATGTAATTAATAACAGAGAAGGACACTTGCCATGATGTGTGTCATCATTTGCTTTTTTTTTTCTCGCATTGACCTGATTTTGCAATCATGGTCTGCAATTGTTTAGTAAACACAGTTATCACTTGTTATTGAATTGAATATACTATGAAGTGAGCCTCCAAGTTACTTTTCTCCTTGCAAAGTTGGACATTTTTCTAGTCATAAATTCCTAAGAGTTTATAAAATCATTTTCTTTTGAAGGAACTCCCCAAATATCCCCAAATCCCAAATATCTTCATGGTAACATGAAAAGGCAATTGAATCAGGAATCAGATGAATCAACTAAGGTAAAAATCAAATGTGTATCAAGCACCTACTATCTGCCTATGGCTTGTTGGAGAATTCAGACATATACAGAGGCTACTGCAGGATTAAATAGAGGCAAGTGGCCAAATGCACAGAGCAGATGAGAAAGACTGAGAAGGGCCAAAAGGCAGACAGGTCACTGCTAAAGCATGTGGCCCAGGGGCTTCACGCAGGTAATGCAGCTTGCACTGGAGCTTACAGAATGGGTAGGATTTGGATCACACAGAGGAAGGGAGAAGGCATATGAGTGGAAAAGAGGCCATAGATAGGAAGTAGCTGATATAGCAGAAATGATCTGTAGGAAATCTGGCCTGACCAGAGCAGAGGTTTATGTAGACAGCTATGGGAGATGGGATGGAGGGTCTCATGAAGAGGATGGTTGACAGGGAAGATGAAGAACTCATTGAAGGTACAGGTTATGAAGGACTTTAAAAGCCAAAGTTAACATTAAAAGTTAAGGAATAGGTAGTGAGAGCTCTTTGGATTAATTTCTATCTATTTTTTTCTTCTTGGGCCACTTTTTGATGAAGTAACACTCTTAATCATAGCAATATCCTCCCCCTCACTTTTCCTCCTATTTTCTTCTACCAATAGTTAAAATTTTCTTCCTTCTCTTCCCAAATGTCAACTCTTCCAACTCAGAGACCTCTCCAAATATTTTTTCTTGTCTTTATCCTGAATAGAATTGCTGTGACATAGCTGAAGAATCTATTATGAATCCTAAGTAGATATATAATTCCTTTGCATTTAAAGCTCATCCTGATTATAAATTCTATTTCAGAAATCTTACTATTATTTGCTGTTATAATATATGTACACAGTTTAAAAAGTCTAACTGGCCTTGAGGGAACAAGGATGGCAGGGAGTAGGCAGACATGATCAAGATTTATATTATAACGGTGTTGATAAGTTGGTGTGAGTACATGTGTGTTCATCATATTATTCTTTTATGATTTTTTAACTCTGAAATATTTCAGAACAAATTTTAAAAATAACAAAGTTACCAAAAAAAATGTTCAAACGGTGCCATCTTATTTATAATGCAAAGCAGCATCTCGCTGCCCCAACCTCTCACTCCTTCAAGTCCTGCTCCCCAGAGGCAAGTTCTTTAAATTATTTTTATAATTTTTTCTCCTCATCTTAAGTCTGCATTTCTAAATAGCATGCTTACGCTACTATTTCTTGTGTTTTCAGAGTTAAACATTATTACTAACTTCTTCCTGTGGAAGAGAAGAATTCAACACTCACCTCAATTTCTCCTCTATTTTCCTAACTTGGTTAAAGTGAGGTTTTTTTTTTTTTTTTTTTTTTGAGACAGAGTCTCACTCTGTTGCCCGGGCTAGAGTGAGTGCCATGGCGTCAGCCTAGCTCACAGCAACCTCAAACTCCTGGGCTTAAGCGATCCTACTGCCTCAGTCTCCCAAGTAGCTGGGACTACAGGCATGCGCCATCATGCCCAGCTAATTTTTTTTCTATATATATTTTTAGTTGGCCAGATAATTTCTTTCTATTTTTAGTAGAGACGGGGTCTTGCTCTTGCTCAGGCTGGTCGCGAACTCCTGACCTGGAGTGATCTACCCGCCTCGGCCTCCCAAAGTGCTGGGATTACAGGTGTGAGCCACCGCGCCCGGCCTTAAAGTGAGGTTTTAAGTTAATTCAGTAATCAGTGTTTATGCAATTATGACTAGGAAAATATTATTTGCAGGAGAGCCATGTAGTATGCTATTATTACATCTCCTTTCTTGTGTATTTTTTTTCTCTGAAGTTGGTAGTTGAATTGATTTTTATTTGCTCTTTCCCAAATTCTCCAACAGAACTCTTAACTCTTCTCAGAATAATCAAACATGACAGGAAATCTAGAAATACCATTTTCCCCCCTGAAGTCATCCTTCTGAGACACTTTGCTGGCCTTCTCCATTCTGGGTCTGTTGTGAAGCTCTCATCCTCTCACCAACCAGAGAATTCCTGTTGTGTCTCTGTTTAGATCTCTGGTTCCTGGATTTAATTTCTACCCATTTCTTGACTTGTACCCTTGTTTTGATGGAGCGTATCTCTTAGGAGTTTTCTAAGAAAGAATGTAGGGAAAATGAATATTTTGAATCTTTTCATGCCTAAGAATGCCCTTTCCTTTATTCCATCCTCACATGTGATTGAGAGTATGGCTGAATATAGAATTTCAGGCTAAAATAAATTTCCCTTAGAACTTTGAAGGCACTATTCCATTATTTTCCAGAACTAATGTTGAGAAATCTTCTATTCTGATTCTTGATACTTTCCTTTTGAAAAACTTTGTAAATATTCTATTTACCCAGATATTCTGAAATTTTGTAATTATGTCTCTTGCTGTCGGTCATTTTGTATTCATATTTTTGGGCAGGAAGTATGCGCTTTTGTTATGGAAACTTCGATGCAGGGTAACTTTCCTATATTATTTCTTCTATAATTTCTTTCCATTCACTTTTTTCTTTCTCTTTCTGGAATGTCCATCTGCTGGACCTCCTAGATTGAGTCTTTATGTTTCCAATACATCCCTTACTATTTTCCACGGACTTTACTTTTAAGCTCACTACTGAGTTTTTTATTTTAGCTATTATGTTTTTAATTTCCAAGAGTTCTTTTCATTTCTGAGTATATTTTTACATTTTTTAACTTTTTTGCATTTTTTTAGTGTTTTTTGGATGTAAAAATGTATCTCATTTTTAAATAACGTTAATGGTAAGTATTCTTTAGTTTATTTTGATATTTTCTTTTGCTCACAGAATTGCCTCTACTGTCTCAAAATTTTTATTTTGGCCTCTGTTTTTTGCACTGGAATCTTTTTTCAAATGTTTGGTGACTCTGTGCTGTGCAATCTGCTTAAGAATGAGAGGTAAGAAAGCTGACTGGAAGCTCTCACGTGCATGAGCAGGCCGGTGGATGGATGACTTTCAGTGTAGGGAGCTGGGGCGGGTCCTAGACATGTCATATGCTGTGCTAGCCAGGTTGAGATTTAGTTGACTATAATAGAAAAACTCAAAATAACAGATGCTTAATAGCATACAAATTTATTTTTCCCTCACATAAATAAAGCCCAGATTTGGAAGCCCAGGGCTTGTATGACAACTCTACCTCATCAGGGATGTAGACAACAGCTACCTTGCTACACCACTCTCTTAGTGCAATGCCTCATGGTTCAGAGAAAAAGTAAATTCCTAGTCTCTTTCTAGAAGACCATACGATATTCTGCTTACACATTTTGGCTAGAAATTAAACACATGGCCACATCTAGCTGTAAGCAAGGCTACAAAATGTAGTCTTTTAGGTGGATGCATTACTACCTCAAATGAAATTGGAGAAAAGGAAGTGGAGAATGGATGTTAGGGTAGGTAATTAGCAGGCTCTGCCATATTGAGATTTCTCCAGTGTCAGTATCTGTAAATCTTTTTTTTTTCCCCTGGAGTTGATAAGTTTCTCCAGAGAAGACTTCTCCAATTTCCCTTCAGTTAAGTCTGCCAGCAACAAAGCTGTAGCCTCTGATGTCTCTATCACATCCCTTCAGCACACCTCTGATTTAGTTGCAGCAGCAGTGGACAGGCTTGTGTACCTCACCTTGCACTGACGAAATCCAGCCTTAAGCATATGCTGTGTGTCTTTCTGCTTTCTGCCCTGGACACTGAGATGCGATAGAGCCTGCAAGGTCAGCATGAGAGTACAGCCCAGAGTCCTAAGGGACACCCTCGGGGACAATCCTCACCCAGTGGGGGATGAGAACTGAAAGATGAGTGTGCCAGCCCCATCCACTGGAGATGTGAACAACTGGAAGGTATTCTGTGCCTTCTCAGGAGCCCAGGGTAGAATTGAGCCCTGGTTGCCCATGGCAGAAACCTTGCTAACATATACTTGTACTGGCTTTCCCTCTTTCTCTGTCTCACTCTGCTTGCTACCTCACTCTTGCTTCCTGGGACCATTTTCTGAAAAATATAATTGCTGAGATCTTGACTTAGATTTTGCTTTTGAAGAAACTCAGCCTAAGATAAAAACAAATCTCATTATTTAAATTCTAAGCTTAGATCCTTACATCTCTTGTACTCACATAAAATATCAATGTAACAGCCAGAAAATAACATGTTGTCAGGAAAAGACATTTTTTAAAAAAGGAATAACTCTTTGAATTCTTTATTACACTTCTATTGCAGCTCAATTCATATCACTCTGTGAAATATAGTTAAAGAAATGATATGAATTCGGTTTTCATCTCAAACATCTATAGATGAGGTTTGAGTCAAGAATCTATCATAAAAAACTAGCACAATTAGCAGATGAGAAGATGAATCTGTCATTTTCATGCCTGTAAAAACTGATATCTTAGGAAGTTTTAGAAAACACAGTAGTCTGAAATTGACTCTACTGCTAAAAATGGAATATACAGTTGTTATAGGTCCTTTTGCACTTATTACATTGATGCAATGAATTGTTCATACATCTTTTTCACTAGCCCTAGCACAGCACCTGGAACATATAGGCAATTAACTAATTCTTGCTGAATAAATGAATGAATGAATGGAATGAGAGTATATACTAGTTTCTGTTTTCTCATCTTATAAAATAATTGAGAATAATGTGCTGACATCTTTGAGAGAGTTTTTTGAAACCATTGAATATTTATAAAATAGTTCATAAACTGTGAAGTAGTATCTAAAAGTTTATTATTTATATAATAATTCAGACAAGGGAATAAATGGCTGAAAATATATGTAAACTTTTCTATTCCTTTTTATACTTCAGAGGAACTATGTGGTGGTATTTTAGGAAATTATAAGTAGATCACAAATCAGTCATTTAAAATAAAAAATCTTTAATTTGAACTCATTTAATAGGTAATTTTTGAACCAGAACAAGATGGCAAATCAATTACCCGTGGGATTCAAAAGCTTTAACAGAGAAAGCAAATAGCATGTGCTAGTGAGAAATTTATTTTATAATCCACATATTTATTGTGTAGTAAGCTGCATTACATTCTAACAACTGCAAATATGACATTATAATGATTTTGATGTCTCGACTAGATATTGTGGTCTCTTAGTTCCTAAAGTTCTTAACAGAAAAGCTCCATTAACCAATTTATGTATCTAAGCTCAGTTTAATGTGATTTAATGAGAATCATTGAATTTTGTGCAGTAAATCCCAGTTATATGTAGAGTGAGCCCTCCTGAGTACTCCAGGAAATAAAGAACTAAGGAACAACAGATCCAACTAGGCCATTTGTTTTTGCTCTAGGAGAGAGCAGGGAGGAGGCAGCAGAGGCAGTGGTACCTCTCCTTTTTGCTGCTCCCCTGGGAAGATCTCAATAATCCTTAGGGGGATTAAATTTTAGCATTCTGTGTTGATTTATTTTCTTATGTGCAGATGTACTGTGTTTAATACATTGTGTCTCGGGATGCTATAATAAAGTACTACAAACTTGTGGCTTAAAACAAAAGAAATTTATTCTCTCACAGTTCTGGAGGCTAGAAGTCCAAAATCTGCAGGTGTCAGTGAGGTCATTTTCTCCTCTCTAAAGGTGGTGAGGGAGGATCTTTCCTTGTCTCTCTGATGGTTGCTGGAAATCTCTGGTATTCCTTGGCTTGTAGATGTGTCACTACGATCTCTGCCTCTATCTTCATATGGCTTTCTCCCCTGTGTGGCTATGTCTCTCCTCTTCTTATAAGGACACCAGTCATATTGGATTTAGGGCCCACCACAATTCGGTGCAACCTCATCTTAACTAATTACATCTGCAAAGACCCTGGTTCCAAATAAACTCACATTCATAGGTACCTGGGGTTAGGACTTCAACATATCTTTTTTGGGGGACACAATTCAACCCACAACATGTATCTTCTATATTTCTTTCCAAGTGTGGAAAATAACACCATATTTCTTTTGTAAAGATAAGGGATACTGTCTATGTTGTTTATAATCCTTACCTCTAACCAAAATCCAGTGCTAAACTGCATGTAGCAGATATGCATAAGACATGTTTAAAGAGACTCAGGAATATACACAGTCAGATAAGCAAGTCATGAAACAGTGAATTTTAGAAGTCAGATAAGTAAGTAATGAAATAGTGAATACTGAGGTAACCACAAAAGTAACACGGAATGTGTAAGAACTGAGTCGACCTCTGCAAATAGTGGAATGTTCCAAAGACATTTTTTTTAACTGAGGACAGGCCCAATGAATACAGTGATGGCAAACAAAAATTACTTAGTATTGAGAAAAGTATAAATACAACACAATGTAATATATACACAAGTTGGACTTCCATATTCAGAAAATGGATAGAAGCACATTTGATTTTGCTTCAATTTTTTCTACAGTTAAGCCATTTATTGCTTCTGTCAATCCTAGTAACTCTACGAGTACTAAGATTAAATGCATAATATATTGGTCCACTGAAGAAAAGGAAGAAGTCTATAAAAAAAGAGATAATTTATTGAATTAGTTTATAAAAGATCTCAGATATCTTCAATTAAAAAACCCTGCCCGTGTTCCAATATAACATTCAAATGAGAACATGCTATTTTACAAATACAAACACATTTCCTAGGGTTTTTCTCCTACTTACCATCCTGTTGGAAAACTGCATCAACTCTACTTTGTATTCCTGGAAAGGTACTCAATATGCTTTGGGGATAACCTGGGTCCATGGCTTGTCTTTGGTTATCATATCTGGTAAAAACAAAATGTCACATGATTTAAGACCAATACAGAATATAACAGTTCTCTTTTAGTAGTATATACTTTGCAAAGTCTCCTCACACATGTTTTCTCATTCAGTCCTCACAATGTCCTAGGATTAAGAATGATTAACTTCTCTACCTAGGGTACATACTTATTTGGGGGTATCATTAATTCTAAAACAGGCTTCTGATTGCTGACACAATATTATTTCCAAGAAGAAGAGCTTATATTTTCTAAGGCTTGTACTTAATTGGTACATAGTATATTGCATGCATATGTGTGTATGTATAAATGTATATAATAAATTCAGCTTGGGTAGAAATTCTGCAGGTTATCTGGATAACATTTGCTTGAGCATGTCAGAATTTAACTCATACATGAGAACTAGCTTAATTCTTTTTGCATCTCACCCTAGTGCTTTATTAAGGTTCTCTCTGTCTCATGATACAGAATCCTCAATATTGAACCAGCATTTTAATTTAATAAAAATGAAATTTTCCAAAGCCATGGTAGCACCAATCATCTTGTGAAAAAAAATACATTCTCACTAAAACCTGTCGAAGATCACCTAGATTTTTAAAACCTTCAGATACTTGATTGTTACTGGTTTGTAGACAGGGTGGAGAAACACAGATTTCAACCTATAATTGAAAAATAGTTTACCTTACCTCCAGAATTGGTCATTCACAAAGAAGTATGTTTTTCTTCCATAGGAAACAGCTGCATCAATTGCTTGGACAGTGCTTGGGAAACCGTAGTTTGATATACGCCTGGGATAGCCTGGCTGAATGTCATAGCCACTCAGAGCCCAGTATTGGTTGCCTGTCAATGATTCAGGTTATGCGTTAAGCAAAATTTTTCCATTCTTATAAAATAATATATATATATCACTTCTTGATTTTTGCATAAATTCATCATGGAAATGAAAATGGAACAAATAGTCTTTAAAAGAGAAGGTGATAGAGTTAAGTTCAGGGGGGCTATCATGGTCCTAATCTTTCCCCAGTACCTATAAAAAAATTCAAACTTCTTAGCCTGACATTCAGGGCTCCATAATGTGATGTCTTAGCTCATGTGACCTCTATACACAAACTGAATTACAGTCTTGAAGAATCTTAGGAAATGATAACTGGGATGAGGATGGAGGAAGACTGAAGATGGTCTAATGTGGTCTTCTCATTTTGTTAGTGGGAAGACTGAGGCCTGAATAGAGTACAGCCTGCTCAAGTTCACACAGTAGTTAGTGGCCAAGATGGCCCAACCCTGGGCTCCTGGCAGCAGTCTGGCTGGCATAATGCTCTCATCAGCTCACCTCTTCTGAACATGGAAGCGACCACAAAGAAGTCCTGCCCCCTCCTTTCAGGCACAACTAAGAAAAGATGAACTCTTTAGGAAGTTACCTTTAAATAGGAAGACTAGGTCCCTGTCAAAATCTTCATAAGCAGCCTGTATACCATTTGGCAGGTTTGGCCAGAATAGAGAAATAAAATTGAGTTCGACGTTTGGTAGCTGAGGGTGTCTTCTCCAGAAGTATCTAATGGACATAAGAAAACACACACACACACACACACACACACATACACAAAATAGTCTAAGTAGGTGGTTTCTGTGATTCTCGGGGTAGTAATGGCCCTTATAAGATTGCTGGGAGGATATAACAATATGATGAATGCAAAGTCTATCACAGTGACCAGAACAAGGCTAAGCTTTATGGTGATATTGTCCATCTGGTAAGTACTTTACAGTTTTCAGAAGAGGCCACAGGAATGATCTTATTTGATTACATTTGGCATTGCCCCTGCCTCACACATTGTATCTTTCATTATTGCTCCCACTAAATGTTGAGAATATATAGCCATCGACAAAAGCAACAGCAGTACACTCAGCCTGTGACTGCACATTCACAAAGTAGCCAATGGAAAAACAAAAATTTCAATGAGTGAGATGATTGGCCACACCGCTGGTTAAGTGGTGGTTTCCATTTACTTGGCTGATTTTGGGCAGAATTGAATGGTGCTTTGGTGTCAAGTGAACTCAGCTATGGGGTTCCTAAGCAGCTGTAGCCTATGTCTTTTTATATCACCACTGACATCTGAATGTGTGTGAGTGTCTTAGGTTTTTTTTTCCCCTTTTCCTAGGTGCTTTGAGTTATTCAGAAAACACTAAAAATTCTAATGAGATGCATGTGAGCATAATTCAAAGGAAAAGGTCAGTAACATGTGGTTAATTAGAATCCAGCCTTAAAGTATGCCAGTAAGAGAAATCAAAAGAAGGAATAGTTCAATTTTATACTTGTCTTTAAAGAAAAGTATTTCTCCACGGAGTGTGGTGATAGCATCAAATGTCAATCTGGGGTCACAGGATCTGGGTGTGCTTGGTCCAGTAGGTTGGATAGGGTTGCTTGAAGGTCCTGGGGGAAAAAACATCCTTGACATGACTTGTACATGAATGGGCCTTTATAGACCTATGTGAGAATTTCTTTGAGAAACACATCTAAGAGCAGGATTGCTCCTAGAAGGAAAAGGGATAGTCGTGTCTTTTTAGAATATACAAAATTGGAAAGCATAAAAAAGGAGGAGCAGGAAAAAAATCCCCACCATTCAGAGACAATGACGGGGAACCATGTGGTGTATTTCTTCCTAATGCTTCTTTTAAGGCAGCAATATGGGCTCAGCCCCACCTCCCGGCCTCCTTTGCTGATGCTATATTACTGGGGATTTTCAGAGTTCAATTTGAGCTTGCCCGGAGGGCAGACCAGTGAGAAGGGCAAAGGGAGAGAGACTCAGATCCTGGGCTTGTTGACTTACCCCCAGGCCCCACGTAGTGTACTATTCTTTAGATGACCTTACCATAGATGGTCTGAATGCCATTGATGTCATCCTGAGGGAGTGTGTAGGTGCTGGGTTCCCTGAAGGCATAGTTGGGATACATCAAGGCACCAGGGTCAGAGGAGTGAGCGAGCCCCAAGGAATGGCCGAATTCATGAGCAGCAACAAGAAACAAGTTGTAATCTGAAATGCAAGTATGTGTGGTGAATGACTCCATGTGGATCCAAGGGAGGTAGAGATAAGATCTCAAGGAACATAACCTCAGAGCCAAAGCTGCCTGGAGAAACAGCCCTTCCCATGACTGTCTTTTTCGTCTTCTCTTCAGGTACCTGAGGAGGTGAACTTGGGAGGAATAAAGATACCAGTCACAGGTGGGGAGTGTGAACTTCTCATCAAATTTTAGGACCATGAAAAGCTGCCTTTATTCCAATTCCCACATTTTATGGATGTGGATCTGAGGCTTGGAGAAATCATGGCAGAGCCATGGGTCTCAAGACTCTAGGAACCCTCCTCCTCTTGTGCTCCACACCCACCCTCTCCAGTGTCTCAGACCCTCACCCTCATTAGTAGAGTCTCAGTGAGTCAGTAGTTAGAAAAGAAGCTGCTAGGCAGCAGAGGAGCTGCAGATGCAGGGTTGACTCACGTTGGCTTCCTCATCACCCATAGCCTAGCACTGGCTCTTCCCTGTTTATGAGCTCTCCAAGCAGCTCTAGGAATTATCCACTGGAGAGAGACAAACCCTGGCTCTTATTGCTCCCTTCCCCATCTTTTAACTTCCATGACTGTAATGCCTTTCACAACTGGGAACTTAAAACTTATGAGGATCCCACTTCCTATCAGATAAAGCCCAACGTCCTTTCCCTGGCCTTCAACACCACCCCCCCCCCCAACGTTGTTCCAGCAGATACCTGAGGGCTTGACTTCTATTGTGAATCCTTCAGTCCAGCCAGTCTGCGTGTCACCTCACAAACACACTGTGCATGTTCCTACATGCCTTGCCTACTTTTAAAAATAATAATCATCATAGTTGTAGAGTACCTACCACATGCTAGGCAGTGCAGTATTATTTCATCCTCACAACATTTTTCTGAAGTTTTATTAACAACATGTTTACAGTAAAGGATCCAGATAATAGCTAGACTCACACTGTTACCAAAATGGTCAACTTTCTGTTGATAATTAGCCTAGTAAAATTCTACCCATGCTCTAAGACTTGCTTTTTTATCACCACATGTGTTCATAAGTGCATTTCAAAAGCCAACTTTGAGTGCCTCTAGTACTGTTTGAAGGAATGGTTGGGTGCTGTGGTTCTCTTCTCTCCGGGAGGACATAGTCTAGAAGGGGAAATATGTGTGCAAACAACTTGAATGCCCAGAATAATGAGAGAGAACAGTTAAAGAAAGAGATACAAAGATTGTCAGAATTCTGTGGTGAAGTTCTCATTTCCAGCTGAAGACAAGATAGAAGGTGGCCTTTGACATAGCATGGAAAGATGAGAGATTTTCAAAGGTGATGCTTGGGGCAAGGAGAGGAAGCAATGTGAGCAAATGTAGGGAAGATGGAAAGCACAGGGTGTGATCTGGAAACAGTGAATGTACAATGTAGCTGGTGTATATGAAATATGGAGACAAACCAAGAAAGATGATGGGGGAAAAGTCACCTTCAATGCTAAGTGAAGGTATTTGGACAGTATTTGGTGCAGAATATGTAAGCATTGAAACTTTAAAGCGAGAGAGCAGTATAACCCAAAATGGTCTTTCCAAAAACAAGCCTTGCTGCAATACTAGCAAAAATTAGAAGGAGAAGAGATTGGAGATGGAGAGTCCAGTAGGAATCTGGATCATTAGTTTCGGTAAGAGGTAATGATCATCGGAACTAGTCGGGGAGGCAATAGGAATACAGAGTATGGAGAGTTGCTGCTACTTATCCTTGGGTCCACACAGCTCCTAGCCCAGGGACTTAGGTAGAATAGACACAACATATATGCTGAGAATATGGTGGGAAGAACAGGTGCCAAGCAAAGGTAGAAAGTGCTTTTCCTATTTCAAAAAAGTGCTCTCCGGTATATAGTTGCTCCATGGCCTGGTGAAGTACCACATGGTCTGGATATACCTGTGCTCAGCCTCTTGTCTTCCCTTTGGGAATACCAGCCTTTCTTAGTCTGATCCTTCTGAAAGAAGTGGTTTGCTGCATAGGAACGTACCACTGAAAAAGAGCTCCATGAAGATGAAATAACTACATGAGGGAGAATGTGGCTACTCCTTTCTAAATAGAATAATTTCTAAATGAATTTCCAAAAAAATTGGAAAATAGGCCCTTTCCAAACATCACGAAATTTCAGAATATTAAAAGACCTTAAAGCAGTGGTCAGCAAACTTTTTCTGTAATGGGCCAGATAGTAAATATTTAGGCTTTGTGGGCCAAAGGATCTCTGTTGTAACTACTCAGCTTTGCCATTGCAGAGTGAAAGCAGCCATGGTGATACATAAACAAATGAATGTGGCCCTCTCCCAATAAAACTTTATTTATACAAATAGAGTCTGGGCCAGGCGCGGTGGCTCACGCCTGTAATCCTAGCACTCTGGGAGGCCGAGGCAGGTGGATCGCTCGAGGTCAGGAGTTCGAGACCAGCCTGAGCAAGAGCGAGCCCCGTCTCTACTAAAAAAATAGAAACAAATTATCTGGCCAACTAAAAATATATATAGAAAAAATTAGCCGGGCATGGTGGCGCATGCCTGTAGTCCCAGCTACTCGGGAGGCTGAGGCAGAAGGATTGCTTAAGCCCAGGAGTTTGAGGTTGCTGTGAGCTAGGCTGATGCCACAGCACTCACTCTAGCCCAGGCAACAAAGCGAGGAGACTCTGTCTCAAAAAAAAAAAAAAAAAAAAAAAAAAAAAAACCAAAAAGAACAAATAGAGTCTGGGCAGGATTTGGCCATGGTCTGTAGTTTTCTGATCCCTACCCTAGGAAGTAAGGCCAGTAATTAGCTTCAGGAATTTTTTAAAACCTAAATTGACTTAGAATCTTGAGGTGGAAAAAATTTCAAATGATCAGTTTGTGTGAGCCTGAAATTTTATAATAACTTGTGTGTGTGTGTGTGTGTGTGTGTGCATGTGTGTGTGTATTCTAATGTGGAAAAGATTAATTCAGAAGCTGCATGTGGACATAACCTTGGTCAACTTACTGTTGGAGTTTGTGGTCCACGTTTCTTCTGCATCAAAATGAACATCTCCTCCAATACCTTGGCCTGGCTGAAAGGCATGAGCAAGGATTCCATTGGGTCCATCAAATGGAGAGTTGTCACCATGATCTGAAATAAGACAATTTGTACTAGTTCCTTGCTGAGTTTCAGGTTAGCCAGGGAAGGCAAAACTGAGCATGACTGCTTTTCCTACCTCTTAGGAAAAAAGCAATCTTGATATCTGCTTCTCCCTGTGAGATTCTGGTGAAGGTCAGAGGTGATGCATCACTCCAGATTTTAAAGGCCTTCTCAATAGCTCTTTCCACCTCAGCCTCTGACAACTGGTGGGTATAGCTTATAATCCTTCAAAATGAGAAGGTATGTGAAGGGTGTGTTACAGTTTAGAACAGTAGTCTATCGACAGATTGAGTTGTTCCATTTTTCAGTGAGTTGCACATGTGATGTGCTACCACTGGAGAGGGTGGAAGGAGGGCATGCAAGCCTCAGGGCTGAAGACAGACATGGGTTCTGGATAAGTTTCTAAGTGTCTTTAAACCTCCATTTCCTTATTCATAAAAAAGAGAATAATAAAATAGCATCCCTCTTATAGGGCTATTATGGGGATTGAATATATGTAAAACATTTAGTTCACTACTTGGTAAATATTAATAGTAGTTCCACAAATATTAGGGATTATCATTATTATTATTATCAAGATGTATGAAAGTGGGGTCAGCAATCAGTAAGTCTTTTTGGGGTCCTAAAGTGAGTCATTAAAGAGATAGCCTAACTTTGTCACAGTTCTCTTTAGATGGTTGGAGAAGGAAGACTAAAATGGCAGGCTTTGGAGTGAAAAGAACCCATGGGATCTCCACCCTTGTATTCTCATACTCATTCACTATTCACATTCCACTCATTCACTATTCATAACCTGCAAGGGTAGGGATCTTTCTCTATTTGCCCCTACTGTATACTAAGTCCTAGAACAGTGTCAGGCATATCAGAAAAGTATAATCAATACTGGCTGAATAAATAATGAATAAATTCTGAAACTCTAGAAATATCACCTGTAGGTTATGTTAGTGTGTTCCCACTTGGGGTTTCCTGGGGTTATCGCAAAATCACCACTGTCGGGCACTCCACAGCGGGGCTTTTCCATCACCTCCAGAGTTTCCGCATCTGGCTTCCCCGTCACATTCAACCTAAAAAATCGCTGCATTTCTTTAAGCTTTTCAACAATCGTACTAGGGCTGTTCTTCCTTGCAGTCCGATATTGGTTGCTTGGTAATTGATAGAACTTTTCTAGGTAGTCCTGGACAAAGACAAACACACAAGGGTCCTTGCTGTGAAATCATCTTCAGTTCTCTGGGCATTTTGCAATCCTTTCTGAGTTATGGCAGAGGCCAAACCAGAACTAAGAATCTAATAGCCACAGGAACAATAACACAAATTTTTAGGTTGACTTTGAGAGAACAATGCCTATTAGAAAGAATAGTCCCTTGTCCCTCCATTCAGTGCTCCAACTAACGGTTATTCATAAAAATAGGCCTCTCATAAAGGATAAGGACCAAGTGCAAAGTGCTAATATGTTGTCAGGAGACTGTCTTCTTATTTTTATAAAAGAATTAGAACTAGCATTAATTGAATTCTGTTGAGGGATTAGTTGCATCAATGAAGATTTTCTTTTTTATCATCTTTTCATTACTGTAGAAAAGGTTTAATCACCCTCATCAAGAAATGGAGGCACACAGAAGTAAGGAACTTGCCAGGTGACAATTCAGCTTCCATCTCACCATGTTGCCTCTCAAATGACAACAGATAATTTCAAAAGAACTCCAAATATGTTTTGTGGTAACGGCAGCATCATTGATATTAGCATTTTATTCACCAAGGTAACTCTTTGAAAGGGGCCAATACTTCTTTGGAAGTAAAGGTTCTGAGGGGTGTTAAGCCACTTGTAAAACTTCTTCATCACACCTCATGTAGTCCATGAACACCTGGCATTTTGGAGGTTCATTTTCTGTTGCTGTACCAGAATACTGAGATTGAGGAATTTATAAATAAAAGGGTTTAGTTTGGCTGATGGTTCTGCAGGCTGGCAAGTTCAAGACCAGGTGGCTGCATCTAGTCAGCGTCTGGTGAGGGCCTTGTGTTGTATCATAACATGGTGGAGAAGTGGAAGGGGAACTGGGTGCATGCAAAAAGGGGCAAAACATGAGGGGTGTTCTTGCTTTATAACAACCCACTCTCTCAATAACCAATCCAGTCCCACAAGAATGAGAACACACTCCAGAGAGAATTAACCCCGTCCCACAAGAGCAGCATTAATTTCTCTCAACAACTAAGCAACTCTTAAAGGCCCTACCTCCTAACACTGCCACACTGGAGACCAAATTTTCAACACATAAATTCTGGGGGCCACCCTCAAACCATAGCAGTAGGTGACACAGAACAGAGCACACACTTTGAGATCAGACAGGTTTGGGTTCAAATCTTAGCTCTACCATGAATTATCTGTGAGTATTTGGATACATTATTTATCTGATTTAAGATTCACTTTTGTTTCTGAAATAGAAATAATAATGCCCCCCTCCAGGGTTGTTGTGAGATAGTGTTTGTGAAATGCCTACCAAGGTGCCTTTCACAAAGTAAGCACTCAGTGGACTTTCACTGTTAACCCAGGAGTTACTTACTATTACTGTTTTAAGAGATACCCCCCCAAAAGGCAACAAGAATAATAATTTTCTAAAACTGTAACGCTAAAAAAAACCTGTGCATGAGAAATTTGTGACAGCATTGCCCTGTGTTTCTTAAAAATTTGGCCTGACTTTAATACTGTAAAACAATGCTAAAAAACTATTGGTTCTGCTTTTATAATACTTTCAAAAGTTTGTAAACAGTTCACAATTTGGTGCTAGGAAATCTAATTAAACTAAGAACTGATTTCTAGTTCATTATAATCACCATCCTCATGTTCTCTTCTACACACAAAATTTTTGATTACAAAAAAAATGTCCATATGGGAAATACCATATAGTAACTGAGTTGCAGATATACTGGAAGGGAAAATCTTAGGTAAGTAGAAAGAAAACCATTTAGTTTTATAAATAAGATCGTTCCTTCTAAAAGGGTTTGGTTTCCAGCTGGAGGCAGCTCTATGGCAGTATGTTCCCGGGCTTTGACGAGTCCAGCTTGGTTTCATGTTCAACTTTTATACTGCCCAGTCCTGGCCAGCTTGGAACCCTTCAAATCACTAAATGACATGTTTAACCTCAAGAAAATCACCTAGATTTTCAGCTTATTTTAACTAACAAGAAAACAACCACATGTTCCTAATAATCAGCAAATTAACCTAATTAACCAAAGTAACCTAATTGATAGTTAATTTACCTGAACGATTTTTGCATTTTTCTCTTCAGAAGGTACAGGAAAGGCCTTGGAAAGCTCCATATGGAGTAACAGCAGGAACGGAAGTGTCTTCAGACAGAACATGACCTTTTCTTTAAACACTATCCTCCCTGGTCTCCTTTCTGCCCCGCTGGGTAGGGCCCTTCCCCTGGCGAGTGCCCTGAGCTTCACAGCATCCCCTGTCACTGCTCCCTTTTGGTCCCTTTTAAAGCCGTGTCTAAAACAATTGCTGCATCAGGAATATGAAGCAACACGGGTCAATTACACCCTGACAGTTTTGCAATTTTATAATGTGATTTAGTACCCCCAAGTGGGGAAATCTTTCAACAGAACAAAATGCAATTTGCTACTCCTTGCCTTTGGGGTTTTTAGTTAGCAAAACTGGCTGGTCAAGGAAAGCAGGAGCCTAATTCTGAAGTTATGAGTGTACATTTTCTGACTATATAAGATACTGAGGCTGTGTTAATTTATGAAAGGAAGTATTGTTAGATTAGTGGTAGGGATATGGGGACAAAGGAGCCTAACTAGAAACTCTCTGTACTTAGCCACCTTCAGTGTATGTCGTAGGGAGACTGGGTGCTTGGGTGTGTTATCACAAGCAGGCTTTGTATGGGGGTCCCAGGGCAGCTTCTGGAGGATGTGGCTCTGGCATCAATGTATTAGAAAATTCCCAATTTGCAAGCTGGATTTTACACAGAAAAGACAAAGAGAGCAATGCTGGTGATGATCATAAACATTTGCTAAATATTGATGATGTCCCAGACATTCATACTATACATATATTACTTCAATCATCCTCATGCAGCCTCAAGAAGGAGATGCCATTATTTATCTCCATTTTCCAGAGGTTTGGATGACTTGTGTAAGTCACATGCTTCGTTAGTGGAGGAGCCAGGACTCAACCCTAGGGGTATGGTTAGAGACACTGAGCTGGGAGATACTATGTCAGGCTCTGTATGATAGTTTCCCACTTGAGTCCTGGCTGGCCCACAGTGGAGCAGTAGCTCTAGGCCTGCAACAGCTGGAATACTTTACCTTCCATTTGTGGAGGAGAAGACAAGGGAGGCGGAGAATGAAATGTCTTCTATATTCCCAAGGAAGTAAGACGCTGAGGGAGGATTTCCAGACAATATGGCTACACAGGTGTCTGTACTGGTCAGAGGCCCTTGGGCATGCTTTCCAAATCATCTTACCTGGTCCCACTTATTCTGACTCCACATGGATGTAAATTGTTAACATACACAGTCTTTGTGCATATTCACTTACATATATGCACATGTATCTTCAAGGGTGGGTATTCTTGTGTATAAATACATATGTCTACATGGATGATATACATATTAACATGTAAATAGTGTCTTTGAGATACTATAGTAAGGAGTTCAGTTTCCTCCTGATGTCTCTTAGGAGCTTTGTAAACAATCTAAAGAAATGTGCCCTGGGTTAGAACGTATCTGGACAGTAGATTAATATTCATGATGTAGATTCTTATATTCATTCAATAAACATTTCCTGCCACCTAACATATGCCAGGTGCTGTGATGGGTACTAGATTATTGGGGCTAAGTGAATAGAGGTTCAGGTAAAATGCTGTGGGAGTCCAGAGGAAAGAGTTGTGGTTGGGGGAGATGGAACCAAGGAAAGCTTCATGAGGGAGGTAGAATTTGAGCTGGACCTTGAAGAAGAGGTAGAATGCAGACATGCAGAGATGTGGCAATCGATTCTTTGTACCAATGTGGTAGCTTTCCCATCCCTGCCAAGTTGTTCAAGTTGTTCTAAGATCATGGTCATGTTAATCCTCCCTGGGTGCATGACTTCATGTGCCTTCCTCCACATTAGGTGTTTAGTGAAAAAACCCTTTTGGCTCAGTGAATAATACCTTAATATTGGTCTATCTCTATGTTATGTTATTTTGATACACTGGCTTGTATACAAAGTTTATAAATGTACTTTCTTCTGAGCTTAACAGCAAATGATTTAGATGAGAATCCAAAACTTTGGTGAACTCAGTTCTTTGGTGTTTGTCTAAATGCTGTACTAAAAATCGGAATTGTTGGATCTAGATCCCTGGAAACAGGTCCAGCCCTGGTGGAGAAGGCCACACTGGATTTGTTTTCAGACCCTTCAGTTGGTACTTTCCAAATCCTTTCCCCACACCGGACCGCCACCTGCCACCATGATGTCTGTGCCTCGCTCTCCTCTGGTACCTGGGACCTGGAGGGACTTCTCTCAGGTCCTCTCACCAAAAGATCAACCGTCAGTCATTTACGCTTCAGTGTGAACTTATGGACTATTTGCCTTTTAAGTAAATTTCTTTCTAGAAAAAACAAACAAACAAATTTTTAAAATGAAGGTTTTGTTCAATATAACATGAGTTTCAGAGCAAGTTAAGAAGATGAAGGAAATTTAGTTTGAACAGAGTACATGTAGGATCGTTCTGTCTCCCTAATACTAGCCACTCTCCCACACACCCCGTGGGCAGTGGACTGTTTTCATCGTCTGATGTGCGGTCCCACAGCAGACATAGCAAGTTGTACTTTTATAGCTCAGCTTTCCCCCTTTTAGGCCCGAGGAGATGGAACTGATCGCATAGATGTAGTCTATTCTTTCTTTAGTCATAAAATAAAGAATGAGTCGAACCAGCTGGGGTGGACCTGTGTGCCTGAATCTTAAAGGATAAGCAGGAGTTTGCCAGAGAAATGTGATGCAGTTGAGGGAATAGCATGCCCTGAGCACAGGGGCACACCCGGGGAAGCACATGGCTCATTTGATGTGCATAAGCCAAGGCAAACATCCTCCGCATCATGCCTTTGTGAACTCTAATGACAAGGATGGGTGTCTGCACACCCTGAGATCAAGTTAACAGAATAATTGTTGGTGCCAGTTGTGGTGAAGGGTAAAGAACACTGGAGTTGAAATTAAACAAACTGGGTTCAAATTGTAGTCCTGTCACTTCCTCCTTATGCAATTTTGGCAAACCTTCTAAGTTCTGAGACTGAACTTCCACATCTACAAAACTGGGGCATTAACATCTCCCTCTAGGGCAGCAAGGGGACTAGAGGAGAGCGTGTATGGAAAAACATCTGTGTAAACCCTCCAGCGTGGCATCCTCTTTGTACTATGAATGTGATGAAGTTATAGCCGTGTTAGCGCATGTGTCCATTCTGTGAATGAGTTGGCAATGTTGAAAAGCTCCTCTTTTCCAGAAAGAGAAGTACTTCAAAATGAAGCCACTGAGCGATGAAGTAACTTCCATGGAGCTTCCTTTGGTAGCCAGTGTTCCGTTTAGCCAGGGGACATATGTGTGTGACTTACACCCTTTGCACAGAATATATTAATAAATGGTCACACTCAAGTCTCACAACCCATTATGTGTTAACTACTGTGCTAAGCTGGCATTCTTTTCTATCAAGTGAGGGAAACGTGTGTATCAAGTGTCTGCACTCTGTAGGACTCTGCTGAGATGTTCAATATCTATTATCTCTTTTAAGCTTCATAACAACCCAGGGAGGTGGGGGTTATTATCTCCATTTTAAAGATAAGGAAACAGAGCTTCAGAAATTTGATTCAAACCTGTACATTTCCATTTATTCTTCCTGGTCATCTCCTTTGTTCACTCAGTGAAGGCAATTTCAAAATAAGGTGATTATTCTCAGCCCTGGCTCTAGGTCAGAATCTGTATTAAAATACAGGTAAGTAGTCTCCTTTTATGGATTGGACATTGTGTCACCCCCCCAAGCCAAATTTATATGTTGAAATCCTACCCCCCCCCCAATGTGATGGCATTAGAAGGTGGGGCCATTAGGTCATGAGGGTGGAGCCCTCATGAGTGGGATTAGTGCCCTTATAAAAGAGACCCAAGGAGCTTGCTCACCTTCTTTCCGATGAGGATACAATGAGAAGTTGGCAGTCTGCAACCTGGAAGAGGGCCCTCACTAGAACATAAACATGGTGGCATACTGGTCTCAGACTTCCAGCCTCCAGAACTGTGAGAAATACATAGGTTTCTGTTTATAAGCTACTCAGGCTACGGTATCTTGTTATAGCAGCCTGAACTGACTCACACAGCTCCACTCCAGCTACTAAGTCAGAATGTCTAGGGTGGGACCCAGACATACATAATTTTGGAAAGCCTCCCAGGTGACTCCGATAATGGGTTGAGAACCTGTATAGCAAGAAATGATAGAGAGTATTTGACCAGAGAAGCAAAAATCCACACTGTAGGATTTAAAGGAAGGAATAATCATGTCCTATTGGGGAGATCCACGAAGTCTTCATGGAGGAAGTAGCCCTCGAGATGAACATTGAAAGATGGATTGTATTTTAGCTCTGAAATTGGGGTGAATGAGAGTGGGATTGGAAGAAACAAAGAGTAAAGGCATTGTGATGAGAAACCCTGGGTTATATGTGGGAATCCCAAGGTTTTGGGTGAATCAGCATGGAATGTAGAAAGAGAAGCCAGTTGGAATGGCAGGCTAGAAACAAATGGTGGAGGGGCAGGAATTAGACATCAAAAGGCCAGCAGTGAACAGTCATTGTTGGTTTCTGAGCCATGTAACAATCCAAGCTGAGTTAATAAAACTATCCTGGCTGCAGTATCTGGGAGAGACGGGGGTGAGGAGAGGCTGTAAGTAAGGAGAACAACGAAAGGGTGGAGTAGGAGTTTAGGCGAAAGGTCATGGGGACCTGGCCCCAGGGGCAGGCATGGGTCTTCCTTTTGGTGCAGGGATGGATGGTGAAGAAATGAGACAGAGGAGGGCAGGAGGAACCTGGGTCATCACACCACACATCCCCAAAGCCATTCACCTCACAGACACACGCTGGGAATGTGCATGTGAAAAACATCATTGTCTGGATAAAGTAAGAGCTGTCTTTAGAGTCAAAGAGTTGTCTTGAGGATGACAGACGGGAGTAAGATTGTGACTTGGGATTGAAGGAAGTGGAGAAGACTTCTAGAGGCTGTCACAGTAAATCCAGCAGGCAGATGAGGCTGACTGAAAGGTGACCTTTGCAGCTGTGACCATCTAGGCAGCCCGAGGGTAGCTACTATGGTCAGCACTGAAGTCTCTCGGACACAGTGTTGATTAGTCCTAAACATTTCTGTGTCTTCCCCCACACCTGCTCCCTTCCCAACTAGAGGTGCTTGAGGATAAGAGAGAATGGAGTAGATGACCCATTGATAGTCATTGATAGTCAGGAACTGTCCACAAACCAGTTTGACAGAGACCCATGAGAACAGATGGCAGAATGGTGAACATTTTCATTCCGGGATGCTCTATGTTTCTGGAGGCAGGAAACTGCTGACTGGATTTGCCAAAACTCTCTTCTCTCCTCAATCAGTCCAGTTGAGAGGCTGGAATGCCTCATTTTTCATTTTTCTTGAGCCAATGTCTTTTCTAAATCTTCTTCACTCTTCATCTTCCAACTTCGTGCCCAGCTGTAGCAAGAGATGCTGTTACCTCCTACTTAAGTGAATTCCCTCATTTCCTCTCATTTCTACCACAAAAAGCCTCCAATTTCTCATATCCCAGAGTCCCGGTAAATGTCCTTTGGTATGTCCACGGCTCTCTCTCAGTATCTTACACCAGAACCTATTCTCCTATACATTCTCCTCAGTCTTTTTCTTTTCCTTCATTGACTCCTTTCCTCCTGCCCACAGGCTTTCTCTATTAACATAAAACCAAACACTTGCTAACCACTGGAGCTACTGTCTTTGCTCTCTTTCCCTCACTGTCAAACTTCTAGGAAGCTTTGTCCAGGGCCTCCACCTCTTCCCAGCACACGCCTGCCCCTCATCCCCCACAGCCTGGCTTCCACCCGCGTGGCACTGTCGGAGTCTGAGAACTCATCTGAGTAAACCCTGCTTCACACCTGCAGGTCCCCACTAGATACTGTTCTCTTTTCTCTTGACCAGTGGTTTTCAACTTAGTTTTTTTTTTTTTAAATCTAAACCATGATAATGACACAATATATGCCCTTTGGCGACGGCGTTCATCAAGGGCAGCGAATTAGTTTCCTACAGCTACTGGAACAAATTGTCACAGCCTGGTGGCTTACAACAAGACAAATTTATTGTCTTGCGGTTCTGTAGGTCAGAAGTCTGGTGTGGGTCTCACTGGGCTAAAATCAACATGTCGGTAGTGTTGTCTTCCTTCCGGGGAGCTACAGAGAATCAGATGCCTTGCTGCTTCTAGATGATGCTTGCATGCCTTGGCTTGTGACTCCATCTACTCTGTCTTCAAACGGAGGGTGTCACTTCCCTCCAACCCTTCTTCCATCATCAGGTCTCTCCCTGACCACAGCTGGGGAAGGTTCTGCACTTTTAAGGACTTGGGTGATTATATTAGACCTACTTAGATAATCCATGCTAATCTCCCATCTCAAGGTCCTTAACCTAAATCACACCTGTGATGTCTCTTTTGCCATGTAAGATAACATATTCACAGATTTCAGGGATTAGGATGTGGGCATCTTTGGGGCCATTAATCTGCCTACCACAGGCAATTTTTCTCAATGGGAAGAGACGGGAGGTGGTCAGTAAGCATGTGGAGAGATTGCATGGGCAAGGGCACTTCAGGATCTGTGGTCTGCATATGGTTTGAAAGCCCTTTAGGAGATGATGCCCTATAACCCCTGGATGACCTGCACCCATTGTGGTGCCTATTTTGACATTCAATGCCAAGAATATGTCATGTGAGTATTTACTGAATACCCACTATAAGTCAGGTGCTGTGTAAGTATCTTTGCAAAGTTGATTTTATGTAAATGTGTTGGGAATTATGTCTTTTAAAAGCAACACAGAAACTGAGGATGAGAGAGGTTAAATGAATGACCTGAGATCACACAACTAGCAGGTGTGCAATGTGTGGCAGAGCTTGGGATCCAAGTCTGGTTTCATAACTCTGGCTCCAAGGCTCTTTCTGTTACACCTCAGCAAAGTCTTAAACTGGAGTTGAGTTTTGACTAGAGTAGCTTCTTTAATTTAAATGTCACATGAAGGTCATTATAGCAATATTTTGACCCTTTCTCTGAATTCTACAAATGCGGTTGCTTTACACATGAGGACAGAACGTCAGAGGTGCCTGAAGTGACATGCTCAGGTCCTCACAGGCAGCCAGTATGGCTTCAGTGTGGGGAGTGGAGGTCTGGAGACCTGGGATTGACCCTGCTTTTCCATCTGCTTGACCTTGCACAAGGCCCTTCATCTCTCAGTGCCTTGATTTCACATCCCTAATTGGCCACCCACTGCCGTGGGACTCTGAGCAACTCGCTTCACGTGCCTGTCTCAGTTCCTCATGTGGTAGCAACAGCACCTACGTCACAGGAATGTTGTGGAGATTAAATGTGGATATGTTTGGAGAGTGTTTAGCACACCGCCCAGCACATAGTGCAAAATAACAGGTAAGGATTACAGTTCTCTGACAATTAGATATGAAAATACCTCCCAGACAGCCATCAGCTTTAAGGATGGCTTCAATATATAAACTAAAAAGTACTGTTCAAAGGATTTATTTTATTTTAAAATTCATTTATTTTTAAATAGTCCAGTAACATAGAAATACACGCTCATTTGTAAAAAATAGTTTCATATCATCGAAAGCACAAAAAGTGAACCTGAAGCTTCCTAACTCCCTCCCCAATTCACTCCTCTCCTCTATAGGTGACTAGTGTTAACATTCTGATATATCTCCATCCAGATATTTCTCTATGCCTTAATGCCAAAGGCTAAAGATTGTTATTAGTTATACGAGTTTACAGGAATATAGTGTGTCCCCAGTGTAAAACTTCAGATACTCCCAGCGTAGGCTGGCGTGGAGGAAAAGTAAACAATGGCCCTGAATCCAGTCATGGAAGGCTGAGACCTGTCACTCTTAACCATGCTAGTGGCCATCACGCCCATGTAAAACCAGAAGAGGGCACCAGAGTCCTCTGGGGCAGCAGTCACCAACCTTCTTAGCACCAGGGACCTGTTATATGGAAGATAATTTTTCCACGGATGGGTGTGTGTGTGTGTATGTGTGCGTGTGTGTGAAGCAGAGCTCAGGCAGTGATGCGAGTGATGGGGAGGGGAGAGGCTGTAAATACAAATGAAACTTCTCTCGCTTGCCCACGCTTGCCCACTGCAGGCTCATCTCCTGCTGTGCCCCGCCCTGTCCCTCCAAGTTTCATGGAAAACAATTTTTACACGGAATGGGGTGGGGACGTGGAAGAATGGGGGAGTGGGGGAGAGGTGGGGGAGCTCTCTGCGACCCAGTCCCTAAGAGGCCATGGACTGGCACCAGGCTGTGGCCCAGGGGGTTGGGGACCATAGATTTGGGGCATTTGGGCAGTGAGATGTTTGGTCAGGTCCATA
>CM052438.1:117076713-117167305 GCA_028533085.1 Varecia variegata | reverse complement strand
TCTCAATTTTCTAAAAAATTGCAACATTTCACTGTGGTGACAGCATAGCCTTTTTTCCTTAATTATTGAGTGCAAAGAGGAAAAAGAGCTGTCTGCTTCCATAATCATTCTGTAGCCCTTATTCTGCTTACGATTGATGCAGAAATGCTATTGCAGTAGAAGAACCCATGCTATTGTTACCTCTAGCTTTACTCTGAGGTCAGGATTACAATTAGTATAGCTGGTCTACATTTTGTTCCTTTGGTTCCTTCTAGCTGTACCTTCTAAAGAAACGTCTATGGATGGATAGATATTAATAGATTTTAGTTTTTGCTCTGAGGGGACTTGTTTCTGACAAAATACTCATTCCTGGAATGAATCCCAAACTTGCTTGAATTCCTACCCCTTGACTTTTGAAAAATGAGAAACTAGTGTTCTTGCATTACTGACATGTGAAATGCAGCAAGCACTTACCTGGACTAGCTCCTCATCTGGCTCTTGGGTTTCTAGAGTCACTGGGAAGCCGTGAGATCCCAGGCCCCAGAGCAGCAGCAGCAGCAGAGAAAAGCTGGGCATGCTGGCCTTTGTCTTCCTTCTCAGGGCAAGACAACTGATGGCTCCCACCTGCCTGCTCCGCCAGGGTCTCAGCCTGCAGGCTCCCTCTTTATGTAGGGTCCTTGCATTCCCGGAAAACCAAAGACTATCTGATTCACCTGAGGTAACATCCTCTTCATTTGCAATATGTGGTCTCCATATTCATCAGCAATTGTGACATAAAGCAGGCTAAACTTTTGCCTTTGCAATCTCATGATTATAATCAAACAGGGCATCAACAATGAAACACAGAGCAGAGTGAACAAAGGGGAGAACAGTAGGGGACTAAGCCGGTGGTTACAAAGGTAGAGGAAGATTAGAGAGAGTTTGTAGATCATTGCAGGGACTCTAGTTTTTGCTATGAGTGATATAGAGAATCACTGCTCTGACACAGTCCCCTTGTCTCTTCCTAGAACTACTGGCTTTCAGAACTGCCATGTAGGCAGGGACCTATGAGAGAGAGAGAGAGAGAGAGAGACAGAGAGAAAGGCACAAGTAGAATGTGCTTCCCAAAACCTGCCCCCAGTTGGAGGCACTTGGGACTGCCCTATACAGGATGTCATTTCTTCCCCCACACTTGTCAGGTTATTAAGACACATATTTTCTTTATCAAGAAAATCTTGGCTTTTGCTAATGTGTGATAAAGCCAAATAAAAGGAAACAAACTCATTTGCTGAATCACTTTTCAATGAAAGGTAATGACTGTGAAAGTTCAACAAGAGAAAAATATTTCTGAGAAGGCCTTGACAGCAATCAGCTGTTCTGTTGTGAAGCTGGGTCTGTGCTGTCCAGTGCAGAAGCCACTAATCTATGTGACCACTGAGCCCTTGAAATGTGGCTACTCTGTACTGAGGCATGCCACAAGTGTGAAATATGCACCAAATTTTGAGGAATTAGTATAAAGAAAAGAATGAAAACTATCTCATTCTTGATTTCTTAACATTGATTGCATGCTGAAATGATAATATTTTGAATATACTGGGTTGGATAAAATATGTTACTAAAATTAATTTTCCTTGTTTTCTTTTTACGTTTAAAAGTGTGGCTACTAGAAATTTTAAAATTCTATATAAGGCTCCTATTATATTTCTACTGGACTGCACTGATCTGGTGACCCATATGATTAAAATATGGGTCCATTAATCACATGCTCCATCAGTTATCCATTATTTAGAGCCTAGTAGGTGCAGAACATTGCACTGGCATTGTGAGTGATCAAAACTATACCCTGTCTAGGCATGGTGGCTCATACCTGTAATCCTAGCACTTTGGGAGGCCAAGTCAGGAGGATCACTTGAGGCCAGAAGTTTGAGACCCTGTCTCTACAAAAAAATTTAAAAATTGGCCAGGCGTAGTGGTGTGCAACTGTAGTGCTAACTATTTAGAAGGCTAAGCCAGGAGGACTGCTTGAGCCTGGGAGTTGGAGGTTGCAGTGAGCTGTGATCACACCACTTCACTCCAGCCTGGGTGACAGTGTGAGACTCTGTCTCACAACAAACAAACAAACAAACAAAAACTATACCTACTACCCAATACAAGAACATGGCCTCTGCCATCGTCATGGCAGAATCTATGTGGGAAGATGAAACATACACATCTAATAAGTTAGCAGCCGATATCTCAAAGAAGTTGTGAAGATGAGAATATATATCCTTTTGCTATAACTCTAGGTCTTTTTATTCCTTTTTATTAACTAGTAGCTACAAGTGGCGGTTGAGATTTGTGAATTTGCATACAAATGAGTGTTTGTTGCCTTAGAGACCCTATAGGTTTTTTCTTTATTTTTTCTTTATGTATTTTGGGAGTGCCAGAATGAGGCTCTCTGCTAAAGGTGGGCCTCATTTTCCTGGCAGTGGGGGAAAGGTCTTCTGGATAAATCCTAGGAGTGGCGCAGATCTTTCCTGGCCTCCACCTCATGGGGTACTATTTGTTGTTTGCTTGCTTGGCTGCCTCCCCTCTATATATTTAGCTTCTTGAGGGTAAGTGTTTCAGTTACCTATTGCACAACAAACCACTTCGAAATTTAGTGTTTCAAAATAATAACAATTTATCTTGTCTTAACTCTATGGCTGATTGGATCTCAGCTGGACAGTTCAGCTGCTCTGGTTTGGAATCTCTTCTGTAGGTACAGTCGGATCATGGCTGGGACTGGAACAACCAAAATGTCTCGGTTTCATTACAGGTCTGGTGTCTTGGTGGAGAAGACTGGAAGCAGAGCTCAGCAGATCTCTCTCTCTCTCTCTCTCTCCATGAAGTCTCTAAGATTCCTCTCCTTCAGCAGAATAGCCAGTTTTTTTTTTTCTGTTACTACTTCTGGCAATACTTTCCCCATAGACGCTTGGACACATTTGATCCAGGGGGCTAGCCCACATGTATTTATCCATTCCCGTATGTATCCCTCCATTCAACAGATACTTACTTCATATCTTCAGTGAACCAGTCACTTATGGTGGGGGAATGAGAAATGGGCCAGATTCGTGTATGATACCTTTAGTTTGTGCTATAAAATATTCATACAAAGTGCTGCAGCTGCACAGAAGACAGAGACGTAAATTTCCCTGGAGGATCTGGACAAGGGGAGATGGCAGGTCAGTCTGGCCCTCTGTTTCTCACCCTTCATTAATCCTCATTCCTCCTCCCAGATGTTTGTCAGATTCACAAACCCTCTTTAATCTTCTTTGCATATTTTTCTTTAAATGCAATCCCTTTAAAATCATGAACTCATTCTAGGTGACATTATCTGTGGACATATGATTAGTATTTTGATTTCATAGTCAATGTTTGTCCCTGGACTACATACAAACCTCTTCTGTGCCTCTAATGATTTGAGGCACTGTTTGGGAAAAACTGCCTGATGACTCCTCCCTTCACAGCAGACCAACCTCCTTCCCCGAGAGCAGGAACTCAACCAGCAATGCAGAGGATTCTCCCACTTCCCCGTCTTTGGCCAGTGTCTCTCCCCTTTCCCACCAAGTCAGTTTGATTTCACAGAATCCCACAGGTCTTATAAAGTCTCTGTTTTCCAACCAGTGACCCCGACATGACCTTGGGCACAACAGAGATGAGGGTATGGACTTCCCAACAGACGATGGATAAGAACACATTCTCCCCCGCCGATTTAATGTTTAACCACAACTTCCTCACCTACATAGAGTATTACATGAGTTTAAGCAGAAAAAGGGAAATGAATGAATTTCTCAGGAAAACCAAATCCCATCTTTCACACGGGACTCATGATGGCTGCAGAGGCAAGCGAAATCGGGAAAGAGGGCATCTTCTAGGACAGGTGGGATGTAGGTCGTGTTTTCCCCGCCAAGATGGGGCAGGAGCTCCCTGAGCACTAAAGGATGTCAGTGTGTGGCGAGGGCGTTGCCTCAGCACTCCTGGGGCGTCCTGCCCGGGGTCGCCCTGCTCTCTCAGCAGCCACAGAGACAGGAAAGGGGGCTCCCGGTGAACTCAGGAAACCGCCATTGTGACCCTTGGGATTGAGCAAAAAAATCACACGTGGTGTCATCTTCAGAAAGACTCACACAATAAGCAATCTAGAAGTTAGATTAGTGCTTGGAAGCCATTATTTTATACTACTGAATGCTTTACTCAAACAGCGTTCTTTGTATGTGTCAAGCAAACAGATCGAATTTGCAAACGTAGCAAAGAGCAAAGCGCAATTGCAGTGCTTGCAGTAGGAGCACTGAGCTCTGGAGCTTCACTTTTATCCAGCTACCTCTCTCCATGCCCCCCTCAGCATAGTCCCCAGGTGCCATGGAACAGTGGGGCAAGTTTAAAAATCACCGATCTAGTACAGACCCCTCACTTGTGGAATGCGAAAGACATGGACCATCCATCCCTCATCCGGGGCCGTGGGTCTAGGGGTGAAGAGCACTAGAGCTAGAGCTGTTGTTTTCTCTAAGTTTGAGCCTGTTGCAGTAAGAATTTCACTGAATACCAGTGAATCGAATATGGATTAGATTCTGTGTTCTGTCAAACGTCATATTGTTTAATTTCTCCTTTAAATGCCGATGCACCTTGAATTACATTTTGGTTCATCGGCAAGCCTTAAAATTGGTTCAGTCCTAATCTTAGAAATTTTCTGTGATGTATCTGTGATAGAACTTCAGCTGTGACCCTTGTAACAGCCTTGCTAGTTCAAGCAAGTGATTTCTCTGCATGGAGGGGGAAAAAAAAGGAAAAGCATGTAAAAATCTAAAAATGAAAGCTGGAGATGAAATCCTTCTTGCAGCTCAGTGATGCTTGGAACTGACCGAAATTCCAAGAAACCAAAACACATTTCTGAGGTGTCTGAGCCCCTTGTCCCTCTGCTCTTTTTAGGCCATGGGTGCTGCACATTACCATGAAAACCAAGCCAAGAGCGTACAAAGAAGCCCTCAAGGGCAGCGGTCCCCGACCTTTTTGGCACCAAGGACCGGTTTCATGGAAGACAATTTTTCCATAGATGGCAGTGGGCTGGGTGGGGAGGGGGAGAGCTCAGGTGGTGATGTGAGTGATGGGGAGCGGCTGTAAATACAGACGAAGCTTCCCTGGCCGCTCACCTCCTGCTGTGAGACCCAGTTCCTAAGTTTCATGGAAGATAATTTTTCCACGGATGAGGGGGGGTGGGGAGTGGACCTCAGGCCACAGGAGATGTGCTGCCCCGTTCCTAACAGGCCGTGCATGCCAGGCCCAGGGGGGTGGGGACCGCAGCTCAAGGGCATCACCAGGGTGCCATATATATGCCCTCTGCCCTGTTGTGTGATAGCAGCCCTATTTTTAATAATCGAGGTCCATTACTGCTGCCAAGATGGTGACTCCTCTCTTTGCTGGTCTCTGGACACAGAAACTGGACGTGCCCAGGTGGCAGTCATAATTCACAGTTCAATTAGATACTTGTGGGGTCCCCTGGCAAAGTGTGCCCTCACTGGGGTTAGGCCCTCCGCCACTGTAGACCCCAGAGCTGTGAGGATGAGAAACACAAAGACCCAATAGTAAGCGAGCACAGTGAGGGCAATCTGCTGCCAGTCCCTGGTTCCTGGACCCTCGAATTTCCCGAGCATTTTCTTTCCTGTGTTGGCACCACTTCATTCTGCCTGTTCTGGATCCGGGCCTTTGTTCATGTTTCGCCCTCAGCCCTCATCCAATCTCTCCGGCTACCTTCTTCTGTGAACATCTAACCTACCACCACTACTTCAGCCCCTTCAGAATTATTCTCTAGTACATGGCTCTAACCTTAATCTTGCTCCAGAATTCCTTTGGCCTGTCCGGCAGCCCCACCTGGATGTCCCTGGAGATATTTCAAATCCATCATCTCCTTAACTGAACTCATCATCTTTTAAAGCCAGAACTACTACTGCTACCACCACGAGTGCTACCCCTTACTTTTCTGGTTTCTGTACAGCAAAGTGTTTCTAAAATATTCGGCCAGCCTAGGTTTTAATGTCACCTCTGCCATTTTTAAGAAAGGTGACCTTTGACAGGGTTCTCAATCTTTTAATGCCTCAGTTTTCCCAGTGTAAAATGGGAATGATTATGGTCCCTGCCTTATAAGGTTGTTGTGAGACTAAAATGAGCTAATGTTAAAATGCTTAGCACCATACTGCCATTCAGTAGGAAATTAAAAAAAGTAGCAATTATTATCATGAATAAAATTCCTCAATGCCCACCAAAGCAATTCTCAACTCATCTTAGCATCCATGATCTTCTGTACTCAGGTCTCAAAATATCTTATTAACCTGGCTTTTCAGTTTTCTTACCCAACGTATAAAAAAGGATCCTGGAACTATTCATTCTTCAAATATCTCCTGAAATTTAATTGTCATGGCTTTATTAACACATTTCTTTCTCTTTAACTATAATGAATAAAATTCTAGTCATGTTTCAAGGCACAATTCAAGTGCTACTTCATTTAAGAAATGTGTTTTGATAATTCCAGTTGGCTAGTTTTCTTTCTCTGAATTTTGTGGTATTTTGTAGCTTTTTAGAAGGACTTTTCATGTTTTGCCTTATGCTTGAATGCTTACCTTCCCTTCTGAATGAAAATTTTTTTACAGGATAGATGTCATACTAATCACAGTGGTTTATAAAAATTGGTGTTGAACATGAAGAATTTAATAGAAATGAACAAATGGAACATTGATAGTTTTATGTGCAAGTATCTCATGAAATGAATGCAATGAAGGATGTGTTACCATGGTCCTGAAAATTGCTTAGAAAGTTTGAGTGTGATTTTTTCATGCTATAGGAGAAAAAAGTTTTTAGGAAGCTACAAATCACCCTGATTTTTATAGAGAATTTTTTTATTTTTTTGAGACACAGTCTCACTCTGTCACCCTAGGCTGGTGTGCAGTGGCACTGTCATAGCTCACTGCAGCCTCAAACTTCTGGGCTCAGGCTATCCTCCTGCCTCTGCTTCCTGAGTAGCTGAGACTACAGGCACATGCCACCATGCCTGGCTAAGAGAAAATGTTTTTTTAGGCAGGCATACATCACCAAAATTATGTATAGGATATAACAGAAAAAGTAATACTCAATATGCAAGTCTGTGCTTTCTAGGCAATTTTCCTATGTGTATTAGTTAGCTATTGCTGCATGACAATTTTCCACAAACTTGGTGGCTTAAAACAAAACCACTTGAATATCTAATTCTCCATGTTCTGCAGTAGGAGGGTTGAGACAAAGCTTTGGAGGGAGCACGAATGGATAAAGAACATCCCGTCAGTCTGGAGAATGTACAGAGTTGGACAAGGAATCTTGTTCCACTTTCTAGTTTGGTGGCAACAACATGTGGGAAGTCCAGATTTCAGAGTGTGTCTGTGGTATAATGAGGGAGGCCAGTTCTTCACAAAACCCCTGAAAAGTAGGTACCATTTAATCTTTTTTGCAAGTGAGGAAAAACTGGGACTTAAATTATCTTCTCCAGGGTAGGACAAGGGTGACATAACTGAGATTTAAGCCCAGGATGAACTGTTTTCAAAGTCAATGTTCCTTCTGCTATTTGTGCTTTATAGCTTAAAGTAATGAGTTTGGGCCTGAGGATAGTCATGCATGCATAAGGAAGGAGGCAGTTGTTTATACCTTCTAAACAGTGTGTTTGACAGAATTGGAGTCAAAGGACTTGGGTTTGAGCCCCAGCTCCACCCTTATAAACCCTGCAAACATGGGCACGTTTCTTGCCTATGTAATGCTCAATTGTTATAAGAAAGTAACAATATTTAGGCCACCAAACTGTTATAAATATACTATTAGAAACATGTATTTTATAAATTGCATGAATACAATAGTAATCATTATTTCCCTGATATTAAAAATTTTCCCTGTGCTCAGGTATTATATGGTAAGAAAAAGTAAACAGAGTTACTCAGGGAAATGTAGCTCATGTTCTTGGTTCATGGTTTGTATCTTCTTGCTCTAAAAGAGGGAATACAATCAGGCTACTAAAAATATGAGACAGCATGATACACACCCCAACTGATCAACACTCTTAAGTTGCTGCACTGAAAATGCTGAATAATTTCATATCATGAGCTCATGGAATGTCAAAGGAGAGGCAGAACTTGAAGGTAAGATTTTAGTATGAGGTAGAGATTTAGCAGATAGAGATTTGAAATCCAACCCTACTCCTTACTAGGTATGTAGACTCAATTCAGTTCTGTTTCTTTGACTAGAAAATTATAATAATAGCAATAATATCCCCCCAGAATTGTTATCAGAAAAATTAAACAAAGTTTTATATATATATATACACACACACACCACACATACATACATATATATATATATGTGTATATATATATATGAGGGCTGTCTGGAAAGTATCCAGCCATTGTTAATATAACAAGAATGGTTTGCGTGACATCAATGTAACCTGGCAGCCACGGAGAGAGGACTGGGATGCACATGTGTGCACAATGACGACTTCACTGTACTAGTCCATGGGATGCTAGAAGTCGTTGAGTGAGCATGTGTACTGCATGGTTGTCGCATTCAAAATGACTCAGTGAGTAGAGCAACGAATCTGCATCAAATTTTTCATTAAGCTTGAACATTCCTCCATGGAAACTATTTGGATGATTCGGAAGGCTTTTGGGACAATGCAACGAGTGCAGCACAAATAAAAGTGTGGCACAGACAGTTCAAAGATGGTCAAGAATCTGTTGAAAGTGATCCATATTTTAGAAGGCCTGCAACAAGCAGGACACCTGAGAATGTTGAACATTTATGGGCTGCAATCAACAAATATCAGTGACTGACAGTGCAAGAACTAGAAGCTGATCTGGGGATTCCAAAAAAGAATGTGTCTGAGATTTTGATGCAGGATCTTGGCATGAAATGTGTCATGGAAAAATGTGTTCTGCGGCTTCTGCTACCTGAGCAGAAGGAACATGGTGCTGCATTTGCTAATGACTTGCTTCAAACCACTACCAGTGAACCACATTGCTCAAGAAGGTCATAACCAAAGATGAATCATGGGTCTATGGCTCTGATCCAGAAACGAAGGCCCAGTCGTCCACATGGAAGTTGCCTGGTTCTCCACGCCCAAAGAAGACGCAGCAAAGTCATAGCAAGATCAAGACCATGTAAACTGTGTTTTTTGATTGGGAAGGTGTTGTCCAACATAAGTACACTTCTCCAGGCCAAACAATTAATAAGGAGTACTATCTCAATCTTCTTTATTGGTTAAGAGATGCAATAAGATGAAAATCACTGCAATTATGGACAACTGGGTATTGGCAGCTTCGTCGGGACCATGCACCCGCCCATGCATCACGTCTCCTGCAGTTTTTTTGTGAAACATCAAATCACCCAGGTGACTCAGCCCCCCTACAGCCCAGATTTGGTGCTCTGTGACTTCTGGTTTTTCCCAAAACTAAAATCATCTTTGAAAGGGAAGAGATTTCAGACTGTCTATGAGATTCAGGAAAATACAACAAGGCAGCTGATGACATTTCCAACATAGGATTTTGCAGAGTATTTTGAACGGTGGAAGAGATGCTGGGAAAACTGTGTGAGGTCCCAACGTGACTCCTTTGAAGGGCACTGAGTTGTCATTGTCCTATGTACAATGTTTCTTGTATCTTGTATCTTTTATCTCCTTCAATAAATCTTGTATCTTCTTCTCCATTTTTCATATTACATGGCTGGGTACTTTCAGGACAGACCTTGTATATATCTACTTCAATATTTGTCACATAGTGTTTGAGTGCTGTTTCTTAGAGTTGAAAGATACCTTAAAGCTATCTAATTATAATGGGTACAAAAACACAGTTAGATGAAAGGAATAAGATCTAGCATTTGATAGCACAGTAGGTGACTGTAGTTAACAACAATTTGTGATATAATTCAAAATAGCTGGAGGAAGGTTGGGCACAGTGGGTTATGCCTGTAATCTCAGCACTTTGGGAGGCCAAGGCAGGAGGATTGCTTAAGGCCTGGAGTTCAAGACCAGCCTGGGCAACATAGCGAGACCCTGTCTCTACAAAAAATTTAAAAATAGCAGCTGGGTGTGGTGGCATGTGCCTGTAGTTCCAGCTACTCGGGAGGTTGAGGTGGAAGGATTGCTGGAGCCTGGGAGAGTTCAAGGCTGTGGTGAGCTATGATGATGTCACTGCACTCCAGCCTGGGTGATAGAGCAAGACCCTGTCTCAAAATAAAAAAATACAAAAATAAATAACTAGAGGAGAGGAATTGGAATGTCCCCAACATAAAGAAGCAGTGAATATTTGAGTTAATGGATGTTCTAATTACCCTGGTTTGATTATTACACATTATATGCATGTATCAAAATATAACATGTACCCCCAAAATATGTACAACTATTTTGTACCAGTAAAAAATACCCACTTAAACCCTCTTACATTGCAAATGAGGAAACTGAGACCTTGATATTCTCTGTTGTTTTATTTCTTAGAAAGCAAAGCAGTATGACTGTGATTCAGCAGACAGGGTGTGTTCCTTTTAAGAATTTATCAAAGGAAGTGACTCTTGAGGAAATCGTTGCTGCACAGTGAGATAAGGCAAGGAAAAAACAAATATTTTCTGCTGAATCCTCATAATAAAGCAAGTTGAATCATCTCCTTTAGAGACTTGGGAACAGTGCCCAAGAGGCAGCTATGTTACCAAGTATTGCATCATCATCACAATCATCGTTATAATCACCATGATCGGACCCACGAGATAAATGTGATTCTAAGAACAATTGTGGAGGTGGCAAGTTTCCAAGCTAGAGAAATTATGCTCTGAACTCACTTATCATATATGCTCCACTTTCTGGGTTTAGCTAATGGTGGTGCAGTGACATCCCATTAATATGGTTGGGAAGGTTTTACTAATAAGTATAATTATTTATAAATCAGCTTCCAAATATGAGAAGTCCTATCACTCACATGTCCTTGTTCTAGGGAGGAAGTTAAGGAGCTGAATTTCCTACTGACCTTGCAGGGATTGAGGAGGTTGTATAGATAGATCCTCAACTACCTCCTTTGATTTAATCCTTAAGAGACTAGGGCAATGCTTTGGTGCATGCTTTTTTCATCACTAAGTAATTTTTTCCTATTTCATAGCTGCTGAGGAAATACACTACACATGGAGGAGTATCTTGTGTTATGTAACTGAGGGAGAGAGCAATTTATTTTTTATTGACATGCTTCCTACTTCAAAGACAGATTTGATGATGTGACGGAATGATTATTAAATGAACAAATGTGCTCAATGGGTGACTAAATGAAAAAAGTGAATGAGTTATAAGATTCTGGGAGAAATTTTACTCAATTGTTTTATTTACTGAATGAAGTGTTTCATTTAGTTTTAAACTCTTAATCACATGTTAAAAAGCTGATGCTTCATATGTTTTCTCTAAAATATAAATTAATGGGACTACCCTTTCTTTTGACTCTCCCAAACCTTCCCTTGGGATTCCCAAACGTGTCCTCTAACATCTCCATGCCATCGTGCATGCGATTCCCTTCCTTTGGAACACCTTCCTCTCTGGACTTGAGGCCTGGCAACTCCAACTCATTCTTCACATTCTAAAGTCAAACATTACTTTCTTCCTACTTTCAGGGAGTTATTCATGCTTTCATTCAACAAACAGTGATTTACTGAGTACTTACTATGGGCCAGTTTCTGAGTTACAGTGGAAAACAACCAAAGGAAGGTGTAGTCTAATGTGGGATGCATTTGAGGGGACAGTTACCATACAGAATGATAAGTGCTGTGATTGGGGTATATTCTGCGAATGCACAGGAGGCACACACAGCACAGCCCAGGAGGGCCAGAGAGAGCTTCTCATAGGAGGAGACTTCTGCAGCCAGTCCTGGAAAGCAAGGTGGTAGCCAGCAAGCAGGTGTAGCTAGATGGGTGGAAGAGCTTTTGTTGTTGTAGAGGTTTTAATCATTGTTATTTGCTTGGTTGCTTGTTTTTTTCTGTTTGTCTTTTTACTTTTAACCAGAAACCATTGAATTGGAAGGGATGTTTGTTATACAGAATCAGATGATTCTAATAGAACTGAATAGAAAAATAGAATAGAAAAATTTTAAAAAATAGAATAGAAAAGCTTTGAAGCTGGGATGGGAAGAGGAAGTGGGTTATCTTTAATTCCTCCTTCAGCTTTCCCCCAAGACCTCTGTTTCATTTATTTTATTCCACTTTCCACCTGTTTGACTGGTGTTAGACACTAGCTGTGATGAGAATTCATCTGCTGCAATTCAGCCAGGTGCATGACGAGCATCGGACAGTTTTCTGCAGTCTAAATGCCACCTACTCCCAGAAAGAGCTTCCAGTAACTGTGTTCTCTTATTCTTCTTTTCCTTGTCTGTCTTCATCCGGGAACACCTGGACTGGAATATATCTCTTTTCCTGTGTGCTGTAGACAAGGGATTCTGAAAGTGTGGTCCGTGAGCCAGTGCTGATCCATGAACTCTTTGTTATTGGTCTGTGATAAGGTAAGTTCCACAACTGAATGTGCTTCACAGCTATTTGATAAAGTAATTTTATGTCTGTTGGATGTAATCTAATAATTTAAAAATTGAGCATTTAAAAATGTCTTTGGTCATCTCATTTTCATAGTAATTCCCTTTTCTTGTATTTTACAAAAGTATTGACCCATGATGAATTGGAAATGTGAGGAACTGGTCCTTCACTGCAGGTTTGAGAAGCAACAACCTTCAATACTCCTGTTTCTTTCTGCCTGGACCACCTCTCTCCCCCTTATCTCCTAAGTTCTTTTGCTTTGGTTCTCTGTATAGATGCCTACTTCTCTTGGAAGCTACCCTGATATTTCAAAGTGGGGGACAGAGACCCTCCTGGGGGATCTCACAGCTCTGTGTGCTTCCCCGATGGGGCCATCACACTTGGTGGCTGTCACTTCTCCAACTCCCCTGGGACAGTATAAACTCTGCAAGACTGGGGCCATTGCTGTGAAGCTCTGTCTCCCTGATATGGTGTCTACCATTCAGTAGACACTCAGTGGATATCTGTCAAATGAGTGAATTAATTGATGAATGATGGAGTAGAGGAGGTAGAACTGCCTGCCCTCAATCTCCCGAAGCCTGCTTCATGTGAGCATCCCTTTCTCCACTTAGATAGAGAGCAGTCAGGGTTTGCTTCTTGGGTGGACCAACTTGAACTCTCTCTGCACTTGGTCCTTGAGGCGTGAAGACCCTCCCTACCAGGTTGTCTGCCTCACCCCAGGGTTAGGAAGAAACTGCTCTCCAGGCTGCTCTCCCCTCCCTGTCCACAGGCTGCTTCCTACATGGCCTAGCCCTGTGCAACTTCCTAAGGTAGTCCTGCATCATAGCATCTTAATCCTCTCCTACTTCACTCACTCTGCCCTCCTTCTCTCTCTACCAATGCACAGACTTCCCTTTCTTAGGTCTGCTCACACATGGTCATCTTCCTGCATCTCAAATCGGTTTACACATTCCTGCCTATACTTGTCTTACTACCATCGTCTCACCTTTTCCCTTCTCTCTGTCTCTGTGTCTCTCTTTCTTCCTGTGGGGTGTGTGTATGTGTGTTGCTCTGACTCTGTTACTTCTCTGTCTCTTACGTGCATATTTAACATGTGTGCCCTAATGTTTGTCAGTAAGAAAGGGACATTTATAACTCACACACCCCAAACTTGTTTATGAATAATTTTATTAATGACTGCAAATGCTGTGTTCTAATGCTGCTTGGTGCCTGGATAAAGAGATGAGTGAAATACAGAAAGATAAAGAGAAAGATACTTCAAATGAAGTAAAGGCATTGACAGCCATTTTCCCACTTTAAAATTTTGCCTTAGCACACACCCTAGACACAGTCATGTGTGTCACCATGTCAAGGGTGTCATTGCCAGACTGTGAGCTCCACAAGGGGACGGGACATTTCTGTCTCAGACCTTCTTTAGCAGAACTAGATTTTGTCCCGAATTATGTGGATAATTATTATGTGGCTGTAGCTTCACATAAGGAGATCACTGGATGTATTAGATATTTGTTGCTGAGTAGGAAATTACCACAAATTTAGCAGCTTAAAACAGCATACATTTATTACTTCTGTTTCTATGGGTCATGAGTCTGGGCATAGCTTAGCTGGGTCCTCTGCACAGGATCTCAAAGTATCAGTTAAGTTATATTCTTGTCTGGAGGCTTCACTGGTGAAAAATCTTCTTCCAAGCTCACTCAGGTTGCATTTACTTACTTTCTTTTCTGTCTCATCACCACTGTCCTGTGGCTATGTATTGACAAATTCCAGCCTGTTCTCGGCATTCCTCTATCTTTCCAAAGCTAGAGCCTTTGTTCCCTTCCTGCAGGTGCAGGCATATGCCTAATTTTCTGAACCAAATCTGACCAGCAATAGGAAGCACTGAAACATCCACCTTACCTCTTTCTGGGAATCCTCATCAATTTGCCATCAGTGCTGGTCTTGTCCTGATCAGGTTCTGTGAAATAACAAGAAATATATATGTTGGTCCCTGCCCGTAGCTCCTGACACAGTACTCCTAATCCCTTGGAATTTCCTGAGTGACAGGGGTGCTAGGAGAACCTTTTGTTCTAATGTTCGGTCTCTGCTCCAGTTCCTGAGACAGAGCTCCTATTAACCTGATAGGTAGGGGTGGTGGGTAAATCTTGTGACCTAATATTTGATCTGGGACCCTGGCTCCTGACACTGAGCCCCTAATCCCTTGGAATTTCCCGGGTGACAGGAACATCTTTTGTTTTAATGAGGTGACTCTTGGTGGGCTCTTGGATGGGGGCTAGTCACCAGGAAAACCAAGCCATGGTCGGAAGCTTAGAACTTTCAGCCCCACCCCCGTATTCCAGGGAGGATTTGGAGATTGTGCTAATAATTGATCATGACTATATGATGAAGCCTCCATAAAAATCCCTAAAGTACGACATTCGGAGAGCATCCAGGTTGGTGAACAGAAATGCATCAAGGTGCTGAGAGGGGGGTGTGTCCGGAGAGAGTGTGGAAGCCGCACGTCCTTTCCACATACCTTGCCCTGCATACCTCTTCATCTGTGGCCTTTGTGATATCCTTTATAATAAACGTAAGTAAATGTTTCCCTGAGCTCAGTGAGCTGTTCTAGCAAATTATTGAACATGAGGAGGGGGTTTTCAGAACCCCCGATTTATAGGCCATCTGTCAGAAGTTCAGGAGGCCTGGACATGCCTTTGGCGTCTGAAGTGAGGCCAGCACGTTTACAGGATTGAGTCCTTAACCTGTGGGGTCTGCACTAACTCCAGGTGTTAGTGTTGTAATTGCATTGCAGCATACCCTGTTGGTGTTGGGAGAGCTGAAATATTGATTCTTATGGAAAAAAAACCCCACACATCTGGTGTTAGCAGTGTTGTGGGTATAGGGAAGAAAATAGTCTGGTTTTCCCCTACAGATTCCAAACCTGTTCAGAAATCTTCAGCTGAGTCCTGAGGTAGGAGGAAGCAGTTGGTTGTGTGAATTATCCTCTGTTTTAGTTTCTGCCCAGAGATTCTTGTCCTGACACTAGGCCAGCACTGGCCTGTCCCCTGCTCAGAATGAGGCCTGCCCTCCGCCCTTAAGGAGCAGCTGGGCCCCTGCCGCCCGCGGTGTCCAGCCTGCTAGTGCCGGCTGCTCGCCCTCGGCCCGCATTCCCCGCCTTGCTCACCTCAGAGTTCTCAGGAGTCCTCCCACCTGCGGGGATCTCCTCTGACTCACCTTCCGACCTCACCTGCCTGACTGCAGTGTGACTGGGCTCTGCTTCCTGCCCCTTCTGAGTGTGTGTCTGCCCACTGGAGTGCAGCTCCTCGTCAGCTCCGGAATCTGTGACAGGTTCTTCACACCGGCCGCCCCGGGTCCTGTTCAGGGCAGATTCTAGTACCACATCTGCTCTGAGAAACTGGTCAGGCCAAAATTGATTCCAAGGTTGGCTGAGCCTATGTCAGAAGTTACTTTTATGTGGGAAGGTGCCATGCGGAAAATGATGCAGGCTTTGAAGGACGGCGGGTCGTCCACAGGTAAAGAAGAAGGTGAATATTGGTGAGGGGTGGGGATGACGTGAGCACGGACTGGTAGGTGGAACCTACGGAGACGGGGGAGACATCTCTCATGCGTGTCTCCTCCCGTCCACGCTGCCACTCTCCTGCCATACCCTTCATCTCACCCTCTCCAGACAGGGCACGGGCAGAAGGCACAAGATACGGCAACTGAGGGATGTGGCTGTGAGAAAAATAAAGAACCCAAAGATGGCTGAGTTTCGAGATGAAGATAGAAGAAGGTGGTGCTGTTACCTTAACAGGGACGCTGAAGAAGGAACAAGTCTGGGGAGGTCACCTAATGTTGAGGGGACGATAGAACACAAGAGTTGGATTACTCCTGTCTTCATATAGCTAAAGGACTCCACTTACTATTGCTGAGTCTAGTATCTCCAAACATACAACAAAAAAAAAGATGCCATGAATCCAATACTTCTCCAGTATTTCCAAGGGTGAATCTTGAGCCAGGGTCAGGATTCTGAGCCAGAATCTATTTTGTCTCAGTGCTAACTGTCCTCAGACATTTTCATACACTGAGGGCTATAGAATCAGAAATGCTGTGACAGGGACAACTCAGCAACCTTAGAGAACCTCAGAATCATCAAATTTTTGTGCCCCCGAAAAAGCAAAGACATTAACTAGAGCATACGGAGACAAACTTAAGCTAGATTAGGCTGATTTATCATCTGTTAACATAGCCTCAAGAAGAACAAAATCTTTGAAGCCAGAGAGTTCTGCAGTAGAATCTCGGTGCTGCTGTTCACCACTTGCAGATCTTGTGAAAATTCATCCTTCTGAACCTAAGATCTTGTAATATAAAGACATTACCGTTTGTCATGGTTATCATGAGCCCTAAATAAATTACACATATAAAAAACTGCACACTGATTTGATCTTTACAAATTATATGAATGCATTAAATTATCACATGTCCCCAAACTATGTACATCTACTCTGCATCGATTAAAATAAATAAAGCACTATACTTGTGCAGTATCTATAAATTAGAGTTCATTTTTTTCTTACCCCCTTAACCAAATAAAGGCATTCATTAAAATCATTAATCAAGCCTAGAAACACAAGAGAAAAGATTTCCTACGAGTGCTTTCTTTGCCAACATTTTCCCAAGATTGTCTTTGCACAGTGTTTCTACTTTCTCATCTCACAGTCGATCCTACTGGAAAACGTTGATGTTGCTGTCTCAGTGTCAATTCTTTCCTCACCCATTGACCAGCAGCACCCTAATTGGGGTGAGATTAAGCACCCTCACCCCCAACACCCTCTGGAGTCTAAGCCAGTTCTTGTGGTCCTGCTCTTGTTTTCACAGTGATTGACTCATTGTGGCTCCATGACCACAGACAGCCCAGTCAGGAGAAAGTGGAGAAATCTTGTTTGGTGGATAGAGGCAATGTATTGAAGAAATGTAAAGTCTGCAGTCATCTGGCCACCACAAGGAAATCTAGTCTAAAGGATGAAGCCATCACTCAGGACAGAGCCAAAAGAGTAGCAGAAGAAACTCATCAAACTACAAAGTAAAAACTACTCCAAGGTTTTTCTTGTTAGTTGGTGAGCCCATGAATTTCTTTATTAAGTCAATCTGTCCCAAAATCATCCTAAAGGATGCTTTGGTCAGATTTCTGCCCCCAGGTTCCCATTCATGCTACTGTTGTTGAGATCATCATGACTTTTGTATCTCAGAATCAATGAATTGCTTTCCCAGTTCTTCTTCCTCTATTGAGGAAGACCTTAAGTGAGACCGTTTTTCAACAGATGTACTCACACCTGTGAAATGACATATGTAAAAGGATATTAATTACAGTATTTGTTTTAAAAAGAAAAATATTGAAAACAAACCCCCAAATGTATACTAAGAAGGGATTGTTAAATAAATTACAGTTTCATATCCTGGATTACTATATAGCTATTTGATAGAATAAGGCAGCACTCTCATCCTGAAATAAAGTAGTCTCCAAGATATATTAAATGAGAAAAAGTGAATGGTAAAAAAAAAAGGCTTAATAGACATGTTCACTAATGCATAGAGTAGACGAAAGGATTCACAAGAAATAGCATTGCTTACCTCTGGAAAAGCAAACTGGGGTGCTGAGATGAGATGAGATGGAGAAAAATTTTCTACTAATGAAAGTAAGATTTCTTTCCTTTTGGAATTTGGGTCATTTACATGTGTTTCCCATTCAAAAAATTAGTGCAAAATACTTAGTTTATAGAAAAATGTTATATTTAGGGGGCAAGAAAAAGCCCTTTGTGATTGTGATTAGTGCCTTCTATGAAATATTTCTGATTCTCCTGCCAGCTATGTGAGAGGATATCATTTTCCCACCTTTGGTGTTAGATGAGGCAATGTAATTTTCTCCAGCCAATGAAATGTGGCAGAATGACATTTTCTATATCCACCCCAGAGTTTTAGGAGTCAGTGTAAAATTTACCATAACTCTTTCCCTCTGCCATGGTGAAGATCAGAGCTCAAAGAGGTGGCTGTTCCATCAGCTTGAGTCTTATTTTTAAGTTTATTTTTTAAATTTCAAAATATTATCATGTTGAGGACAACCTGAAGTAGAAACCCCAATAGAATACCATGATGCACTCTTAGTTCCAAGCCACTGGAGATTGTTCATTACCATAGCACAACCTGGGCTAGCCTGAATGGTACTTCATTTTACAAGATTAAGTCCTGAACCATCTTCTATCTCTGCAGTCTTCCCATATAACCTCATCTATTTGCATATTTAACTGATATTGCCAAAGTCACACAGTTTTATCTTCTTTGTTTTGAGCTCCAGATTCCTTTATCTAATGACCTATCAATGCTTTTACTTGGCTATCTTACAGGAATTCCTTCTCTTCCAGTCTTTGTTCCCCTAACTCTTTTGAAGCCACTGCCATCCAAGAATTTCAAGCCAGAAATGTAGGAGCTATTCTTTTTTTTTGTTTGTTTTAGTAGAGATGGGGTCTGGCTATATTGCCCAAGCTGGTCTCAAACTCCTGGCCTCAAGCAATCCTTCTGCCTCGGCTTCCCAAAGTGCTGGGATTACAGGCATGAGTAGGAGGTATTCTTAACACCTCCTTTCCTTCAGAACACTTTATCTAGTACATCATTAAATCTGAACAATGTCAAAATATACCTTAAATCCAGTCATCTCTCTCAATCTCCCCTCCCCTGAGGGTCCCCTGTCATCTATAATAGCTCTTTAACCTGTGTTCCAACTTTCATCATAGCTTCCTTCCAATTCTTTCCTGCTAGAATAATTATTCAAAATACATAATGGATTGTGGTATTTCTCTGTTTAAAACTTCTTCAATGAATTCACAATGCACCAAAAATAAAATACATCTCTTTAATACATCTGAAAGGCCCCGAATGATTCAATTCTGCCTACTTATCTAATATCATCTTATTCCATAGCTACCCTCCAACACTATAATCAGGTCCCCATTTTCTTTTAGTTCCTTCAACATGCCAAGATTTTTTCCACCACTGAATTTCATTTTCTTTTCTTAGAATGGTCTAATCTCCTCCTACCCATCCACCCACCTGGCCAAGTGGATTTAGATGCTTTTCTTTTTTCATTATTGTCCCAGAGAGACTTTCTGTAATAACCAAATCTTCACAGGTAGCCACTCCTCCAACATTGTTCTCCTTTACCATTTTGTTATTTCTCTATCAACACCTTTGTAATTTGTAATTGTATATTAATTTGTGTTCTTTTGTTGGATTTCTTTCTCCTATTGGACAGAACTCAATGAGGTTGGGGCAAATGTGTTTTCCTCGCTGTTCTATTCTTTGCATCTATGACAGTGCCTGGCATTTAAGTGAGCCCATAAAAGAATGAGCATATTTCTAAAGTGTACCTGGAATGGTGTAAGGCATATACCTTAGTGCTGATAAATCTGTCGTACAATTGGCATGTGCACACAAACTCTGACCACCCAGAGCTACCAGGTACAAAATGGCAAAAAAGAGTATTGTAATGAAAGGGTGAGGATGACATGAGAGATTTGATCTCTAGGGCAGGCAGGGAAGGCCACTGACGACAACTTTGGGTTAAAACAAGAAGTACTGGGCTTCAAACTAGTTTTGTTTCCCCACCTGTAAAATTGTAAAGTGGATTAGATGGTATGGCGAGTTCTCAGGCTCAAAACTTTTGGAATTCTGTTTCCCAGTTTTGTTCAGAACCAGGACTACAGGGCAATTATTGACCCACATCTTTCTTTCTTAGGTGTGTAAGGAATGCTTACAATATCTGTGAGGTGAAAATAAAGACCCTGTTGGTGCAGAGAATGGGAGAGGGTAGGTGACAGCCATATGGCCCACCCATAGAGTGTATGATCCTACTATGCCTACTGGCGGAGCATCTGTCAAATGCTCAGTCCCCAATGTGGTCAGTTACTGAACATGAATTACTCTAGAAAGTAAGGAACAGGTCAAAAATAAAAATATTTATTAAATAATTAATAAAACACTCCTGGAGATACATCCTCTAGTCTATTGCACATAAATATTTCTCACTTCTATTCGAAGTAATTCAAAAGCAAGCGAAGCATTCCAGACAAATGCTCCATAACACATGAAGATGCCTGCAAGACTCATCTTCTTCAGCCACAGCACATGCAGGAATAATTAATCTTTTTGACTCATAATAAATTAGGTGAATAATTATTAGATTCATTTAAAATTCCAATGTCTGTCTTTTCTCTGTCTTGCCTAACACTGTAACCAGCTGTTACTCTTCGATATCTGTGTCACCATCCTGGCATTGGGGTCAAACTCAAACTGGGATGATCCACTGAAGAAATAGAAAAAGCCTGTAAACATAGATAAGTAAAATGATGAGACATCTCCAAATAGATCATTTTGTACCACGTATAACTTAGAATAAGACCAAGCTAATAATGGATGACATTTATTAAGTGGTTACTCTGTACCAGGAGCTGAGCTAAGTGCTCTTCACACTTTATGTCATCGATGGTTACCAAAAAAGTGTGAGGTGTTATTAACAAGGACAAAACTGAAAATTAGTAGGGTTTTTTGATTCTCCCATGGTAACCTCTCTAAAGGAGGGACTGTATCTCATCTGTCTGACTTCAAAGCCAGTGCTCTAAAACATTAGATTATATTGCTTCTAAATAGATAGAGTTCTGTGATATTTTAAAATCTTGTTTATTTTCCTTTCTTCCCAACCTCTCCTCCCCCACTAGGTCCTAAATCACAGCGTGGAAGGCACTCAGACCCAAGAGAATCAGACCAATGGTAAAGCACACCAGAGGCCTGTTTCCCGCTTTGCACACACTATGGGCAAGTCATTTTAGCAATGAGACTGGCAGGCTCATGAGCACTGCAAATGTCAAGCCCTGGAAGCCACTTCCAAACTTCCTTCAGAGTAAGCAAGCACACATTTTGCTTTCCCATCTACACATTACCAGCAATCAGACTTTGTCTATTTTGAGGCTACGGGAGGATACCATTTATTTACAAATGACTAATATAGACAATTTCGGACTTCAGTGGAAGCCCAGACAAGGCCCACTGGGATGGGATGGGAGAGAAGGGACAACAGGATGGGATAGAGGAGAATGACACCCTGCCTCACACTGGTTGTATTTTTGTGCCAACACAGTGACCTGGAAAATAATGGCTTCACTGTGAGGAAGAAGTATCCTTAGATTTTATGTGCAGGTATGAAACAGAGACTTGGAAGTTATTTAAGAAAAACAATACATAAACCCAATTTGCATAAATTAGAAAGTTAAAATTTTCAGGAGTTAGGAGTAAAAAGAATATATGACTGAATGATTTGAAAACTTTTGATTTTCTACTTCATTTTGAAACCATAAAATGCCCAGAAGTGCCTCCACTGGCAATGAAATGAGGGTCCTCTTACCAAACGCCTGAAATGCAGCATCAACCTTTGGCTCAACTCCTGGAAAGTCATCTGCTATTAGTCTGGGGAAGCCTTGCTCCATGGACTGGCTATTTTCATCAAATCTGCACCAGGTGAAAGAAATATAGCTCAACATTGTGTAGAGGTCCTATTACATGCAACAGTATGGATGTGATTTCCCAGTGTGGAATCCTATATTAACTTTCCGAGTTGTGTAAAGAAAAGTTAAACATTTTTAGGAGTATAATAATACTTTCTTGGGCTTACGTTTAGCACATAAAACAATATTTTCCCCAGAAATAGGGACATCATGCCATTCTACAAAGGTTCCGTACATATATCAGAGGACTGTTTTATAAGCCTGGATACATAGAACCCAAGTGCCTTTGTGCCATAAATACATGAAGCCTATATACACATAAGATGCAAAGTGAATTAAATCATTTGGCTAAAAATAAACCTCTGGTTCTCTATCACGCTGGGACCCAGAAGACATTCTCTACAGCCTGCTTCTTACAGATCTGCACTTCCTGGGGCAGCCACGTGGTGACTGGCCACGGGATGGGGAGTGAATGTGCCTTTGGACCCCGTTGGCCTCTCCTGATGTCTTTTGGTGTCTGTCAGTGATCACCACTCTGAGAGCCCTTTTATATATGTGAGGTTGAACAATTGTAAGCTGTCTTCCTCAGAATCAGAAAGTTAGAAGTCAGAGGGTGGGAGTGGGGAAAATCCTTCTGGAAAGAAAATAATTGCCCTAATTAGGCTCCATACAAAGTCATTCCTATTGCTTCTCACCTCCAGTATTTGTCCTCTACAAAGAAGTATGTTTTCTTCTTTTCCTTATCAGAAAGAGCTGCATCAATTTTCGTTATGGTTGGAGGAAAACCCAGAGTGTGGATACTTCTTGGGTAACCTGCTTGTACCTCACTTCCTCTGACTGCCCAGAACTGATTTCCTATTGAAAAAATAAACCCGAGAAATTATGAGTGAAGCCATTGGTATTAGAAACGATTATAGTGCATAGTTATGGTAAAGAGGAAGTCTTTTACTTCCAATCACTAACCTAATGCCCAGTTCACAGCTGGTATTTAATAAAAATTCCCTGAATGAGTGAATGAATGAATGAACAAATAAATGAGTAGATAACTTTGACTCACTGCCTTTTCTGTGTCTAATATTTGTTATCTATAAATTATAGTGACAAGTTCTAGTTATTTCTTATAACTGCTGGTGACTTCTTAATCTAAATTTCTAACCTGGACTTCTTTCTCTCAAGTTTGATATCAATAGGTCAGTTGCTTATTGGACACTTGCTCCTAGATATCTCACAGTCACTAAGTCCAATCTATCCTTCTTCTGAATACTCTAGGAATCCACTCATATTTGAGTGAATTAGGACAATGGAATCCTGGCCATTTCTCTGCCTTTACTTTGTCACACTACTCCCTCCCACCCCTAAACTGATCCCTTCCTCACACCACTGCCAGATTAATCTAAAATGCCAATCTGTTGTGCATCTCTCTTGCTTCATCTGAACTAAATGACTTGCACCTGTCTGATCGGTTCCAGATATGCTCTTACTTTGGTAAAAACAGTTTCTTCTGCCTTAGAGACCTTTACACTTTCTACACACCCAGCCCATGTCTACACAGCAAAGGAGAACTTCAAGACTCATCCTAATATTGCCTTCTCAGGGATCTTTGCTGAGCCCCGGGTATGAGTCAGGTGCTTTGGCTCTACGCTCCCCTCAGTCCCAGCACTTGTCGTATGATTTGCTGCTGACAGCTTCGTCTCTGCTGCCCCCTCAAGAATATGAGCCCCTTTCTGCTGTGACCTCCACTAATGAGCACAGTGCCTGGCATACTGCAAGTGATAAATAAATGTTAGATGAATTAATGGATGGTAGAAATACTTCAGAGTTATATAACCCTTTATAATTTCTAATGCAATTTCACTTTAATTCATTTAATCTTCTCAAAAATGAGATTGTCAGAAGTAAATATATTTTTAAATCCCCATACAGTTTGACATTTAAAAATATTCCAAAATAACCTATGAGTCTAGGGAAAAAAAATAAAAACTGGAAAAAAAAAACCTTAAAAGTGAACAAAATGAAAATACTGAATATCAAAATTTGTGGGATGAAGGGGGAAAAGGGATATTTACAGGCATAAATTCTTATATTAGAAAAAAAGGTTGTAAGTTAATAAGTATCAAACTTAAGAAGTTTAATATAATGGAGAAAACTCATGTCAATGAAATTTTTGCAATAGGATTTGTTCCAAATTAAAAACTCTTATATAGTACTTACCTTTAAAAATGAAAACAGTATCCTTCCTATTAACTTCATATGCAGCATCCAAATATGATGGCAGAGAGGGCCAAAATGTAGAAATTAAATGAAATTCAGGTTCAAAGTTCCACTGAGTTCTGCGCCAAAGATATCTGTAATACATTAAAATTATTTGCAATTTGTCTTTCTCCTTTAGATAGATGAAAAAAGGAACGTATATTTCTTTTCTTTTAATCAATGCTAATGCACCCATTTGCAGAAGTCTATATTGAACTGTCCTCCTGTATGTGATTCCAGGGTAATGAAATCTGTGGCAGGAATTGTGACCAGTCCAACACAGTTATTTAGCTTGGTTCCATTTTAAAAGTCTGTAAACAGTATGCATATTATGTGCCCACTAATATTTTTGAAATATATTATATGTATTTATGCTTGTCTGTGAATAGAACATCTTTGTCAAGAGACAAAGCAATGGGTAGCAGTGGTTGTATATATGGAGAAAACCCAGGTCGGAGACAAGAGAGATATTTTTAGCTCTGTATCTTATAGTACTGTTTGAATATTGTACCATAAGCATAAATCACTTTTTCTAAAATTAATTAATTTAAATGGTGGCATTTGTTAGCAAAGGTAAAGATATCACCCTGCTTCTAAAGATCCACTAGTACTTTTTGAAGAAGTTCCATGATTTATGATATTGAAAAAGTAAATAAAACAGATAACACCCTCTGCCTTCATCAAGCTTACATTCTAGTGATTAAGAATCATCTTTTGTAAAAATGATCTGGACAATTGTAAGGAGAGGTTAAAAATGCCACAAGATCTAGATTTAAATGATTTCAAAATGTAGAGGAAATATTTCATTTAAAAATCACTGTCAAGTTTCAGTTTTTCTTTCTAAGCAGTGTAGACCAAAAGAATAGACAGAGAAATGCAATTTTCTGGTCTGACCTGTCTTTAAAGAACAGGACTTCTCCCCTCAGAGTGCTGACTGCATCGAAGGACAAGGCAGGATCACACTTGGCTGGTGTCTCAGGTCTTGGAGGGACAGATTCCATGGGCACCTGGGTGTCATCAGAGGAGGCAGGAGGAGGTCCTAGAGGGAACAGATTCAGGGATGCAAACATTAGGGAAATGTGATGGGTTTGTCAATTTACATACTTTCTGAACATTCTCAAGGTCCTTTGAGCTAAATTACAAATGTTCTATGTAGCATTTTAAAGCTTTCCTGAAGACCATCATCGCAAAGCTACGATGCCTCATTTTTCCAGCGTCACTCACCATAGAGGGACTGAATGCCATCCACATCATCTTGAGAAAGGTGGAAGTGGGCGAGGTCTGTAGACTTGTAGAGTGGGTACATCACAGCTTCGGTGTTGGCCGAGTGAGAGAGACCCAGGGAGTGGCCAAGTTCATGAGTAGCAACAATGAATAAATTGGTCCCTATTTGAAAAACCATGAATGTTTAGAATCTAATAGCTATTTGTTTCATAAATACAGGCCATCCCTGGAATCAAAGTACCTTTTCCTTATTTGTGGATTGGTTCATTGGCATATTCCATACTTCATAGGAATTCATGTGTTTTTCAAGGTTGACTTTAAGTCAATATACAAGACAGTTTTTCACCATATCCCTCCCTAGTTCTGCCCTTGATCAGAAAAACTAGGTCACTTTTCCTATATTGATAATGATAAGCATTGTTTCCAAAAGATTTTTCTTTGGAGGGAGTAAGGCTAATAGCATGTTAATAATTATAACTGTTCATTGTGTAAAAATAAAAAATTAGTCATTGTTCAAATTTAGTGACATGTACCAGTTCCAACCTCAGTTGAAATCAATCATAGAATATTTTTGTTATTCCTCAAACTCTTAACCAACAAAACTCTGGTTATTTCCTCTGGGGACTTAGTCTGATTTTTTTCTTCTTCCTCTGTATTATCATCAAATAATTTTTGATTGTCAAAAACCTTCCCAGTAATAAGTGCCACTGGATATGTACACTCTTCAGTTTAAAACAGAAACATGCCTAATAATAGTTTTCTTTTTTTTTTTTTTTTTTTTTGAGACAGAGTCTCGCTTTGTTGCCCAGGCTAGAGTGAGTGCCGTGGCGTCAGCCTAGCTCACAGCAACCTCAAACTCCTGGGCTTAAGCGATCCTACTGCCTCAGCCTCCCGAGTAGCTGGGAGTACAGGCATGCGCCACCATGCCCGGCTAATTTTTTTCTATATATATTTTAGTTGGTCAGATAATTTCTTTCTATTTTTAGTAGAGACGGGGTCTCGCTCTTGCTCAGGCTGGTCTCGAACTCCTGACCTCGAGCAATCCACCTGCCTCGGCCTCCCAGAGTGCTAGGATTACAGGTGTGAGCCACCGCGCCTGGCCCTAATAATAGTTTTCTGCAGCACAAACACAGCTGGATTTAGCTTTTCTTTATATTATAGAAAGAGTTTTATTGAATTTAGTAGTAGAAATTATTTAATCAAGGCTGCAAGCAATTATGCAGAAAAGAATAGTTGTTCAAATAAAACTAGATCATTTCATGTGGTGCAAACTTCAGGTTTGTATTCCATAAAGATGCTCTTTGCGATTACCTGAAAGACCCCAACCAATCTCAGAAATAGTGATTGTTTCAACAGCATATTTTCAAACATCAGGAGCCATCAAAAAATAAATAAATAGCATGCAGTTAATTTTACTTATTGTGTTTCAACTTAGGAAACTCTTTCAGAACCAGTTTAGAAAAACAAAAACAAAAACCTCTCCTAAGCTAGTGACAGTGACATGCTTATTTAAACAAATGACCTAGTAATTTTTTTTTTTAATTTCCTGGCATATTCTCCTGATCTTTTAAGAGAGAGGAGGGCAAATGAGAAGAAAGGAAGAATCCCAAGGGCTAATTTTAGGGTTGGAACTGATTCAATGGAATTCATTCTACCCTAATCACGTATAGTTGGAGTGATGATAAACATTGTTAATTATGCTGATGCCAAAATTTCTACACGATCCTGAGTTGTGGAGACAAGATTGAATGGTACTTAGATAATTGTACTTGTTAGGGGGCAAAGAAAAATGCAGACATGTTATAAAATTCATTTTGTTTACTACTCAAATAATAAAAAATGTCAGTTATTAGTATATTCCATTTGCTGCTCATTCTGGACAGCCAAATTAATCTTGGATAGGGTTAGACATTATTCCTGGAATCATCCTGAGAGGTTTATGACCTACCTGATGCATCCTCTGTCCAGTTTTCATCATCATCAAAGTGAACATCCCCATAAATCCCAGGTCCAGGTGGGTAGGCATGAGCCAAACTCTCTCCTGGCCCATCGAAAGAGTAAAAGTCTCCATGTTCTGACAGGGAAAAAAATTTAATGGAAATATAAGTATTTGGAATTTCTTTGTACCCTTTTTCAACAAGACAACACCAGATGCTGTGGTCTGAATGTTGGTATCCCCCCCCCAAATTCATATGCTGAAACCTAATACCTCATGTAATAGTATTAAGAGGTGGGCCCTTTAGGAAGATATTAGGCCATAAGGGCTCTGCCTTCATGAATGGGATTAGTGACCTTGTAAAAGAGGCTTGGGGCAGCCTCCTGGCCCCTTCTGCCATGTGAGGACAGAGAAGGTGCCATCTATGAGGAACAGGCTCTCACCAGACACCAAATCTGCTGATGTCTTTGATCTTGGACTTCCCAGCCTCCAGAATTGTCAGTGATAAATTTCTGTTGTTTATAAACTACCCAGTTTAAAGTATTTTGTTATAGTAGCCTGAACAGACTAAAACACCAGATAATGGATGTTTCCTTTATTACCTCCAACTGCAAAAGAGATCTTTATGTCAGCCTCTCCTTCATCCATCCTGGAGAATGTGAGTGGAGTCACCTCCTCCCAGACTTTCAGAGCTCTCTCAATGGCAGAATCAACGGCGTCTCTTGGCAAATCTGGTGTATAATTCACAATCCTGTATGAGAAAAATTGAAGAAGATCATATTTTCTCCTGTGCTACAGCTTATAAAATTTCAATCCTATGTGAAAACTCTGAGGACCCATTACCTGTAAGTAAGGTGGGTTTTCCTCCACTTCGGCGTGCCAGGAAAGGTAGTGAAGTGACCAACGTCAGGAACGCCACATCTGGGCTTGCTAATCACCTCCAGAGTGTCGGAGTCCAGCTTCCCCGTCACCTCCAACCCAAGGAACTTCTGCATTTCTTGGATTTTTTTAACAACAGAACTACTGTCTTTTCTTCTAACAAACTTCTTCACATCTTTTGCAAGGTTATAGTAGTTTTCTAGGTATTTCTAATCAAATAATAAGTACAATTTTTAGGTCATTTTTATGATTTTTAGCCATTTACCCAAATTTTACATCTATCCTAATTTTTCTCTAGTTTCTTTTAAACAAAAGTAGGTATCACATTTAATTTAATTTTTCATTAAGATTCTTCATTTCATTATTTTATCTTCATACAAGTTTTAAATTTGTTTGCAATTTAATTTGCTAGTCAAGTAAGGAATTTGAAGTTGAAAATTCAGGTTTAGCATCTTTTTTTTAAAAAAAGGAATTCTCCTTTGACATAATTGGATGACTACTGTGGGTGACTGTCTCTAACTTTTTCCATTTAACATTGTTAAGACCTGGTTCAAGACTGAAGTGGGATAAATTCTTTTGTCCAAACCTGACAAGTAATAATATATTAATAAACATTAGTACCTGATATTATTTGAAGATCAAACTTAGCATGTTCCCCCTCTCCAATTATTTCGACTAAAGAAATTATACAGCCAGAGCAGTTTCATGTATTTTTCATTTGTTCTGTTCATTTCGCCCCTAAGCTGACGCTACCACTTTTTTGTAACCTTGAGTAATTATATTCCCTTCTTGCACCTTTCTTTCCTTCTCTGCTAAAATGAAGAGAATTTCTACCTCCAACACTTGAACATTCTCTGATGCAACATTATTCCAACCAAATGAGTTCTAATGGAATCAGCCTGCTTTGCAGTGGAAGCCCAAGTCGGCACACTTGTTCCCCCACTATGGCTGGCCAGTGCTGCAATAGTAATTACCCGGGCGAGATCCATGCTGGTGTCCTCTTCCTTTGCTGCTCTCTTCAGGGTATAAGCCGAGCATACTGGCAGGCACAACAGCACAAGGATGGCAAGATGCTTCATTCTCAGTGTCTTTAGCTCAGGGAAACACCTTCTCTGTCTACTGGCTTCTGGCTCTGCCCTCTAGGAGCTTTCCTTTTATAGGGAGACAGCACTTAGATCACCAACAGCATGATTCACGCGTGTGTGTTTCCAATCTGAATGACCGCAGGAATGGTCACAAAAATCTAATGTAAAGAGGATACAGCTTACACCAATCGTTTCCCTCAACCTCCTCCACTTGAAAGAATGACTAATTTTCAGGAAATGGTTTCTGTGTACAGAGGAAAAAGAATTGGCTACATAATTCACGTCTGTATGTTTACCAAGAAAATGCTGAAAAGCCTGGTAAAACGTCAAATGTTTACATGTTTTAGAATCAGTGTAATTTTCTTTTAAAAAGACTATATTTTAAACTCAAATAGAAGCAGGTAAGGAATAAGTAGATTAATGGAAAGAAATTCCAAGTATAATTGTGATCTAAATATGAGAATTGCTATGTAAGATGATATTAGAGCAACTGTTTCATTTCTTGAGTCCTTGTTTACAAGAGCTATTACTGATTTTCAGAGATTTACTGGCCCTGCAGTAGAGTCTTGTGCGAAGGGGTGGACCAGGGAAAGGAAGGGGCTGCACAGGAAAGCAGCAGCAAAGGAGCGAACCTTAGCCACTCTCCATTTCAGAGTGGCTAATATGTTCACAGTAACTGCTCCATAAAAACGTGTTAAATTGAAATGAATTAAATTGCGTGTTAGACTGAGGTGTTCCTCCTACCTTCCTCCTGTTCTTTGCTTCTAAAAAATCTCTTCATCCTCTTTTCCTGCTCCTTGAGTACAAAGGAGGAGATGGGTTGAGATTTGTAATGGGGAATGATTTCAAATCCTTTTTTCTTCATGCACCTAACCATCCACACTTGTCTATTAAGAGCATTTTATTTCTTTTTTCTCAGCCAAATAGAGTGCTTTTTACACAGTAAGTTTGTAATAACTATTTTGTCAAATTAACCTATTAATATAAAGCACCCTGAAAGTCTTGTAGTATAGAATTATATTTTTTTCTCACTAGAGATGAGTTAACTCTATTATGTCTGAAGTATGTAATTGCAAAGTGATAGACTAAATTAATGAGCATGTAGGAACGATCTTTTCAGTATCACTCACCATCTCCACCCTACTTGAGGTAGGTTGGACAGGTGGGACTTCCCAGGAACCAGGAGGCTCTGAGACCTCCAAGCCAGAGTTGGAGACAAGCTTGGATATGCACTAAGCCAGCCAAGTCGCTTTGTGGCTTAATGTAGCTAAGGAGTTTGCTCTACAACATCAGATTGAAAATCAGAGGGAGAGGGGATAACAACAAGACTCAGACAAAGTCAGTTGGACTTGGAGCAAGTACAATCATGAAGTGCATAATGATGTTTTCGTCAACAACAGACAAGATTATACTGGAGCTGAAAAGTTCCTACCACCTAGTAACATCATACCCATCATGATGTCACAGCACAAAACATTACTCATGTATTCATGATGGCGCTGGAGTACACATTCCTACTGCGCTACCTACCAGTTGTATAAAAGTATAGCACATACAACTGTGTATAGTACACAATACTTGATAAAAATAACAAATGACTGTGTTACTGGTCTATGCATTTGCTATATATTTTATCATTATTTTAGAGTGTACTCCTCCTACTTTACAAAAAATAAGTTAATTGTAAAATAGCCTCAGACAGGTCCTTCAGGAGGCATTCCAGAAGAAGACATTGTTGCCGTAGGAGATGACAGCTCCACCTGTGCTTTTGTCCCTAAAGACCTTCCAGTGGGACAAGATGTAGAGATGGAAGACGGAGATATTGATGATCCCGACCCCTTTAGGCCTAGGCTAATGTGTTTATGTCTTACTTTTGAACAAAATAGTTATAAAAGTAACAAAAAAATTAAAAAGAATTTTGAATAGAAAGAAGTTTATAGAATAAGAATATAAAGAAATAAAATAATTTTGTACAGCTTTACAATGTTTGTGTTTTAACCTAAGTATTACTACAAAAGAGTCAAAAAGTTTTAAAATAAAAAATTTATAAAGTAAAAACATTAGAGGAAGCTAAGGTTAATTTATTATAGAAGAAAGAAAAATATTTTTTATAAATTTAGTGTCACCTAAGTGTCCAGTGTTTGTAAAGTCTGCAGTAGTGTGCAGTAATGTCCTGGCCTTCCCAGTCACTCACCACTCACTCGCTGACTCACACAGAGCAACTTACAGTCCTGGCAAGCTCCATTCATGGTAAGCAGCCTATACAGGTATACTGGTTTTTATCTTTTATACCGTATTTTTACTGTACCTTTTCTATGTTTAGATATGAAAACACCTACCATTGTGTTACAATTGCCTACAGTATTCAGTATAGTAGTATGCTGTACAGATTTATAGCCTAGGTGTGTAGTAGGCCATATCATCTAGGTCTGTGTAAATATGCTTTTTGATGTTCACACAATGACAAAATTGCCTAAACACACATTCTTAGAACATATTCCCATTGTTAAGCAACATATGACTGTATATAATTTCTTTGGGCGATTATTTTGGCATTTATAAAAATGGGGTAGATATAACCTCACTGGCAGGGTTATTGTGTATGCTGTATGCCAGGGAACAAATCTCTTCTTATTTCACTCCAACATCTTTAACGAAGTTTATTGGCCTGACAAATCTATGCCAATGCCCCCAGGCACTGATTTGACAAGCCTCTGAGATGTCTCATTTTCACTTGAGTCATAACTCTATTGGTGTTGGCACATTCTGTTAATAGATCTTATTATGTTGTAATGATACAATGAAAGTTTACGTTGTAGTAAAAGCTACAATTATAATCGAGAGTCAGGGAGACTAGCACATGCCTCACAGCAGTAATGGTGTGTAAACTTATGTTACATTAAACCATCACACCTGGAAGAAACTAATGACTTGGGGCAGGTGAGTCCTATGCTTGTCTTTAAATAATTCATTACTTATTAAACTTTAGGCAAGCGGGCATAAAGAATTCATCCTAAAAGGAAGGTGAAACCCTTGATATAGACCTTCTACCGCATGCCAGTTCCTCAATATGCACTAATTCTGATCTTCAGAACAGTCCAACAACGTTGAGATCAGAATTAGAAAAATTGAGTAATAAGCTCAAAGGTCATAAAGCTAACAAGAGGTAAGAAATGACTCAGAACTGCTAGCATAGAACCCTAATCGCTACAACTTGTCTATCAACTGTGGCGTGACACTAATTTCAGTATTTTGCAACTTCTTCTTTCGTAGGAAATTATTGGTTTTATTACAGGTTGGGTAAGTCACAGACTCAGAAAAATTGATAAGTTCACCTCTTTCCCATACTTTTCATGCCAATTTGACTGTTTGAGAATGGGAACACAGTTTATTGCTGAATTTTTAGCCATTTTATCTCCCTCATGATACTTCAACCAAATATTTTAGATTATGCATCCTTGCCACAGAAAAGACTATCAACTGAAGGAGGCAAAGTACCAAAATAGATGTTAGACCTCAAAATCACAGGCTCATTCTTTGTTGTAAAGATTAGAAAGCTTAATTATCTGTTGTAGCCTGTAATAGCCATTATTATTAATCACAGCTAAACACATAAAATAATGTTATATGAATGTGGTTAGTGTATTTCCTACTTGGATTAGGGTTCATTGTTGGGTTGCTTCATTGGTGCTGTGTACTTTTTTGGTGGAAAGAAGCTTGTTGGGGAGGAGAGTAGCACTGATGAGAAATTCTGGCCTTAGGAGAATGTGGGAAGGAAAATACAATTATCATTTGTTGAATATTTTCAACATGGCAGGCACTATGCTAGGTGATTTAGCCTCTGTCATCCTCATGACAACTCACAAGTTAGTATTATTTTCCCTTTATCACAGAAAGGAAACTAAGATTCAGAGAGGCCAGATCATTTGCTTGAGATCACAAAGAGTGGAGTGGCAGAGCAGATCTTGTAGCTTTGCACTGCAATTCACTGGCCAGAACGCTGCTTCTTCAAGACACACAGGGCTAAATTCTCCAAAAAGCTTCAAAGTAGAAAGCTAGCGCTTTGATTAAAATCAAAACAAAATCCAAACAACCAAAACCCTTACTTTTCAGTGTATTTCTGGGTTCATAGACAATATGGGAAATCTCCAAACACTCCTCCAGAATGGCTCCATGTCAAGTTTTCTGAGGCTGCGTTGATTTGCTCTAGTAAAGAAAGCATGTCTGACACAGTAGCTGCAATAGCAGCTACTGGCTAGGTAAGTTACCTGCTAGGTAAGTTACCTGTTAGGTAGTTATCCACTAGGTAAGTCCACCATCACCCATCATGATCTGTTTGGTTTATGCAAGGGTTTCAAAGATGAATTGGATGAGGTTATGTTAAGACCACACTCTCTGTTGCTTTTAAGTCGTACATAGTGTCACCAGTCTGTGCAATCCTCCTAGGATGTGATATTGGTTTTTTGCTGCTTCTGGTTCACTATTGTGTTCAGAAAGTTTAGGAGGAACAGTTTTAGGGGCCCTTCCTACAATAAAGGTCTTACTCCACAAGTCAGGGAACCAATAGGAGAATTTGGCCAAGCAAACAACCACAGGATGGTCTGTGCACCCACTGGACCCACTATGAGATGACCTTAGGTCAGAACTTACCTCATAAGCCTGCTTTCTAAGCTGGAAGACCATAAGCCATTTTGGGATCTCAGATACCAGTGTCAGTTCAGAACTGGTATCCAATGTGCTTGTAAAATCTGAGTACTTCTCTCTTCCCAGTGCAGTTATCCTGGTAGATGGTCATATATCCCTCTGTGGGGATAATTTAACACATGCACACACACATATAACCCTCAGTATGCAGTAGTAGTGGCACACAGTTACTAAGGGGTGTGTGTGTGTGTGTGTGTGTGTGTGTGTAGGAGACTAGGTCCCCCTGAAGAACGATTGCTCTCTCTCTCTCTACCCCCCTCTATCTATCTCTCTCTCTCTCTCTCTCTCTCTATATATATATATATTCTCCCACGGAAACACACACTCTATGGACCATACAAATCATTGCCCTCTGGTAGCCATTCCAGCCTCTCTGTCCATTAGAGTTGATTTCATTTGCCTTGCCTCCAATGGTTAAGAGCTGCCACCTACTCTTTTGTCATTCTGAAATCCCACCATCCCTAATGGTACTAGAGAGGCCAATTCCACAGCAACATCTCATACCCTCAACTCCATTCCACAGAGAACAACCACCGCCACATATCTCTGAGACATCAGTGTGTCCCCTCACTATTGCATTCTTTGCAGCCTCAGAGAAAGGGCTATCTTCTGGGCCTTCCCAGGAAGAGAGTCTGCTGGTGGGTTCTCTAATCTCATGTCATAAATCCATTCTAAGGTTCACATCCCCTGTGCTTTCTGACTCCTTTCTTAATACCATGCCACAGACCTTCTGGCATCTCCACCTCATGTGCTATAGGACATCATTGCATACAAGATTTGAGAATCTATGTCAGAAGAATATTAGACTCCTGGTTTCCATTCCAGAATATTGAGTGCCAAGTCACGAGTGAGTGTACCCATGTCAATAAATTCTTCCCTGTGCAGCCTTACATCCTCCCACCTCAATCCAACGCCTCTAAGATCCACTCCCATACAGGTTTCCTTGGTTCCTGATGATACTTAATGGCCAAGTCCTATAATTCCCATGGTTTGCAAGCTATTTCCTGCCATAGATATGATATGAACTGTGCTGAGACCTGACCTTAGTTACTTACCTAAAAACAAGGAGGGGTGGGGAAGGCATTTTGAGAGGAGGACAAACATTATCTTATGAGGTATTGTCTCAGATAAGGTCTCTGTCAGTTCTCTATGCAAGGGTAGTTTGCCAAGAGGGAGGTACTACTTCTGCCTGTGTGGAGTTTTCAGGGAAATTTAAGCATTCCAGATTTTCAGGTTTGTCTACCCATTATTCCAGCTAGAAAGTGCCTAACTTTGCAATTAGATTTAAGACTGATATTCAGCACAGTCTACCATAGATGAGGATTTCTTTAAATGTTGCCATTAATGTCTATTGGCATTCACAGTGTGTCCTGAGCTGACATTTGGCTTCCCTGAGCATATTACTTTATCAAATTCCCAGAGCAGTTAACCAGCCCGTTCTACACTTCTTATAATTACCATTCCTCTTATACTACAGAAGTGTCATAGCCATTGGGTAACATTACATCTCACCCTTCACCTCTATCTCTTCACAGTCAACCACGGAGAAGAGTCTTTCTTAGTAACTGTGATGACACTAAATACCGAGAGTATCACCACCCTACTTCCAGCACAAATTATCTTAGTCTGGCATTCCTAAAAAGCAGAGCCTGAGACAAAAGCATAAGTGTAAATAGCTTTTGGGGCCTGTGATCCAAGGAGGAGCTGGATTGGAAAACAAGAAGAGCAAGGCAGGGAAAGTGAAAGAGAAAATGCCAAGATGAATTATCAACTGGATAGAAATATGGGAAATGTGCTGATCAAATGGGTCTATCTGAGAACCCACCTGAAATATGTCTTAGGAACCGCCTTATGAAGAAAGAAAGAGAGATACATCCTTCTCACATTGGTGCACTATTTGCTCTGCAAACAATTATTCTTCTCACTTCTAGGTTACATATGCATGAGTTCTAAGTGGCTTCCACAGCAGACTCTGAAGCAACATCAACAGAAAAACCAGAAAAGCCTTAGACCTGGAAGCAAGAAGCACAATGCACAGGCCTGACAAGAACAGCTATTGGCTTAGAAGCTGGTTTAGAACCTGCACAGAACCAGTCGCCACTGCTGTGGCTGGGATAAAAGACAGAAGAGGTCAAGGAAGAATCTGAAGAGATGTCTGACAATCTTCATGATTCAGCATTTCCACACTTAGCATAGAATCAAAACAGAAATGCCTGCATATGAACAGCATTATTTATAAAAGCCCCCAAATGGTAACAACCCAAAGTCTGTCAACAGTGAATAAAGCATAAAATTGTAATGTTGAATACAGTAAGACAGATAAAAGAGAATACATATTTGTTCCAATTTAGTTCAAAAGTTGGCAGATTTAACCTAAGGTGTTAGAAGTCAGCATTGTGGTTACCTTTGGAAAATAGAGAACATACAGTGATGCTGTTGGTGCCCTCTCCAGATCCCCGTTAGCACCTGGGCACCCATTCTCCTGGCTACTGCAAGAGTTGGCTGCTTACAACTCACAGCTGTCCCTCATTTCTTTGCCAAATACGAGCATCTTGTCTGGGAAGCTATGCCTCCTGTCCCAAACCAGACTTTGACTAATGAATGGTTGACACAGGAATACAAAATGCTGGCCCCTTTGCCACAAGGTGGGACTAACTGTCTGGTTCAGTCTTTGCTCCATAGCTTGCTGATAAGATCAGAGCACTCTTCATTTGAGACCACACTCTTTAGCTTTTCCCTTCCTCAGAAATGTTTCCTTCACTCCTCTTCTCCTGAGAGCACTCCTCTCCCAGTGGCCCCACCAGAGAATCCCCGTTTCAGGCTCTGCTTCTAGTGAACCAACCTGAGACAGAGTTGAGCAGCGATGAGATGGACTTGAGGGGGCTGCTATGGAGTTGACAATGTTCTGTTCCTTGACCTGGGTGAGAGTTGCGTGAGTTTGTTAATTTTGTGATAATTCATTAATGTGAACACTTATAATTTGTGCATTTTTCTATATTTATGTTATACTTCAATATAAAAAGTTTATTTTATTTTTTTTTATTTCAGGATATTATGAGGGTACAAACGTTTCGGTTACATTTAATGTCTTTGCCTCACCCAAGCGAGGATTAGAAGCATGCCCTTCCCCTCTACAATGCTCACTGCATCCATTAGTTGTGAGTTTACTGTCCCCAACCCTCTAATCCCTGGAGAATATTACTACCGTGTGAAAAAAAGTTTATTTTAGAAAGAGAGAGAGAGACTTGGCCAAAGGAGAAGTTAGTTACATTGCTCTCTAAATTCTTGAGTTGAGAACTGCCTGAGAATCATGAGTACCTCAAAATATCCTCAAGATGCTCTTCGGTCTTGGAAAACACCCTTGAGCACCCTGTGAACTAATAAAACTCATGGGGCTTGGAAACTACCTGTAGGAATCTTACTACATTAACTTCCCCCCAAATTAGTCATGATAAACCAGGTTAGGCTTATCTAGACAAACTAGATTATGAAGTGTTCACAAAACCTAAATTCTTAGTGGCTCACTCAATGAAAGTGTATTTCTTCCTTAAGCACAGTGTACTGAGATTTGGGGTAATTGTTTGGAGTGCTAATCCAGCAATGTTGGCTTCTTCCGTCTGTGGCCACTCTCTCCTGATGTGCTTCTATAATCACCACCGCAGGGGACCACTGGAGAAATTTGTTCTAGCAATCAAGCATTTTGGTCTGGAAGTGATATTTGTCACTTCTTCACATAAGCCGCCAGCCAGAAGTAGCCAGATGCCCTGCTGCAAAGGCAAGGAGTTGCAGTGGGGCAACTGCAAGGAGTAGGAGTGTGGGAAAATGGGTCCGCTCATGGGCTCAGAAGAGGAAGTGACATACACTTAGAAAGCTCTTCCATGTTGTCACTGATTTGACCTAAAACCAATTTCGAAATTCTTCTATGGAACAAGGGAAATAGATTCTCCCCCTCTATATGATATAAATTCCACAAGAATGGAGAATGTTTGAACTTTTTCCTAATTTCCCACATTAATATTTTGTATATTGTCCACTTGCCATTTCATATCTGAAAATTAACCTCTGTAAGTGTAGTTGTATAATCAGAAAATAACAATATCATAAATATAACAGAAAATTTATGAAAACAATAGAGACAAGAATGGCTTTATTCCAATCATAAAACACTTTATTGTGTGTAAGGGGACTTGTCCCTTGCACATCAGGATGGTACTAGTGACTGCTCAAGTGTTCTCGAGCCGCTTTTCCTCTGGTGAAGACTGATGTCTTTGTCTCTTTCTCTCTTGAAAAGAGATGTTCCTCACTGAGGCTGCTGCTCTACAGGATCAAGGTCAGAGTCTCATACTCTGGAAAAAAATCTTCTTTGCAACACTTGCCCATATGAATCCATAAGCCATGAACTTGACCTTTTTTACCCGTCATTTGTGGAATTAAATTGTATTAGTACATAAAATACTACATTCTAAATTGTAAAAAACATATGCAGAATGAGACATAAATAAGGTTATACTTAAGAGCTCTGTGTAACAGTGATGCTAGAGGTTAAAAAATACTGAAAAATGTATGGCTTTTCAGGAAAATACCTTTCTTGGGCTCATGAAACATATTTTTCTATTCAACTTTGTAATAGTTGATCATTTTTTTCTGCAGTTGAACCAGCTATTAGCTTTCAGGAGAGTCAAAATTCTCTTTGTTTTAGGATCAAATTTGTATTGCCTTGTTCCATGAAAGAAATAGAAGAATCCTAGAAATAAAACAAAAGAGACTTATTACATTATACAAGTAGTTTCTAGGTTTAACTTGAATTCTTGAGAAACCAATTCACTTGTTAGCACAAATATTTTTGGCATTTGCTGTTCCAGCTAAGAAAATAGATGCTATTATCACGGCAACAAAATGGAGGAAATACATATGTAGTCACTTACCATCTTTCTTGAAAACAGCATCAATTTTGTGGCCAATTCCAGGAAAGTCAAGTGCTATCTTTTTGGGATAACCTGCATCCATGGATTGTTTATATTCATCGTACCTGGTCAGAAAAGAATTAGGAGTGTCAGAATCTTTTGCTAAGCATGTAGATTTTTCAAAATCATTATAGGAAACATGCCATCAGGAATTTAACCAAATGTTTTAATTCTATAGATCACTTGTAAAATGGGGAGTAGATGAGTTGAGGTAGAACTTTGGGTAGACTAAAAGTATTATAGGGTCCCTTTGAAATCCAACATCTAATTCTTTAGTGGGTTCTACACTATGTTCTATTAAGGTAAAATGCTATGAAAGCTAAGTTCTTTTTGGCTGAAGTAGCTCTGTTAAAATGAATGCCCTCATTTTTACATCTTTTTAAATTTCAGCCCCACATGCTCCCTGGATTCCCAGCTCAGGCATTGTGTGCTGATAATCGGTCAAAAGGCTAAATCGATGATAGACTGGATCCAGCCCTTCACAGAAGAGGATCCTTGCGAAGGCAATTTAAGACTCATTTTGAAATGGTTCAATCTAAAACTTTCTAAGGAGAAAGAACGGGTGCCCTAAGAATGTCTGCACTTGGTCTTTACCTCCAGTATTTGTTAGCAACGAAGAAGTATGTTTTTCCAGTATCTTCCTCAGAAACAGCAGCATCGATATGCTTCACAGTTCTAGGGAAGCCAAAGGATCTGTAGATGTCCTTGGGGTATCCAGGTAGCAAATTCTGCCCCTGAACAGCCCAGTACTTATTACCTGCAAATCAAGAAACAGTGATGAAAATACTACCCAAGGTTCCAATAAATGATAAGCAGATTTCCATCTAAATTCTTAGTTTTACATCCTAGAGCAGTGCCCTGGCTGCAGATTGGAACCATCTAATGAGATTTTTGAAAATACTGATGCCAGGATCCTATCCTAGACCAATTAGAGGAGTCTAGTTTTTGCAGCTTCCTAGGTGATTCTAATCTGCAGCAAGCTTTAAGAATGACTGGTTTATAGCTGAAGGCTTCTTCTCAAAGCCAGATGCTCAAATGACCAAAGAGTTTGTCATGCCACCTCAATGATATAAACTTCGCCTCTCCAGGTTGTCCATGGACTGTGGATGTCTGAACCAATGGTATCCCAAAGAGCAGAGCGTTATAATGACTTACAATCTGTAATGACTTGCAACCCTGGATTCAAATCACTGCATTTGACTGGAACACACTTCCAAGTACTTGGATTAATGCTGTATCCAGATTCTGTGTGGTTATACTCAGTAAGCCCCTTATCACATAAGGCTGCTCTTATATCCTGAAGCCAGGATTGCTCTTATTGCACAAATATGCTTATTTACCCATTATGAAAAAGGAATTTGAAACTTTGTGTATCTAAAGTTTTATTTAATTTCATGATTTAAAGACTAGAAATCCTATTTCAAAGTGTTTTGTTCATCTGAACTGCATTGAATTCTTTGCCTTGAGTGTGTGGCTGGGTCAAGCATCCTGTCTGTATTACACCAAACACATATTTGCAAAAGCACTTGTGTTTGGCATAGTGTCTTCAAAGCCAGGAGCTGGACATTGGATTGTGTCTCATTCTGATAGAATCAACAAAGCTTGTCCCATTCAATTTACAGTAATTCAGTACTTCTCATACTTTGATGTGCATATGTATTGCCTGGGAAATTGATAAAATTTAGATTCTGTTAAAGAAGGTCTGGAGTGGAAACTGAGATTCTGTATTTGTAACAGATTGCCCAGTGATGCCAATGCCACCGGTCTGAGGACCACACCCTGACAGCAAGGCTGCCCAGTGGGGGCCTCCCCCAGTCCACCACTCTTAAGAGGGTGGTTTGTATTAAGATAAGGTCTAGGAAGCCACACAAACAAAACTTTCCTGTTCCATGCTCTGTTGTATCGGGCCAAGTCTCGAATTTTACTCCTGAGTACCTCCTGGAACATGGTGAATGGTTTAAATATATAAACTGTTTGCGAAAACACTTTCATAAGTCTAGATTCACAAACAGGCCAGAACATTTCCATCTCCAGTCATTTGCTTTTTACTCAAAATGACTCAGAAATATACTATGTAATTTTTAATGAAGCTGATGGACTTTCATTAATTTGCTTGGTGAGGTTGTTGGATTTTCAAAAATCTCTGGACGGAATGTAACTAGTACCCTTATATCTCAACCCAAAAGTGGATGAAAAATTAATTCATAAAAACAGTGAAAAATAATCAGAAGCATTACCTTTGAAAAACCGGACTTCATCTCTACTGGCAACTTCATAAGCAGCTTCAAGTCCACTTGGCAGTTGTGGCCAGAAAACAGAAATGAAATTGAGCTCAACTTCCGGGTAGAAGGGATTTGTGCGCATGTAGAATCTGATTGGAATAAAAGAAACAAAGGTTGCTATCTAATCTCTAGCGACCTCTGGCTGACATCCAGCTCCTTCTAGGTGCCGGCACTAGTGGTGTGCTGGTGAATCTTTAACATCCAGCTCTCCAATGGGGGTGGGACGGCAGGGAAAGTCCTGATTTGTAGCATTTGCTTATTTTCCTCAGTTAAAATCCTCCCATTATGGCAGGTTCCAAGACTGACAGTAGAGGACCATTACATAGTATACAAATAAAATAGGCATAAATAACCTCGAGAACATAAATAAATAGTAAAGTGTACTAGAAATAATTACAAAGTGATGAATTTTGGTTATTTTTATTACTTTTGGTTTTAATATAATTTTGTTTATAGAATTTAATTTTTAATAATGGCTGTGCTTCACAAGCAACTTGCAAAATTTTTCAAAATTTGACAGTTGGTTTTAGTGAGCCCTTAGGAGCCAGCTGCAGCACATTACTGGCTGGAACCCAACACTAATATCCTACATTTAGTGAGTATTCACAACACACCAGGCCCATGACACACCAGGCCATTACATCAGACCTCATCACAAAAACCCTACAAGAGAGTATTACTCCCATCTCAGGGATGGGAAGTTGAGGTCAGGGAGACTAAGGGAGGTGCCTAAGGCCACCTAACTGGTAAGAGGCAAAGGTTGATCTTAAACTCAGCTCTGGCAGTCACACCCTTTGTTGTTCTTTGGTTAGTAACACTTATACAAAGTTGATTCCCGAGTTCACAGGGACCAGAGTAAGGGCACAGCATAGACAGTCATGTGGGCTGACAGAAGAGTGTTGCAGATCCAGGCCACAGGGAAGACTATGGCCTTGGTGGTCTAGCCTTCCATGACGTCATGACATTTAAATGACCTCAGTGTCCTTTCAGTTCCTGCAAGTCCTCAAATTGGTCCTGTTCCTTGGAATAATCCCTCAGATACTTGCTCTGATAGGTGTGTCCTGCTATACTGAGAGCTTTCCTTTACAACCTTGTGTTTCCTTAACACGTCCCAGTATTGAGCCACACCCTATATGGTTTACATCCAACCTTCTCTTTTGCACGCAAAATTAATAAAGAGAGGATGGAAAGTATTAGGAGCCAATGCCTCGAATTTTGGGATAGATATAGCCACAAAGTAGTAAACAGTGCCAACAACTCTCCAAAAAGAAAGGCTGGAGAGAACGAGCCTTTCAGACCACCCCTACTTTCTAGCGCTGGTCTTTCTGTGGACTGCATCATTCACAAAAGAGCATATTATTATTTTGCCTGGTTCTTTAGGAATCACTATCACACAAAGAGCAGGCCTGTTCCTTGCATGTGAGAGTACCCCAAACTTTTTGAGTCCATATGTACAAAGGGAGCTCTAGGATCCTCCTCTGAGGAGAGAAGCACCCCGTTGTGGCTGCAAATATCTTCCTGAGAAGAGGGGCATCATGAACTCCTGGGGACTCTCTCAGCATTGGCTCCTTCTCTTCTCATCGCTGAGCCTCCAAGGGGCAACAGAGACCTTTCATGATGACAGGATTTGGGAGAGCCATCTTTTTTCAAAATGCAGAGATGATACTTAAAAGGTGGCTATGCAACCCTCGTTGGCATGACAGTACTGAGAAAAGGACTGACTTCTAGTAAAGTCCTAACATACATACTATCATAAAGAGGGACATAATGAAAAGAATCCTAAAGCAGGGGACAGAAGACCGTAACTGCTCTGTCACCAATAAGCTCTGTGCCCCCAAAAGGTCTCTTTCCTTCTCTCTGTCTTACTTTACTAATCTGTAAATGGGATTATATTTATTGATTTGCTACTTCAATGATATTTTCTGAGAATCAGATGATCTAATATCTGTGGGAAATCAAAGTTGTTGCAAGTACGTTACATTGTACAAATGCAAGCGATTGCTACCATATACTTACAGATGTGAACAAGTGTAAGATAAATAACACACAAAGAATAATAAAGGCCCACAGTAGTGAATATTGTTATTATTATAAATGCAGAACACATAGAACTGTGACATCTTACCTGTCTTTAAAGAACATCACTTCTCCCCGAATCGTAGTTATAGCATCGAAGGTTAGCTTACTATCACACACTTGGGGAGTTTGTGGGCCTGTTGGCTGGTTGGGATTTTGGGAAGGTCCTAAACAAAATAAAAGACCTGGAGTTAGTTTTCCCTAGTATTGGAAAACCGAACAAACAATGAAAAACAGCTTCTTAAGGGATACGATTACTGGTCGATTTCTTTGGAATAAACGTAAAGACCAGTAGGCCACTGTTCATGGCTTTTTCTTTATACTCACCATATATGGCTTGGATGCCATCAATGTCATCCTGAGCTAGCTGAACGTCACCACTGAATGTGTAGGTGGGGTACATCAAAGCCCCAATATCAGTAGAATGAGAGAGTCCAAGGGAATGCCCCAATTCATGAGCCGCAACACGATACAAGTTGTAATCTAAAAGGAGCAATAAATTCACTTGCAATTATTTGAAATATATTCATACTTGAGGCATTTAGTTAAGGAATAATATACAACTCTACAAGGACTAATGCTCATAATTTTCCAGTGACTTCTTTAAATATATATATTAATATAACTTTTTGCAAAGGTGGGAGGCATGCATTTATTAATAATGAAGAACCATGTCAAAGCCCAAACTCTATCATTACACTGATATAATTAAAAGACAAACTCAGCTGACTCTAGCACAGATTAGTAAATCTTGTTATTGATTAGATGGCACATATTATTTCACAGAGAAGCAATAAAGTTCTATTAACACTTACAATTTTTTCTTATGCATAAAACTGATAAATGCTTACAGCTGGAAATTTTGGAAAACACAGAAAGCTGCCCCTTTCCTTAATTTCCACATAAGCTTACTACTACTATTAAATTTTGCTGTGTCCTTCTAATAAAAAAGATTCAGTGTAGATGCCCACAAGTAAAACATTAAGGTTTTCAACGTTTTTTTTTTTTTTTTTTTTTTGAGACAGAGTCTCACTCTGTTGCCCGGGCTAGAGTGAGTGCCGTGGCGTCAGCCTAGCTCACAGCAACCTCAAACTCCTGGGCTTGAGCGATCCTCCTGCCTCAGCCTCCCGAGTAGCTGGGACTACAGGCATGCGCCACCATGCCCGGCTAATTTTTTTGTATATATTTTTAGTTGGCCAGATAATTTCTTTCTATTTTTAGTAGAGACGGGGTCTCGCTCTTGCTCAGGCTGGTCTCGAACTCCTGAGCTCAAACAATCCGCCCGCCTCGGCCTCCCAAGTGCTAGGATTACAGGCGTGAGCCGCCGCGCCCGGCCTTCAATGTTTTCATAATAGAAATTTTAAAGTGGCCTGATCGTCACCACTAAGATGTTGTACTAGCAGAAAGAACCCTTTTATACTTTTCTAAATGTATCATTATTTTCTGAGTGGTGACAGAAAAATGCATACTTATATGAATACATTCTTCCAGCTACACCAACCAATATCACAATGAACCACAAAGAGGTGGGAGAATTGAGAGATGCAAAACTGGTTGACTTACTTCTGGAATCGCTGGTCCACTGTTCGTCTTCATCAAAATGAGCATCCCCTCCAATACCTGGGCCTGGCTGAAAAGCATGAGCAAGGTTTCCTCCAGGTCCATCAAAGGGAGAATTATCCCGATGATCTGCAAGAAACAATTCAACCAATGTCCCTCTTGGTTCTTATTCAGGCTAACCCAGGAGGGCAAGCATTGGCTTTGGGAAGGGGCCAACAGACTTCCATCTAATGTGATGTAGTTTCCTACTTCTTTAAGTCCATAAAATCAACACCCGTCTTAAACAAGGAATTCCAGCTGCAAAACTGAAGAGATTTAGGGGCAAAGTAAAGCTGAGGTGAGAATAATTTCATGCTACAGGAAGAGCTTACCTCCCCTGACGAAGGATATCATGATGTCTGCTTGGCCCTCGAAGACCTTGGTGAACGTCAGGGGTGAGGCATTACTCCAGAGTTGAAAGGCTTTCTCAATGGCAAGGTCCACATCTGCCCTTGGCAAATCTGGTGTGTAATTTTCAATCCTTAGAATGAAAGGAAACAGAGACACATCAGACCTTATTTCTTACCGCTCTGATGGCAAATAGCATTCTCACGCTGGTGCTCAGTCTGATTACCTGTAGGTCAGATGTGTTTGCTCCCAACGAGGGTTCCCCTGAGTGAGGACAAACCGTGCCACATCGGGCACCCCACATCTGGGCTGCTTCATCACCTTCAGGGTCTCAGTGTCTGGCTTCCCAGTCACCTTTAGCCCAAAGAATTCCTGCATTTGCTTCAATTTTTCAACCACGGGGCCACTGCTTCTCTTCTTTTCAATTTGCTTCCCATCATTCTTCAGGTCGTAGTAGTTTTCCAGGTATTTCTGATAAAAGATAAAATTACTGAAACACTGGATGGGAAATCTGTCTCATTTTTTGAAAAATTAATGGCATGAAGTTTTTGCCAAAACAGAGAAACTACTTTTAAAGCCTATGTTTAGATATCAAGATCCTTATTGTGCTTATCATTGGTGCAAAAATGCAATTTCAGAGGAGAAATGTCCCTACCATTAGTTATTACAAAGTCAGAACTTCATGGTAGAGCAAGATTGGTAGAGCAAGATTTGCCTACTGTTGCAAATCTACAATTTGTAGAGTGAGACTTGCATACTGTTCCTTCGATTCCCTCTCACCTCCAAATGGAACAGAAGAGTCTATGCATGGTTAGATACATTTGTTGGGAGCGTGCTGTTCCTGACAAAATAATTTCTCTTTGCAGGAAATGCATCCTTAAATAAACTCCATTATACTACCATGGAAAAATACAAAGTAAAGACATGCCTTACAGGCACATGTAATGCAGCATTTACCTGGACTATCTCCACATCTTGCTCTTGTGTTTCTGGAATTGCTGGGAAGCCGTGAGACCCCAGGCCCCAGAGCAGCAGCAACAGCAGAGAAAAGCTGGGCATGGTGGCCTTTGTCTTCCTTCTCAGGGCAAGACAACTGATGGCTCCCACCTGCCTGCTGCTCCAATATCTCAGCTGGGAAGCTCCCTCTTTATATATAGAGTACTGGCCCTTCCAGAAAGTTGAAGGCTGTCTGAGTCATGTTTTATAATATCCTCCTGATTAGCAATGAATTGCCTGAGCAATCATCAGAAATGGTGACTCCGAGCAGATTATTTGGGTTTGATTGGTGTTGTAATCTCATGATTAATGTCAAACAGGATGTGTGTGAAGGAGACACGTTCCACCATGTAAACAGTTGTTTTTCCCAATTCATTTCTATCCTGTTTGAGAAAGGCCCTTGTTATGCACACAGGTTACAGAGTACTCCATGGCTTTTTTGAAAAATGGATTTTGCTACCTGATTCTGCTGGTCATAAAGTGCTCCAGGTTTCTGCACGTACTTTGCTCCCCGTGCAGAGAGTAGAGTTACTAACACCGGGGTGGAGGGGTGGCGGGGGGCCCTATGGCTGTTGGGCACCTGCACTGACTGAAGCTCAGCTCCTCAACCACTCACTCTGTGGTGTCTCTCTGGAGTTCTCCGAGGTCCCTGTGCCTTTATTAAGCCACCTGGTACACTATGGCAGTAGCACCATGGTTTCCCTTGATCTTTATTCAGGCCTAGGATTTGAGAGCCTTGCCTCAGAAGACCACTCATCCACAGGTGGGGTGTGACATAACTCCCTGCTCTGTGTAGACCTTGCCCATCATCACCATGGGACAAACAAGATCCTTCTCTGAAACCTCTCAGAATGTACCAGGTGAGCAAGAGACCCAGTGTGACTCTGGGGTCTTAGTTTTATACATCCTCGTTCCCCTCAATATGAGCACATCTTTGCTACTTGGGGGTAGGCAGCATTTATTAACTCTTTCATATATGCATTCATTCATGTATTTATGCATTCATTCATTCAAAAATATTATTTAGCATCTCCTGCACATTAAAATAAATACACGGCCATGCAATGAAAGATGCACATTCATGTATTTATGTTCTACATAAAATTGTCTTAGGTACCACCAGGGCCTTCCCTGCCATTCTTGGGGAGAGAAACTGATCTCTCTCTGTGCCTTCCCTCTCCTCATGCCCCACCCTCTTTCCTTGGAAGTGTTTACCTGAGATAGGAAGTTGAGAAACATTGTTCTGCGTTCTGCTCCTTCAGCCCCCATGGTGTTCCTCATAACTCCCACAGTGTCAGGTTTGCTTTCTTGGAACTTTTCTCACATGACGGATTACTGTTTTCCTTGCCATGCCATGACAATGTCTTATTCAGAAGTTATTCTTCAATATATCTTGGATTGATTTGAAAGAACTCACTTCCTCTCTAATCATTTAACCACAACTTCCTCATCTACATGGAGTAAGATGTGAGTTCAAGATGGTAAGAGGAATTGGGAGAATTCTCACGAAAATGAAATCGTCTCCTCTTGGGTGTTGTACAGAGACCAAAGAACATTTGCAATTGAAGTGACTCCAGCATGGGCAACAAAAACAGCAAAAGGGGCTCTTTATAGTAGAGTTTGTTTTAAAAGTCGAGGGTAGGCAGACACAGTCCAACTGTTGGGGAACCTGGTCAGTGTGAGGAGGTTACCCCCTAGCTCCACTGAGGCCTGGGAAGCCAGGGTCGCTAGGTTAACTCCGGAGAGCAGCATCGTGACCATCTGGGATTGAGCAATAAATTGCACAAGTTGTCACCCTGAAAGAGTCTCATAAAATATCCCAACTGCCAAGAGTCTGCATATCCTACTGTTTAGAAGTTTTCAAACTCTTGTAAACTACTGTATCCTTTGCTTAAACAAAATCCCTTTTGGAAAACCGATTTGCAAACCAGATGAAAGCAGAGGTTTTCTGACGGAAGTCGGAAATGGGCCCTCAGAGTCCCACCCACATGACACCCACATCGTCCTGCCCTCTCTAGCAAAGTCCACCATTTTCTCCAGGTCTGAGCCCAGAGCTATTACCCTTAACACTCACAGCGTTTCATTACATGCCAGGGTTGCTGATGTGGATTGGAAACTGGTTGCTTAGAACAGCTTTTTGTGAAATTTCTTCCTAAAATAACAAAGAATTTTAAATTAAGTTATGGTTAAGCAGCTAGCCTCATAGATTCACATGGTCTCAAATCTTGAAATTTCCAGTTAGGTATTCACAGAAGAACTTCTAATATAGCACATGTGACTTCTGGGTTAGTGCTAGTGTGTGATTCATTTGAGAGTAAAAAATAAAACACAAATCTAGAACAGAATGCTGGGGTTGAAATCCTACCAAATCCCAGCAACGACTAGACTTAGCACAGTTTCCAAGAAGCTCAAAACAAGCTAAACTCGTATTTGCTCTTCACATCCAGATGCTTTTATTCTTCTGGGAGCATCTTCCCCCATAATTCCATTTTGAATGTAATTTTGTGGAAATCCCTCTACCCCTGATGCCCTGGGAGAAACAAGAGTCTTAAGGGGGCTCTAGTGAGTGTGGCTGTGTCGACCGACTCCGAACTGTTTCCAGGCAGGCAAATTATTTCCATGGTTTTCTTGGTTGTTTCATGCTGGCTGCTCTGTGAAAGGCCTCAAATACGATTGTAGTTTTCCATGTTAAATTCAATCTTGAAATGTCAATCTTGCTTCATTTTTATTTAATGCTTGGAAATTAGCCTTTTTAATTTTATAACTCCATTTGAGTGCCAGATATTTTTCTATTTTTTTGTCCTACAGGTCTTGAAATAGTCTTGAGCCAGAAACTTTAAATATTTAATACTGTTTCGTTTTGTTTTGTTTTGGAAGTAACATATGGGAAAAAAATTGTCCCACCCTCAATATTCATCATACATATGGGCGTGTGATAGCTTATGAATAACCACTGTTAGCCAGGCACTTAACAGACACCTGGTCCGCACTGGTCCAGTCAGTCCTCATGGTTATCCTCCAGGTAGAAATGATTGACCCATCAACCCTGAGTCCTGGGTCACACAGGTTCAGGGGCAATCACTAGTTGAACACGGGTCTATGTGACTGTCTAGACAAGTCACACACACACACATACACACACACACACACACACACACACACACACACACACGGTATAGAGATCTTGCTTCTCTAACAAAGAGAAAGTGTCCGGAGACACAAGGAGCATTACATTAACTCCCTCATGTCCACAATAATATCCCTCTGCCACCACCTTGTCCTTCAGGCCGGAAAGAATCTTCCCCTTCAAGCTACAGCTCAATCTCCCTTATTTCCCCCACCAAACTTCCAGAGATTGTCATTTGTACTTACTACCTCAACTTAGTAAGTGTTCGCAAATGATTGTTGAATGAATGAATGAATGAATGAAGAAATAAATACTTAAATGACAAATAAACTACTTCTTTTTAGGCTCAGTTGTGTGCAAAAAGTTTTATGCCCATGATTAGGTTTCAATGTCTTTTACTCTGCTAAGAATAAAGTTATTTAGATTATCGTAGGAAGAAATTGGATATATCTCCTGACTGGGGATTTTAAATGAAGCACAGCACATTAATTTTTGGTGATCTGCGTGCCATGGTATAATCATTTAATGTCTGATTATTTTGAGCACTTTAGTAATTTTCCAGTAATATTTTCACATCTACATAATTTATTAAACACCCTGGAAAATGCTTATAGGGAGCACATCCTGGAAACAGACTTTTGTAGCTACAGCTCCCCTTTAAGGAAGTTCAAACCAAGGGCCCTGCTGGGGCTGAGTCTTGCTTGCACCATAGCTCAGCTCAGACCTGTCAAAATCATTCTTTCTCTGCCTACACATCTGTGTTTATGAATTTGAGATCATGAGGAAGCTTAGGATACTGCTATGAGATTTTGATCATGTGCCCAGAATATGACTTGCTTGTTTGGGAGTCTCTGATATATATGCTGGTTCCAGACTTTTTATTCTATGATTCATATTTCAAATTATATTCTGTTGTTGCAGAAGTTTCCTGTATTTTTGACAAAGTGGAATGTTCTCTAAGCCCAATATCCAGCTCTTTTTACTTTATCTTAACTACTCATACCTCAGCTATAATTCTATACAATGACAGCTGGACTAGTCAGCTGGTTGTCCTTGAATCAGTCAAAATTTAACAATTGCTGTGTGAAAGAAAGAGAACTTAACATTTACTGGGCTCTCTTTACCTTTAACATACATGGACCATTTTGTCCTTGCAATAATCCTGTGGAACAGTTAGGGCAAATACTATTATTTCCATTTCATAGATGAAGAAACTGTGGCAGCTGTCTAGGATAAAGTCTTTTGTCCAGGTTTTCCCATGAGCAAGTGATAGAGACAGAAACTTGAAAATAGGTATTTGGTTGCATAAGCAGGTGATTCAGCTCTTAACACAAATGTCTAAACTATGCAGACATTTCTGTTTATTGACATGGGGATGTATTTTTTAGTTCTAATAGAAAATTGTTGATGAAACCACCAATGAGACTGTACAGTCCCTTTTCCTTAAACTGACATCTTTACCTGTGATTTCAAGCCTCTCTTCCATGTAAGTGTTTCTTTCCCTTGGCACAGATCTGCCCCCTCATCCTGTGAGCATGGCTGCCCTGTGAAAGAAATTGATGGTCACAATGCTAAATATTGTCACAACCTGGTACTCTTTGAGCATCTTCCTTCTCCTTTTCATCAATCTTATTACTTCACCTTAACCTTAACTTTTACCTTCACCTTGACCTTACTCTCTCCCGCTGCATTCTCAAATGTTACTACTCACTCCCACATTTGAAAAAGGCAAGTGGCTTTTCCTCAGTTTACATTCTCATCAATCCTTTTTAGCATGTGATGCTCAGTCTTGGGAATCCTCCTTTCCTTAGCTTGGGAGTTTCTCCACTTTGCTTTTTCTACCTGTATGTTTCTGATTATTTCCTCTCCTTTGCTGACATCTCTTCCTTTCCCTTCGCCTTGAATCTAGCCAGTCACCAAGGTCCTGTTCTGAGTCCTCATCCTTAATCTCTGGCCACTGTTTTTCTAGGACAGTCTCATCTACTCCCACAACTTCGACCAACATCCCCACACAAATTCCTTCCTAAACTGGGGCCCTAGTTTTTTTTCTTCTTGAATTTCTATCTCCTAGTTTCAACTGCCACCAGGCCACCTCCACCTGGATATGTCTGGTATCATTTCCTTTTAAACCAGGACTTTTATTCCCCACTTTACTACTTCTTATCTAGTACAGAGCTTCCTAAACCACTGGCCTGGATTCAAATCCTGACTCTGCCAACTACTAGCTAAACGACCTATAACCCAAGCTTTTTATGTCTCAATTTTCTCAACTAAAAGATGGAAATAACAGTAATATCTGCCATAGATGTTTGTTTTGAGACTGACATGAGAGGATACATGTAAAATATGTTAGTACAAAGACTGACAAACAGTGAGCACACAAAAACATTTGTAAATATTTTTTATGAATAAAATGCTTCAGTGGTTTCCATTGTCTAGCTAAGCAAATACAAACTAATTATAACACTCAAGACCTTCCATGCTCAGGTCTAAAAATAACTTACCAGTTCCACTTCCCACTCATCCTACCCCCTTCCAAACAAACTGAATTACATCATTTTTTAAATGTGCCTTGCACCACATTCCCCTACCTTTTCCTACTTTTTATTGCTACTTAGTACAATTCTACTCATTCTTCAAGGTCCAATTTAAATGTTACTTCATTGACAAAGTTTTCTGTTTTCTCCCTTTGTGAGATAATTCTACTTTAAATTTTCACAGAGCCTGACATTTTCTTAAAACCCTTTTCATATTTTCCTTATCTGAACATCACTCTCATAACAGAAGGTAATTTGTTGGAAAAAAGACTAGTGCTATATTTCTGCTTGTGTCTCTTCCCATTCTCCAGGGCTTATGAGGTTGCTTTGTACAAAAGTGCTCAACATGGAAAACGTTAGGTTAAATCCAATAGAATAGGAAAAGTGGCACATTATAATTTTGAGGGTAAGTGTCCCTTTTTTCAGTAAGAATTCTTTCAATTTGCAAGGCTGAGGGGAAACATAGTCACTATGTGTGCTGAAATGGTTAAGCCCAAGGAACCATACTGAACTCCCAAAGAAATTATATTTATCAGATTGCCATAGTATATGTAGACAACAACATATTGGTTAAGTATTCACCTGACTTTTGTCTAAATAATTTAAATACATATAGACTTAACTCACTCCCATTTAGTAAGCATGTCTAATTTATAAGGTGTCAGGCTACATGTTAGGAATTGCAAAAATAGTCAGACACCAATTTTGCTCTCAGAAGCTAATTTTCTCACGAAATGCATGCAGCCTAATTATTGTATAAATTATCATTTCTTCAAGTAGCTGTTAAAATTTTAGGTGTAGATGAACACAGATGCAAAAATCCTCAACAAAATACTAGCAATCTGAATCCAAAATCACATCAAAAAGATAATCTACCACAATCACATGGGTTTTATACCAGGGATACAAAGATAGTTCAACACAGGCAAATCAATGAATGTGATTCACCACATAAACAGAATTAAAAACAAAAACCTCATGATCATCTCAATAGATGCAGAAAAAGCATTTGATAAAATCTAGCACTCTTTCTTGATAAAAACCCTCAACAAACTAGGCATAGAAGGAACATACCTCAAAATAATAAAAGCATATATGACAGACCCACAGACAACATTGTACTGAATGGGGAAAAGGTGAAAGCATTCCCCCTAAGAACTGGAACCAGACTAAGATGCCATCTTTCAGCACTTCTATTTAACATAATGCTGGCAGTTCTCACTAGAGCCATCAGGCAAGAGAAAGCAATAAAGGGCATCCAAATTGATAAAGAGGAGGTCAAGCTATCCCTCTTTGCTGATGATATGATCTTATATCTAGAAAACCCTAAAGATTCCTCCAAGACTGCTAGATTTGATAAATGAATTCAGTAACATGAATTCTCAGGTTACAAAATCAATGTACACATATCAGTAGCATTTCTATGTGCTAATACCAACCAAGCTGAGAATCAAATCAAGAACTTAATCCCATTTACAATAGCTGCAAATAAAAAAAAATAAAACCTAGGCATATACTCATCCAAGGAAGTGAAAGATCTCTACAAAGAGAACTACCTAACATTAATAAGAGAAATCATAGATGACACAAACAAATGGAAAAACATCTCATGTTCATGGGTTAGAAGCATCAATATTGTTTAAATGTCCATAGGCCTTAAGTAATCTACAGATTCTATACAAATACTATCAAAATACCAATATCATTTTTCAAAGATTTAGAAAAAAACGATCCTAAATTTCATATGGAATTGAAAAAGACCCTGAATAGCCAAAGCAATCCTACATAAAAAGAACAAAACTGGGGGCATCACATTACCCAACTTTAAATTATACTGCAAGGCTCTAGTAACCAAAACAGCCTGATGCTGTTTTAAAAGTAGACACATAGATCAACAGAACAGGACAGAGAACCCAGAAATAAAACCATATACCTACAACCAACTGATCTTCAACAAAGCAGACAAAAACATATACTGGAGAAAAAACACCCTATTCAATAAATGGTGCTGGGAAAATTGAATAGCCACATGTAGGAAGAATGAAACTGGATCCCTATCTCTTACCATATACAAAATTAACTCAAGATGGGTTAAAGACTTAAATGTAAGACCTGAAACCATAAAAATTCTAGATGAAAACCTAGGAAAAACTATTCTTGACATTGGCCAAGGTAAAGAATTTATGACTAGACCCCAAAAGCAAATACAACAAAAACAAAGATAAATAAGTGGGACTTAATTAAACTAAATGGCTTCTGCACAGCAAAAGAAATAATCAACAGAGTAAATAGCCTACAGAGTAAGAGAAAATATTCACAAAGTATACATTTGATAAAAGATTAACATCCACAATGTATAAGGAATTCAAACAAATCGGCAAGAAAATAACAAACAACCCCATTAAAGAGTGGGCAAAAGACATAAACATTTTTCAAAAGAAGAGAAACAAATGGCTAACAAACACATGAAAAAATGCTCAACATTAGTAATCATGAAGGAAATGCAAATTAAAACCACAATGAGATACCACCTTACCCCTGTCAGAGTGGCCATTATTTAAAAGGCAAAAAACAATAGAAGTTGGCACCGATGCAGTGAAAGGGAATACTTTTACACTGCTGATGGGAATGTAAATTAGAAAATCCTCTATGAATAAGTGTATGGAGATTTCTCAGATAACTAACAGTAGATTTACCATTCAATCAGAAATCCCACTACTGGATATCTATCCAAAGGAAAAAAAGTCATTATATCAAAAAGACTCCTGCACTCATATGTTTATCACAGCACAATTCACAATTGCAAAGATATGGAATCAACCTGAGTGCCCATCAACTGATGAGTGGATAAAGAAAATGTTATATATATACATAGACACACATACAGACACACCATGGAATGCTACTCAGCAATAAAAATGAATGAAATAATGTCATTTGCAGCAACTTGGATGTAACTGTAGGCCATTATCCTAAGTGAAGTAACTTGAGAATAGAAAACCAAATTCTGCATGTTCTCACTTATAAGAACATGAGCTATAGTTAGGCATGGCCATACAGAGTGGAATAAGGGACATTGGAGACTCAGGGAGGGTGGGAGGGGGGTAAGGGATGAAAAATTACCTGTTATGTACCATGTATACTATTTGAGTGACAGGTACACCAAAAACCCAGACTTCACCACTATACAATTCAGTAATGTAACAAAAAATCATTTGTATCCACCAAATGTATTGAAATAAATTAAAAAAATTAAAAATTAAAAAAATAAAATTTTAAGTGTAATTTCTATTATGCCAATGAATATTTATGTGGGTGTATATCTCCAAGATTATTATGGAGGATGACAGAAAAAATAAGATTCAAAATGCGAGTGTGTGCTTTCCAGAAAATTTATCCAGAAATTTCTTAGTGGCCAAAACAAATTTAACCAAAGTCCCTTTTTTAGTACCCATCTAAGCATGCCTCTTTTAGTTCTGGTACTTAGTACCAATAATAGATCTTGTCATGTTGGCATCAGGTGTATCAGTTGGATTTTCTTGGATAGGTAAGTGGAGAGGGACTTAAAAGATCTGTGTGGTTAGACAACTGGCTGGACTGTTTCAACAAGCCCTGCCTGAGAGAGTCCTCTGTTGGGTCCTAGGAAGCGGATGAAAGTGAACGGCTCTCAAGCCGTTCACCAAACATGAATAAGTATTAGTTGGGATTTGGCATAGGGCTGAGGACATGAGACTAGTCAACTTCAGACTCACATAGCACATTGTAGAGAATTTTGGAGATTCATTTCATTTCAGAAAGGAGACCTTTGAAATGACCCATAAAAGAATTTAATCTTAGGGCCGGGTGCGGTGGTTCATGCCTGTAATCCTAGCACTCTGGGAGGCCAAGGCAGGAGGATTGCTTGAGCTCAGGAGTTTGAGACCAGCCTGAGCAAGAGTAAGACCCTGTATCTACTGAAAAAAAAAAATTAGCCAGGTGTCTTGGCTCATGCCTGTGTCCCAACTACTTGGGAGGCTAAGACAGGAGGATGGCTTGAGCCCAGGGGTTTGAGGTTGCAGTAAGCTGTGATAATGCCACTCCACTCTACCAGGGCAACAAAGTGAGACTCTGTCTCAAAAAAAAAAAAAAATTAATCTTCGATATCAGTTGAAAAGGAAATCAACTTCTGCTTTCCCATTTCATATTAAAGGTCTTCAAAGTTGAGATAATATAATATTATTTTCCATATAAATCACATGCAATGAGAACAGTAGCTGGCACAGCATAGCAGAATAAATGCTAAATAAGAGTTAGATATATTGTTTGTATTATTTTTTATGCTCTAGCAATTAAATTCAATGTAAGTTAAAGTACAGAGATAGCCATCGCCTGTCACCTCCAACCAGGTTCTGTGGAGGGCTGATCTGGTGTAGGTTCTGTATAGAAGCTGGAGAAAGACAGTGCCCTTCCTTTAGGCAACACCTGGTTCTCCTCCCTGGCCTTGGTGTCCAGGCCACACAGCTTTCAAAAATAGAATGCCTGTAGTGGAATGGGAGAATGTGTATAGATAGGATAAATCGGGCATAATGGTTTTTAGAGAAATCTTCTCCAAGGATTTCAGCCAGAACCCCTCAGAAGGCTCTCTCCTAAAAGCTACACAACTAGAGCTTCTGTTTGTTTTCTTCCCTGACTTTGGGGCTCAGCTTCAGGTCATAGACCCCCCTCAAGCCCCCCCAGAGTCTTCTGTCTCCCAGCTCTACCAGGGCCCTGCTGTCAAGGTTTTAAGAGCAAATCCACATACTCATTTACACAGGGGGTTAGTACAGTCTCTGTATAAAAAGGGACCAGTGGGTGTTATATATTTTACTTACACACATATACGGATCTTCATGACTCGATATCTGAAAATATACATATCTATATAACTATATGTGTATATATACTTAACACAGTGCCTACAAAAGAATATATAGTATAATTCTATAGACAGTATATATCATGGATAATATATTGACATATAAAATTATAACTGTCTTTGAAGTTTTTCCCTGACCTTGCCAAGAGCTGTATGTTCCCTAGTCTTGGAGGTGTCTTCAGGACTGAAATCAAAAGCGACTTGCAGACAATATCTCTTTCCAACTTTTGAGAAAGCCTGAGCTCATTTGAGGAGGTCATGCCATGTGTCTTCAACTAAGAGGAGAAAGGAAAGAGGTTTGGGGGAAGGACGAGAGAGGATGAAATTTCCTTAAACTGGAAAGCAGAGCATTTTGGCAGACCCATGCTCCACTTTCAGCTCCTTGGAAGCTCCTTGCGGTGGTTGTGAGGTGGGCCTAGGGAGGCTGGATCCCTCAGAGCTGGATCCTTAGTATAAATGAGGAAAAGGTGAAGCTAATATTACCTTCTCCAAGACTCCAGTAGGTGGCAGAGTGGAGATTTAAACTCAGGGCTGTCTGATTCCAGAGTCATCCCACACATTGCAACAACAATGCTTTGTCCTTAAAACAGTGGCTTTCTAGTTATAGTGAGTGAGGATATCTTGTATGTGGGGAGCAGAGGTATAGTGGAATCCTCTTTCGAGTACCCTCCAAAGGATGTGATAGACAAAGTGCAGAATTTGGAATCAAATGACATAGGTTTGAATCACAGCTGAGCAACCTTAGATGTTATCTGCAAAAAGGAAACTATAATGCCTAGCCCATTTATTTACGATATGATTGAACTGACAAGTACTTTGTAAATTGAATGACTATGTGTTGTAATTACTACCTTTCGACCTTTAAGATTGTCCCTATGATCAGGTTCTATATAGCAATAAAAAGTAAAGGAATTCACAGACATACAACTCATTTTCTTAGTCTATATTTAGTATTTTCTTGAACTGAAAAGAGAAATTTTTCCTTAGAATATTAACCCAAATACTATCTGTATACATGTATTAAAAATTCTATATATTCCCATTGATTGATATTCGAAGAAACTTGATTGCAAATGTAGAATTATCAGATCTAGAACACAGAACTGGAAAAAGCATTCTGGTGTGAAAAAATAAGATTTTTGTGTAAGGCAGATTTGGATTCAAAACCTGATTTTGCAACTTTTTAGACCTACAATTTTGGGCATATCAACCTTTCAAATATTCTGTTTTCTCACCTTTTAGTGGAAATAACATTAAGATCTGCCATGATGGTTTTGGGAATAATTAAGTCCCCAAGTGCAATGAACATCATACTTGTCATATAATAGCTGCTCAATGAATATTAATTTCTCTTAGATTGGAAAGACACCTAAAACCACCTACTTTATTCCTCTTACATTGGAGATGAGAAAATTGAGCCCTGAAATTTTCATTCATTTTTATTTCATTGGAAACAAAACAATTGGAACCATGGTTCAAGTGTCTTGATGAGAATGTTTCAATACACTAAATATTGATACTAAATGATTATCTATAATGTAAATTAAATATGATTCTTGAGGGAATTGTTATTATGCAATGAGGTAAAGCAAGTCAATTGGAATATAATTTTCTGCTGAATGTACATGATAAACTAACACAATGAGTTACCTCCATTATTAATTTTGGAACCTTGCCCAGGAAGCAGCCATATTATAAGGTGTTACATCATCATCATTGGCATCACTTTCATTGTTGTGAGCTAAAGTATGATTCTAAGAAGGTGGCAAGTTCCTTAGTTGCATATATTATGGCCAGGAAGTCATGTATCATACATACCCACCTTAGTTTTATCTTAGGGAAGTGAAAATTTTCCCCTTTAATCATGCTGAGGAGGTTTTCTTGACAATATGATTATATTAAGTATCAACTTCCTATTATTCTGTGACCTGTCACTTATCAGGGTGGAATCTTCCCCAAAGGAGCTTTTTTCCTACTGACCTGCAGGGATTAAGTGACTAGCGTGGATCCCTAAGTACCTTTCTTTGGGAAACCCTTGGCAGGCCAGGGTGCTCACTCCTCTGCATTTTTTTGCCCTTTTCTGTAGCATCTTTCATGTATTTCAGAAATGCTTTAGAAATTTTCTTTGTATGCAGAGTTAGCTGAGTGAGTTAGTAGTTTGATTTGTTGTTTATAGCCTGACTACTTTCAAAATAAATTTGCTGCTGCAATGGAATAATTATTTACTAACTGAATTAATTAATTAATATGTTTGGGGAGAACTTTCTCGGTTGTTACATTTATTTAATGAAATTTATTGTGCTTAATCATATAATTAGCAAATGACTTCATATGCTTCCCTCTACAATATGACTCAGAAAAGACCATCTTCTCTTCACTGTAGTCAAACTCTTTGTGTTTCCCCAAATATGGTATGGTCTTTCATTTTCATGCCTTGGCAGATGCCATTCCTTTTCTCTCCACACTTGGCCTGGTAGACTCTTACTTCTTCATGTCTAGGATCAAGCATTGCTTCCTTCCCAAACTTCATTTATTCAACAAAAGTTTAATGAGCACTGAGTAAGTCACAGGCTTCGTGCTGGGCACCATCCGATGTGTCCCTGTAAGGCGTATTTGGGTGGACGGTTACAAAGTGCTGCCTGTTAATGGATACACATGAGAGAACGAATAAACACAGTCAGAGGGCAGGGAGGGAGGTCGGAGAACACACCCCAGAGAAGGTAACCCTTGAGTGGGGTCTTCAAGAACAAGTCAGCTGGGAGAATGGCATGACTGTTTTCATTAGGACCCATTTAATTAGGAGGAATGGCAAAATGAGTTACAGTGAGGATTATTTGAAAGAATCAGAGGAATCTCATAGAAACCATTAATGAGAAGTGCTTTGAGGGGAGGGGTTGGGTGGGTGGGTAGAGTTAGATTTCTCCAACCCCACCCCGCCCCCCTACTAGTTTCCTCATTGGTCCCTGTCCTGTTTCTTGCCACTCAGAACACTGCCATTCCTGCCAGCACCTGGTTAGGGTAGAGCATTTGACTGTTGCAGTTCAGCCCGGTGCATGAATGATTTCCGGACACATCTTGGGTAGTCTAAATGTGAGTAATAGTCTGTAAAGGCTTCTTTACTGCTTTTACTTATTTTACTGAATAACTTGTTTTCAGTAGGGAAATCTGGGTTGTAACATGTTCCCATTGTTGCAGATTTGACATGATGAGGAACAACCAACACCTGCAGACAACTTCACCCCCAGGAAGCCCATGGCTTGGGTTCCAGGAGACAGTTTAATGCAGACAGTGATTAAATCAGGGCTGTTCTCTTTTCCTCACAGACTGCTGGCTTCACCATGACATGGCATATTCCTCTGCCCTGCTGGGATCCCACAGCCAACGTCATCTATTCTCTGAAGGTCTACGGCTTGCCAATCCACTCTTAATTTATGTCTAAGCCTAGAATCATTTTTTGGGAGATAATTTACAGTAGATTTATAATAAAAAACTTGAGGAATCTCATGTAATCCAATCTCAGGATGGCCTTATTGAGAAATGGGAAGATTACAGGCTTCCTCTCTCTATTTCTGTGCGTCTCTCTCTTTATTTTTCCTGCATGTTCTTGGCCCTAGCCTGAATGTTTGCTCCATTTTTCTCTTTCTATAGACTTCATCAAGGTTGATGTTCCCCTATAACACCAGCCAGAGCATGACTTTGTCTTGCCATGGTCCTAATTCTGGGTCCAATCCTCCTAGGCGATCTTATAAATCCAGTGCCCAACATGGGCTGATCATGTGTTCTGAATCTGTCACATCTAATTCTTGGAAAGAGCACTTCCTTCTCTGTTTATTCTTCTGTACATCTCTAATCCAGTCAGCTGTGGCCACAACTGGGGGATTTCTGGCACAAACAAGGTTGCCTAGGTCTGCCATATCCATGGGGACTTTAGGAAGACATGTCCAGAGAAGGGAAAACAACTAGGCATGCATGCCAAATATGTCATCCACAGTGTTCCAGGCAGTGGGTACAGTGGACTTGAGGGCTGGAGGAAGAAGAAAGCTAGGTATATATAGGGAACTTCAAGTGGTTCAACATGGCTAGAGTGTAGCATTTGGGGTGGGACATAATGAGAGATGAGATAGAGCAGTGACCAGGGCTGAAATTATGCAGGGCTTTGACACCCTGCTAAGGAGTTAGAGGAGATAAAACGTCAGGCTCCTGCTCCCCTCTCGGCCTTTACTCGTGCTATACCCTCTATCTGGAGGGGCTACAATCCCTCCTCTCCTTGATTTACTAATATTTGCCCTCTGGGTCTCAGCTTAAATAAATGTACCTCCTCTGAAATCCTTCCCTGAGCTCCCAGTACTGGTTAATTGCTGCGTTTCCCCAGCTCTGCGCCTGCGCGAAGCTGTGCTCACGTTCCACCTACAGCCTGCTTGCCCGTTCATTTTCTGTCTCTTCCACTGAGTATCAGCAGGAACCTTGTCCGAATGTATCTTTAACCCTAACACAGTGCCTAGCAATAACACATTTAGTAAATGTCTGTTTAAGGAATGAATAAATCAATGAAAGAACGAGATGGACACAAATCAAGCCACCAGCAAGCACCCTTTTCCATGCTTGAAATTTAAGTTGCTTTTGCTTCTTAGTCCAACTGGAGCTCTCTCAGCTCCTACCCTTGAGGAGTGCGGGTCCTCCTGCAGGTTCTCTGGTCTCAACCCTGGGAACTGGATAAATATTCTCTCCAGACACCTCTCTGCTCCCTATTCCCTGCCTGCTTCTTACATAATCAATCCAGATTATTTTCCTAATGTGAGTCTGTGTTTTGTCATCTTAATCCTTTCTCTTCTCCACTCGCTTCTCCCTCATTTCCTCCCTTGACCTGCTGAGATGCTCCTCCATCCATCACCTGCTCACTCTCGGATCATTTGTTGGGGTTCACACATTACTGTTTCAAACTGTCCATTCCACCGGCACATCGCCTCCTCCTCTCTGTGTCAGACACACAAGTATACAAATATAATAATTCACACTCTCGATTTTCACAAATAGCAAAACAGGTAATCTGAAATTATAGATTATAATACACCTGCTAACCTGCTTTACTTCATTAGTGATTGTGATGCTGCATTCTAGTTCTATGGAAGAGTGGTCAAATATAAGCTTATTTTTGCATGTGTTCTCTAGCTCAGTATTGTAGTGCCCCAGGGCTCAATCCTTGGATTGCTTCTCTTCTATATAAACTCTGTTGTCAAACTCATCTAGTCTTAAGACTTTAAAACCATCTATTAAATATGTTGATAACCCCCAAGTTTGTATCTCCAATCCAAGGCTTTTCCCTAAACTGCAGACTCATATATACAACACCTCTACTTGGATGTCAGATAACCATCTCAAACACGCAATACGTCCAAAACTGAACTTCTGATCCTCCCCCCAAACCCTGCTCCGCCCACAGCCTTCCACATCTCAGGTGGTGGCAGCATGGCAGCTTCATCCTTCTAGTTGCTCAGTTCAAAAGATCTGAAATCATCCTCAAAACCTCTCTTTTTCTCACTCTTCCCAGCCAGTCCATCATTAAATCCTGCTGGTTCTACCTGCAATATATCCTTCTCACCACTTCCACTGCTCCCCCCCTGATTGGAGCCAGCACCCTCTCCCAACCGGAATACTGCAATAGCCTCCTCAGAGGTCTATGTATGCCCACACTTTCTCCCCCAAATCTAATAGAGTGCGTGGGGCTCTTCTGCTCTGTACATTCCAGTGGCCCCTCATTTCACTCATACTGGAAGCCCAGGTGTGTACATTGGACCACATCCCCCTGCATGATTTGTTCCCACCCCAACCTTTACCTCTAGCACTTCATCTTCTAGCTCTCCCACACCCTCTCATGCCTTCATTGCTGTAAGCAGTCCTCTCGCTGTTCTTTGAACATCCTGAGCACCCTCTACCTTAGCGTTCTTCACTCCAGCTGTTCTCTCTGCCTGGAGCGCTGCTCTTTCCCCGGGGTTCACTTGGCAAGCTCTCTCGCCTCCTCCAAGTCTCTGTTGAGATCTCACTTTCTCTGCGAGGCTCACTTTGACCACCCTGTTTAATACTGCAACCCATCCTTACCCCATCCCTCTTTACTGGCAATCCCCTTACCCCAATCTACCTTTTTTCAATTTTCTGTGGCACTTATCTCCTTCTAATATGTGATATAAGGTATTTATTTGCTATATTTATTGTTTATGGTCTGTGTCTCTTGTTTGAATGTTAAGTTCTAAGAAGACAAAGATCTTCGTTTTGTTCACAAATTTATCTAAGCTCTTAGCAATGTGCTTGGCATATAGTGAGTGCTTAGTCAATATTGCCCAAAGAAAGAATGAACTAATTAATGAATTAATACCTCTTATTCTGTCTTCTCTTTTTGTTTATCTGCATATCAGTGGTATCATTCCCAAATTGTGAGCTCCCAAAAGTTAGAAAGCATTTCTGACCTTTCTTAGCAGAGCAGGATTTTGACCTAAATTTCTGCAAACCATAATCTCATGGTTATGACTCTCCTTATCAGTTGATCACTCATTCACAAGGCTGTAATTGGAATCTGATTAGTCACAAGACTGATGTGGGCTGAGAGCACCAAGAAAAAGACTATTTCATCTACCTCAGAGTCAAAGGGTAACACTTTATGGCTTTGGAGGAAAAGAAATTCAAAAGAAGTTCACATTCAGAAAAATTTAAGGATTAAGTTGTCATTTTCAGATGAAGAATATGTCAGGCATATTGATATCGATATTCTGTAGAAGATATATACAATATTTTCATGCTTTTAAAAATCCATTTGTGGTCTCACATGTCACATGTTGTTTCAAGAGTGTGGAGGCCCTACATAACATTCTTTTATGAGTCACCATGCTTTTTCCTGTAGTATCGGATTTTTCAGTGGTTTCGTAATGGATTTATCCCAGTTGAGAAATTATCAGCTATTCTTCAATTTTGAAATGGCTACTTTACTAATGAATAGGCACTTAAGTGCACATGAATATTTTATTTCCAGACAAAAATTCCCGAGATAAATGGAAAAATAATATAAAATGACACTTAAAGGATCTTATCAAAATTGTGAACCTGGACTTTTTAATGTCTGTGTAACATACCCATTCCTAAGTCACCCCAATTTATCTCTTTGACTCAACCTGCTGCACTGAGCCAACAACTTATTTTATTTCTTTTCTGACTCTTCCCCTATTACCTCAGTCAGTCTTTGCTCTATCTCTTTTGCTGTTAATCACATTCATAGGTCAATTCATGTCAATATGAAAAGTACAGAGGCAGCAGAGTGGATGTAAAAACATAAGCTTGGTTTCAGACAAGATAGATTGGATATCTGGCTCTGACATTTACTATCTGCATGATATTGAGGATGTTGCACAACCTCTCTGTAAATGCCTGTATTTGTAAAATGGGTATAATAATAGCTACTTCATGGGTGAGAATTAAAAGAAATAATATATATAAAACATTTGTTTCCCTTCTGTATTAAGATAGGACTGGTAATATATGTCAGCCTTTCAGTTGGATTTGTTAATGTCTAAGGGGGCCTATTTTTTGCATGCCTATTAATACTTAGAGTTTTACTTGTATTATAGTTAATATTCAATTTATTAAAGAGTTAAATCTTAAGTTTTCCTAAGACTTCAAATTCAATTTTCTAATGTTGTTATTCTTTTATTAATCTAGTATATTTGTATAAAAATAAGTATAATCCTTTTAACTAGCTCTGATTAATATTTAATTGATTCATAACAGTTAAAATAATGAATTATCCTTAATAATTTAATGGTATTTTCATTCATAAATAATATTTTTATCAATACATAAAATTATAATTATGAATTTAATGTAGCTAATTCTTTCAAATAATGCAAATCTATTGTGCAGGCTTGAAATCCAACAGAGTATTTCTAAGCACTTAAGTAATGTTTATTAATCTAATAAATCAAAGAATTGAATGCTTTAAATCAAATTCTCATATACTTTTCGAACATCTTAAAAACAGAGAAAATATTCAAAATAGCAGAGTGACTACAAAGAATAGCAGAGCATAATAATTTTACTTAAACAACTAAGTCTCAATATTATATTATTATCATTACACTCTTTCTCTCTCTCTCTCCACACACACACATGTATTCCTTCTAGAAGTGGCTAATTTGCTCCTTAATCAAAAGGAAGATAATTACTATTTCAGGTCCTCTATAGCCTCTAATGTTATACATACAGATTATTATCAGTGATTATAAATCAAGACCAAGAACATTTGTGCTGTTTCTGGGATGATTCTACCCAAATCCCAGTTTAGCAAGCTGGACACTTTCTCATAATTAAGCCCTGACAACTTCTTCAATTTTACAGAAAACTACTTTCCCAAGTTATTCCTGCCAGACTTGGGTAGATTCAGTATGCTCTTCTCACCTTCACAATAGGATTATATTAATAACTAATCTCCATGTTGCTTAATTTTCGATGACAGGCTTCCAAGATTAGGACCCATACGTTCACTGACTGGTGATTCTGTACCTTCTTTATCTTTTATTTTCTTATCTGTGTCAAGTTCATCATTCTGTTGGTTTGTTGCCAAGTCCCAACCTAATCCCCAGCTTTTGCTTTCCTTCCCCTCCACCCAATCTGGCATCACTGGATCATTTCCTCTAAATTTCCAGAGCCAAGCTTGCCCAAGGCAAGAGGAATTGAGCCAGCTATTGAACATCATTCTGGGATTCAGCATCACGTCATCATTAGGTCTGGTCTCGTCCTGACAGGGGCTACAAGTCTGGTCTCTGGTGCTTAGCATCTGGTTGGTAACAAAACTGAGTGAAGGGCTTGTCAGAACACAAACACACACCAGGCCTCTGGAACAAGATTGCTTGGGGGCATTTATAGACGGTAATAGTAGCTGGTGTGAGGGTCCCCATTATCCGTTATAATTTGGGTTAGTACATGGGAATTTAGCAAGGCTAGATGTCAGACACAGATAGGAGAACCAAGGCCCTTGGTTTGTAGGGATTTTAAACTGCAGGACTAAGGAAGAACCAGCCCCACTGTGGTCATGCAGTATGATATAGCAGAACCTCTAGTTCAGAACAGAGTCAAAACTATATAAGGTAAAATCACCCAGGCTGATATCTTAAAATAAGAACATGATCTTTGAAACCAGGACAGTATGCAATTAGGTCCTGGCTATGGTACTTTCTATGCTGCCATGGCAAAGCTGCTGAATCACTCTAAACTTATATTTCCGCATGATTGAGACAAACCACCAACCCAACAGTTATTATGAGGACTAAATGAACTGTGTGCATCACGTGTCTAGCCTAGTGCCTGGCACAAAACAGGTAGGTGTTCAGTAAGTAAAAAGTTATTTAGTTCCCAACCAAGCAAGAACATGCATAAGAACTATGAATCAGGTCTGACGGTATAAAGAAAATAATTTTTGCTTCCTTCTCAGCCCAACGTCTCCTGAGAATTATCTGCACCACTTACTTCCATGTTCTCACCTCCCAATTTCTCTCTGTGGTGGACGGACAGAGATTTCGGCCTCAGTATCTTTCCCCCCATCTCACTACCTAACACCAACATGGCTGGGGTGAAATTGACTCCTCCTCCTTGCCATGGTGATATAGGTCTAGGATGACCACCTGCTTCGAGATGGTCCTAGCAGGGGGAACTTAGAGAACTGTCCTTTCATGTTTGGGGTGGTGCTTCATGTACGTGCAATGCCTGGATGCTATACAATGTAGTTGTTTTGCTACCATGAGGAAAGCCAGCCTGCAGGTAAAACTGACACAAGGGTAGAATCAAGAATAGAGTGATGGAGCCGGAGCCCTGATCACAATGAAACTAAAACCTGCCTAGTGCAGTACTTCTAAGAAATGTGAAGTAGTAAACTCCTTTATTTTTAAACCAGTTGGAATTTTCTACTGCGTATAACCAAAGGCACCCTGACTTATCAACTTTTCAACCAAATTCAGTCAGAATTCCTTTCCATCACTTCACCAACATGGCTATTATAAAGAGCATCCAATGGCCCTCATGTCTAAGAATCCAACAGACAGTTTTCCTGACCCTCCATCTCTGCTCAGTCTTTGAAGAACAGACGTTTCATCAAATAAGCAAGTAGCTCTCAGGAATATTCACTGTGGCATTGGATGTTATAGCAAAATATTGAAAATAATCTACTGATACACTGAATTCTGAAAATAATCTACAGATGCATATAATTTTATTTGATTTGTGTTTCATTGTTATTATTATTATTATTTTGAGACAGAGTCTCACTCTGTTGCCCAGGCTAGAGTGCCGTGGCATCAGCCTAGCTCACAGCAACCTCAAACTCCTGGGCTCAAGCAATCCTCCTGCCTCAGCCTCCCGGTAGCTGGGACTACAGGCATGCGCCACCATGCCCGGCTAATTTTTTCTATATATTTTTAGTTGTCCAGCTAATTTCTTTCTATTTTTAGTAGAGACGGGGGTCTCACTCTTGCTCAGGCTGGTCTGGAACTCCTGACCTCGAGTGATCCACCCGCCTCGGCCTCCCAGAATGCTAGGATTACAGACGTGAGCCACCTCACCCGGCCTGTGTTTTATTATTTTTATTTTAATTATATATTTTAAAATATAAATTATAAAATTATATTCTTTATATAATGTTTATATTTATTTCAAATATATTTATTTTTGATTATTTGATTATGCCTTTTGATTGTTTTATTTTAACATTTTATTTCTTTTATTTATGCATTTATTTAATGCATGCATTTATTTATTCGATCCTCAACAGGGAATTGAAGAAACTGCATATTTACTCCATTGGACGCTGCACATGGCAGAGCGCGGCAGGGGCCTGCGCAGCCCCGGCGGCCGCGGAGGGGCGCCAGACTCCGGGAAGGGCCGGGGCGAGGTCGGTCCACCCGGGGCCACCCCGCTACTCCGGCGGCCGCCCCCACCCGCCCCAGGGCGCCTTTCCTCCCGGGAGGCGGGGCCGCTGGTGGGCGGGTGGCCGCGGCCGCGTCTGGGAGGCAACTCTTTGGATTCAAGATGACCAACGAAAAAACCTCTTCCCAAAAGGGTTCGACTGAGCGAAAGAGACTTCAAAGTTACGGCACGAAATGAGTTAATTCCAAGATGGAAACAATATGAAGCGTGTGTGCAAGCTTTGGAGGCAAATGCACCGATCTTAAAGCTAGAGATGAAAAACTAAAGCGACGAGGGCGAGGCTTCCTTGCAATGCCGCTGGCAGCCGGAGGACAAGCGATGGGGAGAGTACTGCTCAAAGCCAGTACCTCGAGCAAGGCTAGCCGCCTAGCGTTGCCCAATCGGCAGTGATCGAGCCAGCCATCAGCTTGTTTTTCCCAAAATTGAAAGGAGAACTGTTACAGACTACGACAAGCGGCAACAAGCCCGAATGAACGCAGTGCTTGGAATTTGCGCCTGGTCGGTAAACTCTCCAGTCAAGGCTTCCCTGACAGTCCTGCTACCAGGAAGCCCTGGTGGGACAGCCTAGTACGCGTTTCACACCAACACTCAGAGACTAGGAAAAAAAAAAAAAGCCACACTCATCCGATCTGGCTTGTAATGGCTAATGTGACACTTAGCAAATGAGCCTTGCATTACTTTTTCCTCTTCCCGTCCCCTTGTTTCAGAGGCCTGATGGTGTCAGACTATTCCCAAAATGCAGCCACCTCTGAAAAACTCCCCTTCTAGAACATGTAGACACTTGAGAAATGTTTCTGTTTGAAGAAAATAGGAGAAATAGAAGTCTTAAGTCTGTGTCTTCAAACAGTTGGAAGGAACGGAAATCTATAGATTTTCAATCATGAGCTGAACATGTAAAATTCCAGTAAAATGTAAAAGTGGAATATTCATTGTTCTCATTCTTGAGCATAGTGGCTTAGAAACATGACACAGAAGGTCCTCCCAAAATGTCATTTCCTTATAACGTTGATGAGGAAAAAAAAAATGAGTTCCCAGTGGGGGCCACTGTCTGTGTGGAGTTGGCACCTTGTCCCCACGTCTGCTTGGGTTTTCTCCCGATGCTCTGGGAGCAAACCATCCAGAGCTGGGCACGCCAGGTTAATTGGGCTGACTACATGGTCCTAGTCCCACTGAGTGTGGGTGTGGGTGTGTGAGAGCACGCCCTGAAGTGGGGGGGTGTCTTCTCCAGGGCTGGTTCCTGCCTCATGCCCTGAGCTGCAGGGACAGGCTCCAGCCACCCTCCAACCTGGACTGGAATAAACAGATAAATCATTATCTGATTTGTTTTTGTTAACTTTCTTTTTTTTTTTTTTTTTTGAGACAGAGTCTCGCTTTGTTGCCCGGGCTAGAGGGAGTGCTGTGGCGTCAGCCTAGCTCACAGCAACCTCAAACTCCTGGGCTTAAGCGATCCTACTGCCTCAGCCTCCCGAGTAGCTGGGACTACAGGCATGTGCCACCATGCCCGGCTAATTTTTTTTTTCTATATATATTTTTAATTGGCCAGATCATTTCTTTCTATTTTTAGTAGAGACGGGGTCTCGCTCTTGCTCAGGCTGGTCTCGAACTCCTGACCTTGAGCGATCCACCCACCTCGGCCTCCCAGAGTGCTAGGATTACAGGCGTGAGCCACTGCTCCCAGCCTAAAATGCATTTCTTTATAATTTTTTCCCTTAAAGTCACAGATTCCAAGAACCTATTGACTGCTTTATGTGAGGACTTCACCATGTATCAGTTTTGCCAGTAAGACTGTGGATTTCATCATTCTTGTTGAACTGCTGGCTCAAAACTCAAATGAGGTGAATTTTGCCTTTAGAGGGTTTATTTGCTAAGAACCAACTTTTAATAGTCATGAGAGAATCGAATAATTGATGTCAATACAAGTAGTTCATATATTTAACCATTTACTTTGGGGCTCTATATTACTTGATTGAGTCTTTCTTTATTGATGCATAATAACTACATATTTATGGGTATGACTGAGTCTTAAATCAATGGGTTTTAATCAACAGTTTGTTCTTTGAATGGTTTTAAACACCATAGATAATCTTATTAAGAGCTGTGCAAACATGGAGGTGTGGTATCAAACTTCAGGTTTAAACTATTTGAAGCATTATTAATTTTCATTGCACAATTAGATTGTGTAAAGATATTATCTGTGATGAGTCTACCTGTGTTTTTTTTTTCAGTAGTGAACTTTATTAAATCCCCATTCCATTCAACAGGCACATGTTAAAAGAGCATTGTTCTTGGTGTCAATGGGCAGTTGTGTTCCTTCATTTCATTTGGGCCTTTCGTATTACAGTCTTAATGTTAAATTAACTATGCCTTTATAAAAAATGAATGAATGAGGCAGTTCTACATGTCCTAATGTGGAATGGTTGCCAAGATATATTAAGTAAAAAAAAAAAAAAGAGCAGGACTATGTGATTCTCCATGCTACCATTTTTATTTAAAAATATAGTATTAGCACTATGACTTATTTCTTATATTTGTAATGAAAGGAATTGCTAAATTTCTGTTAGAGGTTAGTAAAAATAAAGATGTGATTTTTTTTCTTCCCATCCAAAAATAAAAATGAAAAGATAGTATTAATGTTTGGTATGCATGAAATAGCTCTGGAAAGATTCATAAAAATCTACTTGGTTGCCTCTGAGAAAAGGAACTAGAGAGGCCGGGCATGGTGGCTCATGCCTATAATCCTAGCACTCAGGGAGGCCGAAGCAGAAAGATTGCTTGAGGTCAGGAGTTCGAGACCAGCCTCAGCAAGAGTGAGACCTCGTCTCTACTAAAAATAGAAAAAAATTAGCTGGGAAAATAGAAAAAATTAGCTGGGCGTGGTGGCTCGAGCCTGTAATCCCAGCTATTCAGGAGGCTGAGGCAGGAGGATCACTTGAGCCCAGAAGTTTGAGGTTGCTGTGAGCTGTGATGATGTCATGGCACTTTAGACTCTAGCCCTCTAGCCTGGGCAACAGAGAGAGACTCTGTCTCAGAAAAAAAAAAAAAGAAAGAAAGAAAAGGGGCCAGATGTTGGGAAAAGGAGTGGGAGGAAAATTATTTTTATTGCATATTTGAGATTTGTGTTGTGGCTAGGTAGTACCTATTTAAAACTAAACTAAATAAATGTAGGTAATTTTAAAAATAAAGAAATGCTATCTTTTTTGACAAAATGTTGCTATTCATTAGTTTCATCTTAAAAATCTCCCCATATGATCTCTCCCATACTTGTGGCTTTAACAATAATCTCAGTGCTAAATACACCCATGTTTATGTCCTCTATTTTGTGTTCCAGATTCCTTTATCCCATGGCTTACTTGAATATCTCTCAGACATTTCAAAAATGGGCGACACTAAACAATTCATTGTAACTCTTGCTCTTCCCTCTCAGACCTTCTCTCCAAGTCTTCCCCTATCTCAGTAAATGCCATCATCATCAACCCTTGCAGTCAAGAAAACTATCTGGGGATTATTCTGAATACTTCACTCTCTGTCAAACCATGTATATAATCCATTATTGACTCCTGCTGTGTGTCTCATATCTGTATGTTTCACTCTTATCCCTGACTCTCCAGTGTGACCACATGGTCCAAGCCAGCAGTCCCCAACCCTGGGCCTACAGACGGGTACCAGTCCGTGGCGTGTTAGGAACTGGGCTGCACAGCAAGAGGTGAGAGGTGGGTGAGCGGCGGGTGAGCCAGCGAAGCTTCATCTGTGAAGCTTCCCATGGCTTCCCATGGCTCCCCATGGCTCGCATCACCACCTGAGCTCCACCTCCTGTCAGATCAGCGGCAGCATTGGATTCTCATAGGAGCACAAGCCCTACTGTAAACTGCGCGTGTGAGGGATCTAGGTTGCATGCTCCTTATGAGAATCTAATGCCTGATGATCCAAGGTGGAGCTGAGGCCGTGATGCCAGCGCTGGGGAGCGGGTGCAACTGTCATAAATCTAATGAGCTTGAATCATCCTGAAACCATGCCCCACCCCACGCCCCAGACTGTGGAAAAATTGTCTTCCATGACACTGGTCCCTGGTGCCAAAAAGGTTGGAGACTGCTGGTCCAAGCCATCATCTCCCCACTTAGTCTCCACACCTCCCCTCAAAACCTTCAAAGCCATTCCCTCAAAAGTTCTTCTAAAACCACCTAGTTCAGATTAGGTTCTCCTGTTATTCTAACAAAGAAGTCTATTTTTTTCCTTCGTAACTCTTACCATATTTACAATTGTTTATTCATATGTGTGGTTATCTGCATATATTCTTTTGCTGAATTATAATCTCAACGACGGAACGGATTGTGATTGTGTCCTTTTCTTTTCTTTTTTTTTTTTTTTTTTGGTTTCTATGCTACAACCTAGCATAATGCCTGGCACATGGAATCTGATTAATAAACCATTCTCAAATGAATGGATAAATTAAAGAGGGAATAAGCTCTTATTGTGTACCCAGCATTGTGCTAAAGATGTTAGTTACGGATGATAAACCTGTTTTAGAATCGTCATTTGCCAATGGGGCACAGGCAGATACAAAATGAATACAAGAGGATATCTTTTTGTGTGAATAAAGTCGATTTGAGGACTTTTGCTTGCTAGGTCAGGGGAAGAGGCTCCACTAAGGGAATATATAAGTAAAAGGAAAAGATGAAGAACAAGTTTGATTTCCCCTCATAAAATGAGGTGTGTGAATTAGGCAATTTGCTATAATTACAGGATTCATTTCCCGTTTTTTCCCAGAGCCAGCCCTACAATGTGACCACCCCCCTAGATTTTTCTCCTCTAGGTGTGTCATAACACATACAATGTCTAGGTGGCAGACTAAGAATCCTGTTACAGGGCTAATGAAGAGGGCAAGTGGTAGATTCTCTTCTGTTCTAAGTGAGCCCATTGCAAAGCCCCAGCCTTGGAGACCCTTATCCACCGGCCAAGCATCTCAGGCTGTCTACTGCTCAGGCAGTCCATAATGTCCCCAAGATTGTGAGGACGACTTGCTCTTGAAACAAACAAAACAAATAAAATAACTGACAAATCATTTTTATTAAATAACAAGCAAATAGTCTACATAGATACAGTCATTTGTTGCACATGAGTGCTTCCCCTTCTCTTGTGAAAAATCATTCCATGTGACAAGGTGCAAGCTAAGCAGCAGCCTGTTTGAATGCCCTGTGATAACATGAAGATGACTGGCAAGAGGCACAGGGCACACTCGAGTTCTCTGTCAGAGCACACATAGGAGAAAACAAACCCTTTTCATTCACAAAGACTTAGGTGAAGAATTATTAGCTCCATTTAAAATGCCCATATTGTGTCTTCTACACCTCTCTCCTAACAATTAAACCAGCTGTTACTCTTCAAAATATGTGTCACTTTCTTTGCATTGGGGTCAAACTCCAACTGTGACGATCCACTGAAGAAATAGAAAAACCCTGCAAAATAATAGTAAGATAGTTTTTCAAATAAAGACATCTGGCAACATTCAAAACTCATAATAATAGAGAACTAAAAATAAGAAGTTTATAAAACTATAAAAATTATAAAACTTTATTTTGTGCAAGGGACTGTGTTAAGCATTTTGCATGATTTTGTTTTCATTTATCTCTGAAACAGCTCTGTAAGATAGTATATCTAACTCCATTTTACAGATAAGCAAGTTGAGGTTTAGACAGATTTAGATGCTTGCCCAAGGTTATTCAACAAGGAAGGATGGATGGAGACAGCACTCCACTCGAGCTCTGTCTGACAGCAAAGCCACATTCTGGGTTAGGAGGTTATTCTGCTTCCAATCAGATAAAATTCTCCTATTTTCTGGAAAATATGATCACTTATTTCTTTCCTCCCCACACTCCTCTTCCCCTTTCCCCACGCTGCAACCTGAGAAGCACAGCAACTCTTTCAAGACACCAGAGCACCTTTTAGGGCTCTGCAAACATGCCCAAGTTACCTTTCAATAAAGATCATCAGCCTCCACTCACCTACCCTTGAGTTGGAAATTTTTTTTTTTTAACTTTGAGCACACGGAAAGGTAAGTGTTTGCAACTGACCAATATGGGCAATGACCAACTACTCAGGAAAGACAGTGAAAATCTCCCTGAAAATTAGTAGTAGCAATAAGATGGGATGGAGGAAAAGACCAGGCCGCCAGTATTACACCTGGCCACATCACTTGATGAGATTTTTCTGCCAACATGGTAATCTGTAAGGTAGCAGCTCGAGAAGTGAGGAAGTGACATGAGCACTTTGGTTTTATATACATGTAAAAAACCAAATAAAGTAGAAAGATTTGTGTTAATTATCTTTATGATTCAAAATAATTTGTTATGTGAAGTAGTCATATAATTGGTACAAAAGTAGGTGAATTGAAATTTTGGGGAAGGAACTGGTTTGGGAAAAAAAAAACCCTGTTATTAAAAATTGTTTCAATTCTGGTCTTCCCTCTGATACCATAGAATGTTTCAAGTGCCCCATTGCCAAAAAAATAAGTATCATCTTACCAAATGCTTCAAAAGCAGCATCGATCTTTGTGTCAACCCCTGGAAAGTCTTCAGCTATTTGCCTGGGAAAGCCTGGCTCCATGGACTGTCTCTTCTCATCAAATCTGTTCCGAGTGAAAGAAACACAGCTCAGCAATGCACAGAGGCCATGTTACCAAAATTCATAAGTCACGTTAGATTTACTGTGGAATTCTAGTCAACTTTCCAAGTACTACAAATAAATGTCAAGCATATTTAGGACTAGAGAAATATGTGACATTAATGGTATTGCAAACTCAGTTCTTAAAACCATTTCTCTATCAGAAACAGGGACAGCATCCTGCTGTATGTAGCACACGCTGCTTGTTAACTATATTTCTTAAGCCTGGACAGAAATAACCTTAATCCTCTTTCTGTCACAGACTTATATGTATGTGTGTTTGTGTGTGTGTGTTGTGTATGTGGGTGTGTATAAAGTGAATTGAATCATTCATCTAAAATACAATTTCAAGTTCTTTACCAGTTGCCCATATATGCCTGCCCTCCCCACCCTGCACATCTAAGTCTTCCATGGCAGCCTCCTAGGAAAAGGGATTGGGATGAGAAGCAAAGCACAGTAAATGCATTTTGGGCCCATTGGTTGGATGTCAGATGGTCAGTCTGAATGTCTCAAAGTCTGGGCAACTGGCCCGGGAGTCAATCTGTCTGCGAGTCCTGGGTTGTATCCCTAAAACTGGACTGCTGTTGCTTGTCATCTCTTACGCAGGCAGAAGGAATGAATGAGTGAGGTTAGAAGAAGCCCTTGAAAATCATATAGAAATGTTAGGAAGACAAGGCAAACACAATGAGACAAGGAGCAGAACTGCAAGATGGCTAAATTGTGGCATGGACTCTCAGGGCATCTTCCTAGTTGGGTTTAAAGTCCAGGAGGGAAGGCGGCATGCACAGGGTGGCACATGAGCTAAGACTTGAGGGACAGGCAGGATTTGAGTGGGTGGAGAAGGGAAGAGGGGTCTCCAGGAGGGGGGGAAACAGCAGAGAGGGAAGCACCAACCAATTGCACATGGGACTCAAAGTAGGAGAGCTTAAGAAACACCTGTTATAAGGCACTGGTATGTTCGAAAGTACTTTCCAGAAGTTGTCTAAAACCCTTTCTTCCTACTGGAAGGGAAGCAGCCCTAAAGGGTGGGTGGGGTGGGTTTTCTTAGAGAAAGAAAATAATTTCCCTAATTAGGCTCCATACAAAGTCATTCCTATTGCTTCTCACCTCCAGTATTTGTCCTCTACAAAGAAGTATGTTTTCTTCTTGTCCTTATCAGAAATGGCTGCATCGATTTTCTTTACTGTTGGAGGAAAACCCAGGGTGTGGATGCCTCTTGGGTAACCTGCTTGTACCTCACCTCCTCGGACACCCCAGAACTGATTTCCTGTTAAAAATAAATAATTCAGAGTCATATTAAATTTGTAACAGTTAAGCCTTTTAGCTTTAAAAATACTTTTTAACACCTTTGATTTCCATGGTAAAGAAGAAGCCTGAATTTTAGATTTAGTCACCAGCCCATAGTGGGCTTTTAGCAAAAATTTGCAGATTGTATGAATGAACAAAGATCAAATAAGAGAATTCACAACTCTGGGCAATTTATCTTCCTATCTTTATTTTTACCATCTGTAAAATATAAATAAAATAATACCAGCCCTGGTTATTTCTTCATTGCCTTTGGTTGTTTTAGTAGTCAACTTTTGACATAGTAAAAAAAATTCAAATCCTGTTCAGTTTCCCTGTGAAAGGGTTTATTTCAAGAGTTAAAGAAATGATTATATGATAGTTACCTTTAAAAATGAAAACAGTATCCTTGCTAGTAACTTCATATGCAGCATCCAGGTCTGAAGGAAGAGATGGCCAAAATGAAGAGATCAAATGAAATTCAAGTTCATGTGTCCTGAAGGATTTGCGCCAAAAATGCCTAAAATGTATATAGAAAGAAATGTAAATTGAAAAACAGTCTTTCACCTTTCCAGTATTTTCCTCACTGTCCTGCCTCACTCAACTTCCCCCAATCCTTTGTCTTCTAGGCCGGATGATAGACAGAAATCAAGTATATTGCCATTAGGAAAATTCTTTTCTTTTTCTTCAGAAGACTGCAGTGGACCTCCTGTCATAGCTTTTCAGAGTATCATTATCTATGAAAGAAAAGTTATCCTACCATGCAAACTCAGTAGCCCAGTATGTGCTCTAATTACCTGCAATGCGTGCAAAACAGTGTATGTGCTATACCATCATTTATACTTTTCAAAAATCTAGGCTGTATGTGTGTGTATGTGTATGTTCTGTCCAAGTATATTCTTATATAGGGACTGAACAATTCTGGAAGGATATGAAAGAGGTGTTGATTATGAATGAATATAGGGAGAACTGAGGAACCAAAATGTTTAACTTTCTTCCCATTTGTGCAGTTTGAATGTTTTATCATGTGGACATTTGTACAGCAGTAAGTAAATTAATTGATTAAATGTAATGCTTATTATCCTGGTGTCATTTTTAAAGGAAGTAAAGATAAAATTCTTATTCTAAAGATTTACTTGTGCTTTTTGAAAAGCAACCATGTCTTAGGACATTTGGAAACAACCATTAGAGGATGAGAATCAACTCATCCTAAGACTTCAGAAATGAACCTGACAGTTTTAGGAAAATGTGGAAAGGGCAGCACCAGGTCTGAAGGATTTCAAGCTCAGAGGAAACGTTTTTGTATTAAATGTTTAAAAGTCTCTATCACGTTTCCTTTTGTTTTCTGTTCTAAGTATTGTAAATCAAAACGATAGATAGGAAAATACAATTTTCTGGTCTGACCTGTCTTTAAAGAACAGGACTTCTCCCCTCAGGGTGCTGATTGCATCGAAGGACAAAGCAGGATCGCACATGGCTGGTGTCTCAGGTCCTAGAGGGGCAGATTCCGTGGGCACCTGGGTGTCATCAGGGAAGCCAGAGGGGGGTCCTGAAGGGAACAGATTCAGGGATGCAAACATTAGGGAAATGTGATGGGTTTGTCAATTTACATGCTTTCTGAACATTCTCAAGGTCCTTTGAACTAAATTACAAATGTTCTATGTAGCATTTTAAAACTTCCCTGAAGACCATCACTGCAAAGCTATGATGCCTAATTTTTCCAGCGTCACTCACCATAGAGGGACTGAATGCCATCCACATCATCTTGAGAAAGGCGGAACTGGGCCAGGTCTGTGAATGACTTGTAGAGTGGGTACATCACAGCTTCGGTGTTGGCCGAGTGAAAGAGACCCAGGGAGTGGCCAAGTTCATGAGCAGCAACGAGGAATAAGTTGGTTCCTATTTATGAAATCATAAATAATAGCCACTTATTCCTAAAATACATGTACATTACACAAGTCAGCTGTGCATTGTATTTGTTTACTTCCTGGAACCACACAGGGCTATTTTGGCCCTGTTTGTTGGTTAATTGAGTAATTGACTGATTATACACTTAATGGAATGCTAAATATATTTCAGGACATACTTGAAATCATTCGTGTAAAGTAACCTGTCACATCCACCTGCCTACCCACCCCCAGCCCCGGGAGCCTCTTAACTCCAGGAGAACAAGGTCCCTTTTCTTGTACTCAGAAATGCAATGAACCTACTTGTTTAGCACATCAATAAAAATTTCTCTTCATTTATCAATGCAAAGCTAAACACTGTTTCAATATATTAGCATTTGCCATTTGCAGTCTCAGTTGAATAAAACTGTATTCATCTCAGTTCTGAAATCCTTAAACAACCATACTCCTGTTATTTTTTATTGGAATATTGCTTTCATAATTTTTTGGCCTCACTATCAAGTATATATTATATTGAGTCTCAAAAAATGAATTATAAAAGATGTCATAGGATTTGCAAAATTGTTCTAAAACATAACATGCCCAATCATGTCTAGCATTTGTCACAAAAGAGATTTTAGGCACCCAAACATTAGCTGCATTCAGATGTTTTCCCTGTTCGTGTTTTTTTTTTAAAAAAAACCCATAATGCTGAAACTGGAAGGCATTGGGTAATTACAATCAACATAACAAGTAAATCTACTTTACTTTTGCAAGTGTTACTTTGTACAACTTGTGATCCTAGGAAGGTTCATTTGTAAAAAGAAGTTGTTAATTCAACCAAATCAAGAATTTTATCCAGCAATAAACTCACATTTGTACTTTCTACAGATATTTACATTTTTGTTATAAATCCCAGTTAAATCTCAGAAGTAGCATTATTTATTTCAGCTGAGTTTTTGAAAACTTTGGAAGTCATTCCCCAAAATACACAGTTTTGAACTGAGAAACATTCTTCTACCTAAACAGTTTGGACATTGTATTTGTGGGTTTAGTCCTTTCCTTGGAAAGGAATAAATCCATAAAAATTCCTCTTAGCCTAGAGGTAGTAAAATATTGCCTTAGCCAGAAAAAAGGCAAAAAGAGAACTTCAGTTTTTGAAACTTAATTCTGATGTCTGTTGTGAAGAGTAAGGAAGTAAATGGGGAAAATTATCTAAGCAATATCCAGGCCACTTTTTGGTATAGATTCAATGCAATACACTATCCCTTGGATATCTGCATTTTGATATAATGAGAAATTGTTCTTAATAATGATGGCCCTTAAATCACACACAATCCACACTCATTAAAGAAATACTTAATGATGTTTTTTATATTGTGCTTAACCAAGACAGGAAATACAATTTTGAGGCATCTGAAAATTTTTTCAATAATGATTTAAACAAAAATATATTCTGCTGATCCCTGATCCACTGGGAAATCCAGAATACCCCATTTCTTGAGCATTTTTAGTTATTAAGAGTTTTCTAAACGTAAAAAGAAATTAAGACCAAAACCATTCTGAGAGATGGCACTAACCTGCTGTCTCCTTCGTCCATTGTTCATCATCGTCAAAGTGAGCATCTCCATAAATCCCTTGCCCGGGGGGATAGGCATGAGCCAAAACTTTTCCAGGTCCATCAAAAGGGGAAAAGTCTCCATGTTCTAACAGAAAAAAAATTTTTTATTGGAAAGATAGGTAATTAGGATCTCTTTTTGCCTTTTCCAATAAAACAACAGCAGATAAATGGATGCATTTCATGTGTTTTTGTTTTGCTGTGCTTTAATTTTTACCTCGAACTGCAAAAGAGACCATTATGTCAGCCTCTCCTTCATCCATCCTGGAGAATGTGAGTGGAGTCACCTCCTCCCAGATTTTCAGAGCTCTCTCGATGGCAGAATCAACAGCATCTCTTGGCAAATCTGGTGTATAATTCACAATCCTGTACGAGAAAAATTGAAGAAGATAATATTTTCTACTATGACCCAGCTTATAACACTTCAATCCTATGTAACAACTCTTTGGACCCATTACCTGTAGGTAAGTTGGGTTTTCCTCCACTTCGGCATGCCAGGAAAGGTAGTGAAGTGACCAACGTCAGGAACGCCACATCTGGGCTTGCTAATCACCTCCAGAGTGTCGGAGTCCAGCTTCCCCGTCACCTCCAGCCCAAGGAACTTTTGCATTTCTCGGATTTTTTTAACAACAGGACCACTGTCCTTTCTTCTAACAAACTGCTTCACATCTTTTGGAAGGTTGTAGTAGTTTTCTAGGTATTGCTAATAGAATAAGTATAGTTTTTAGGTCATTCTTATGATTTTTAGCTGTAGCTATTTATAGTAAACTTTTGCAGTTGCCAACTTTTCTTAATCTATTTGAAGTATTTTTCTAGTTGCCTGAAATAATAAATGTCAAATTTCATTTAATTCTTTAATTACAGCCTTCCTCTCACCTTTGCTTTAACTTTTAACTATCTCTGCAGCTTAATTTGCTACCAAAGTAATAAAAGTCAAGTGAAAAATTGCGATAAATATCCAGTCCACTTAAAGGAGAAAAACAAAATGAACAAATAAGCCTCGTTGGGAATATTTTGTATATTTCAGGTAAATTTATTCAATTTCCTTAATTTTTCACTTTATGTTTCACACAAGGCCCTGGCTTAAGAAAAGAGTTGGACAAATTCCTTTGTCTAAGCATGTCACTAGCAATACTAAAATTACATTGAATTAAAATACCTAAAGAAGTTCCAAAGCGTGACATGGTTCACACACTTTCCACTTGGTATCATGTGCCTCAAGCCCCAGTGCTGCTACTGCTATGATGTTGTGTGATCTTGAGAAAACACCTAATATTTCTGGCCTTTGTTTCTTCCTACATAAAAGGAGAAGCCCAAATACTATGATACTGAGACCCTTTCCATGGCCAACACTTTGTAACTCTCTGTCCCTGAACTGTTCCTACACAGTAAGCTCAAATCATTCTATGTGGGTTTTAAGACACACAGAAGGGTTTGAGCTTACTGTGTGGAAGGCAGAGATGGTCTCTCCACTTGGCCCTGCCAATGAGTGTGGTGTCTATCTACCTCTGTTAATTACCTGAACAAGGTCCATGCTGGTATCCTCGCTCCTTGCAGCTCCATCTAATGGATAGGCTGAGCAAACTGCCACGCATAGCAACAATAGGATTGGAAGACTCTCCATTTCCATGGGCTTTGCTGAACTCTATGCTGTCTCAGTGCCTTGCTCTTTGCCTACTGCCTTCCAGGTCCACCCTCTGGAGCCCAACTTTTATAGGGTGACAACGTTTGTTTAGATCACTCACAGCTTGACTGACTCATCATTGCTTTTCATCCAAAAGGCAGCAGGACCATTTCCAAAAATTCCAAATTGAAAGTAGGATGATACAACCTACTTTACTAATTTCGCTCAACCTTCCCAATTTTGCAAGGTTAAACGGGTGATTAAGCTTCAGGAAATGCTTCCTGTCTTGGTAGAAGAGAAAACTGGAGCATTTTTTTTTTCCACTCTGGAAAAGCTGACTAGAATTCACTAGACAATTTATGTTTGTGTGTTTGATAGAAGAAGTGGGCTGACTTGGTAAAAATCAGAATTGTGCAGAACTTTTAAAAGCAGTTTTATTTTAAGAAGAACATAATTTAAAATAAAATGTAGTAAGATGTATGTAAATGAAAAGCATACATACATAGCTATAGTCTGTACTATATAGTATTACACAGAGAAAACAAATCTAAAAGAAAATTGAAAGGAAGAATTTATTTGTTGAGTCTGTGATTTAAAATACCTACTGTTGATTTCTACCTGGATTTGCTGGTCCTTAAGGAGAAAGATCATGGGCAGGTTAGAACAAAGAGGGCCTGTGAAAAAGAAGGAAATGTATCCTCTTTGGGTTAATTTTAATTCTGTACCCAATTTATTAACGGGTATTAAGCCCATAATAGTTGTTCCATGAATACTTATAGAATTGAAATGAATTACATTGCTCACTGAACTGAAATTCTGTCTTTCTCTTCCATACTTTTCTTATTCTCTTTCAATCTCTTTCTTTTCTCCCTAAATTCACATTAGTAGATGTTTTGCAGTTGAAAACAAAAAGCCATCCTAAATTCTATTCTCATGTTCTTCCTTTTCCTGCTCTTTTTCTTTTTTATTTCACTTTTCTTACTTTTCTTTTACTTTTCTTTGTTGGGAAGAGAGTTGCTCACATCATTGGTGGATAATAAGTGCTTATAAGAAAGACCTTAAACATTTTCAGAAGAAGAAATTTAGTTAAACTCTGCATAATCTTCTCATCACCTGCCACGGCCCATCGTATGTCACCCTTCCCTGATCACCACATTTTATTTGTTCTTTCTTCCTTTGCTCGCTTGCTCGATGATTTGTTTGCTAAAGGGCAGAACATCTTGGGAGTGAGAACTAAGTACAATGATGAATAAAAGTGTTGCACACTTGGTAGACATTTAATAAGTGCATATTTTGCTCCCTCCCATTTACACTCCTTTTGCATTTTCTTCTTTGTTTTATTTTTTTGTATGTTTCTTAATAAACACTGGAGAGATTTTACCCAATATGTATGGAGGCTCAAATAGGATTCCTCGGTGGTAATAAGATCCCTCTAACTGGAGGTGCCTAAACAGATGCCCCCCACTTGGCAGGGCCATACATCAAATTTAAGCCTCCATTTTTAGATTAGATTCTGTCTAAAAGACAAGTTGAAAATAACGTCCTGTGATTCTCCGTTTCTTTAAGGAAAAAAATCTGTGTCTTGTCCTGATTGAAACAAGGGGGAAATATTTGGCCACAGCAAGTGAGGACAAGGAGATTGGAGGTCAAAGTGGTGACAGGGACACAGATTCCAGGAAGGAGCAGTGGAGCCGGCAGATAAAAGAGAAATTAAAAGCAGAACAGCTGTGGCAGCCACAATCGTTAATTCCTTCTAGATTACGGTTTTTCCCTTTTAGATTTTATTGGGTATTATAACTTATAAAATATATTTAACATTTAGAGGGAAGCCTGACAGATTATCATGTTTATTTTCCCAACTGTTGAGATGGGGCTAGCAAAATGGGCCATGTTGTTCACGAAATAAATACAAAACCCTGTTGACGTAGAACTTTGTCATCTTTTCAAACAGCTTCAGTGACTTCCCTGAGACGTCTTCCTTGAGTTCCAGGGAGAGTGCTTTCTTGTTCCTCAGTGGTGCCTTGTGCCCATCTCTGTCACTGCATTTTTCACACTTAACTCTAGTGGAATGGTTTATTTATCTGCCTCCCCTATTCTACTGTAGGTTTCTTGAGGGTATGGGCCATGTCTCATTTGATTCTATATTCCTAGTACTTAGCATGGTACCTGGCATATAGTATGTACCCAAAAATTGCTTAGAGGACTAATTAATATATTAATTATGAGTGAAATGCTTCTAGCAAAAATTGAACAGGTGAAAGAAAAGTTGAAAAATTCACAAATCATGCAGATGTTTCTAAATTTCCAGATCCTATAGGTAATATTTACCAAATTCTCTAATAACTAAATTTTTAAAGGGTTTTTTTAATAGGAAAAGATTGAATCTATCACTTTAAGTTTCCCTAAAAAAGACTTACATACTCAAAGTCTTCATTCCTATGTCTTCAGAATACTCAAACTAAAATTGTAGAACCAGGAGTTTTCTGACCATGCACAAGATAGTCTAACTGCATTTTGTAAATTACATTTTTTTTTTTTTTTGAGACAGAGTCTCACTCTGTCACCTGGGCTAGAGTGTCGTGGTGTCAGCCTAGCTCACAGCAACCTCAAACTCCTCGGCTCAGGTGATCCTCCTGCCTCAGCCTCCCAAGTAGCTGGGACTACAGGCGCAAGCCATCATGCCCAGCTAATTTTTCTATTTTTAGTAGAGACAGGGTCTCGCTCTTGCTCAGGTTGGTCTTGAACTCCTGAGCTCAAGTGATCCTCCTGCCTCAGCCTCCCAGAGTGCTAGGATTATGGGTGTGAGCCACGGCGCCTGGCTGTAAATTACATTTTAAAAGGCAATGCATTAATGAGAAGGAATAGGTAAATTGAAGAGCAACTGAGTGAAAGAAGAAGGGAAGGAAAAGAAGGAAGGAAGAAAAGAAGAAGGAAAGAAGGAAGAAGGAAGGAAAGAAAGAAAAGAAAAGAAAGAAGGAAGAAGAAGAAGAAAGAGAGTAAATACATTGAATGTAGAGGGGATCTCTGAATGCCAGAAAAAAAAATTAGGTATTTTCAGCACAGAAATGAAAATGGCTCTTCCATAGAACAATCGTTTGTTATATGATTAAATATATACAATGGCTGGTTTTATAAATCTGACCTCCCAGGAATCAGAGACCTGGAATTAAATTTACGTTCAATCTATTCCCACTTGGATTCAAAAGCTGGCAGTTAATCCAAGGAATGTTCTATCTGATCATTTTCACATTTGTCTTCCTATTTATCATGCTTCTCCACGACTAATCAGTTGTGATAACGTAAGATCCTGGCTACGGCCAGCTGATATAATCATTCTTTCAGCAGTAAGTTCATTCGTCAAGTGTCTGAGTCGCAAGTACTTCAGAATACCCAAACTTAAAGTGTAGATTTGGAAATGAAATTTAAAACAGAAATTTAGAAAAACAAGGTGACCGAATTAGCTATTTAAAAACTAGAAAGAAGAAGGAGGGAGCAAAAGAACAAAGGAATGAAGGAATGATAGAAGGAAGATTATAATCTAGGAGAGGAGATGATCCCTATATAATTAATTCTATAAGATATAAAGTAAAAAGTTGTATAGGAATTAAGCAGAAGGTGTTTACTTTAGAAAAACCCCATAGGAAAAGTAGCAGAGAAAGTGAGCCTGGAATGATTTGGACATGGAGGGAAATTCAGAAACAGAATAAACAACTATGAGGAGGGTAAACAGTTAGGGTCTATATAGAAAATGTTGAAGAGTTACTTTTTATTGAAATAGAAGGTGTGTGAAGGGTAGTAATGAAAAAATGAAAAATAAAGTTGTGGGAAGATAGGTTGGAGCCCAATCATAGAAGACCATTAGTCTGCAGCTAAGGTGCTTAGAGTTTATTCCATTGTTGGTAGAAAGCCATATGTCCACAAAATATTTTAAATAAAGCTTTATATATTTAAATAAAGCTTCATATGTTTATTATAGAAAATTTAAAATGTACAAAAAATAGAAAGAAAATTGTAGTCTTGTCACAAGTAGAATAACACTATTAATGCTATTAACTATGTACTTTCCTCTCATTTTTTTAATTCCTGTGTATTCTTTTTTATGTCATGCTGACAGTGAATTTATAAAATTTCATTTATTTTTTCCCACAATTTTGAATCTCACCAGCCAGACAGAAGTACTAAGAAAGCAATATGTTCTATTTAAATTGTAGGATCAAACCTGTTGCTTATAGGTTTTTTCACATATGTTTTTCATAGCTGAAATCAGATCATGTATTCTGATGTTTATGCCTATTTGCCACAGACAATTTCAAGCATTCTAGTTGGAAGGGGAACCAGAACGGAAAAAGGGATTAGGCATAGGTAATTTCTGCACGTGGATGCCTCGGTCTTTCTTCGTTTATAAAAGCTAATGACTCAGATCACTCAACATGAGTGGTAAAAATGTTGAAATCCATCATTCAAATTCCTTGGAAATGACAATGGCTTTTATGTGGCTCCAGGCAACTCTGATTTTACAGAGGGAATGAGCATTTTGTAATATTCTTGGCACAAATATTCCAATTGTGCAAAACAGAATAACATAACTTGAAGTCTTCAGTGGTGCTCCAATAGGCAGTATATTCCATTTGATTATGGGGTAAAAAATGTTGCTTGAGAAACACTTTTTTTCATATGAGGATTAGAGTGGAAGCAGGAGAACAAGTATGAGAAACATTATGGACCAAGCTTAACTCCAGGCTGCAAAATCCACCTGACAAGTCATCTTTCAATCAGAAAATTGACTTTGTCTAACAAACTGAGTAAAAGCAGCTCTATTAAGGCTTTTACAGCCTGAGCTATGCATTCTGGAGCTGTTCATTTTTAGTCAGTTGGCAACTGTATGTCCTTATGTAATTTTTTTCCAAAGGTGGTTCAGGAGTGAAATTAATTAATTCCAGCACGTCTGAGCATGTGTTTTGTTGACGTCTGCTATGGGAGATATCTTATGTGGGTATGAAACTCCCAGGTCACAATCTCTTTTTACTCTTTTCAATATCAACACATGGGCGTGGTGCAGGAGCTCACACCTGTAATCCCAGCCCTTTGGGAGGCCGAGGCAGGAGTATCACTTGAGGCGAGGAATTGGAGACCAGCTTGGGCAACACAGTGAGAGTTCGTCTCAAAAAATAAGAAAAATTAGTTGGATGTGGCACACGCCTGTAGTCCCAGCTACTCAGGAGACTGAGGCAGGAAGATCACTTGAGCCCAGGAGTCTGAGATTGCAGTGAGCTCTGATGATGCCACTGTACTCTAGTTCAGGCAACAGAGCAAGACCCTGTCTCAAAAAACACAAAAAAACAAAATCAGCACCTGCCCAGTAGAAATACAGCTTCAATGTTTTCTAGTTGATAGAAAAATACATATCCTAGCCCCTGCAAGGACCAAAATATTTGTCTAGTTCTTTCAGATGACGAGAAGTTCCTGAGATTTCATTAACGCAAACAGACCTCTGAATTTTTTTCCCAATGCAACTTCACTGTTCCTATAAAGAGTAGACAAATTCATTCTAAAAAAGCTTTCCTTTTCATTTTATGTGCTCTAGTGCACGTTTGGGAAAGGCTGCTTCAGTGGCTACTAGACAATTGTCTTTTTAGACTGACAATTTTCCCATTTAGTGCTGTTAATCAAATAAGTGACAACATCAGAACCGTGCCTCTGTGAGATTTATCTGGTATCTAGGTGAACTAGAATGTGAAGAAAGCGAAGCTGACTAGTTCAGCAGCTATTAGAATCATCCAAGTAAGGTAAAAAGGCAACCTGAAAGATTGAAGGTAGAAGTAAAAAGAATTGAGAAGGGAAAGCAATGATACAAACAAAAATAAGCAAGCAGGATGAGGAAGGTACGGCATGACACTGAGTCTTGTAAATTGGGGAGAATCGGAACTAGCTAGTCTGCAGTTAGGATTGGGCTCCTTTCTTTGTGACTTGGCCTGGTGTGGAAATGAACAAAGACCAACCAAACGAGAAAAGGCAAAGAATCTTTATTCAGAGCTTGCTCTAGCAAGGGAGTCAGGCGCTGCCATTTGTGTTTTCGCAGAGACGCAAAGGCAGACAGAGGACTGGGAAAGCTTTATAGTGGGGGAAACAAAGGAGGGAAGCTGTTGGCACACAGGGAACTGCTGGCAGGCCAGCGTGGGCATGACTATGGGATTGGCTGGGGTGCATATCTTTCTCTGATTGGTCCTAAGTTGGAAATAGGGGCAAAAATTAGAGATGCTGTCAGTTATTAACCAACTCCTGGCCATTTGGGGCCAATTGTGACTGAAATTGCTATTTAGCTTCCTGATTTGTCACTAGAGATAACAATCTGGCACTCTGCAAACCTGACTGCAGGCTGGCTTCTTCAGTTATTTATTACAGATAATAGGATTGGTTTCCTGGGGAGGTTCATTCAGGTTGTGGGTCAGAGTTCTATTTACATATACGATCTGGCCATTGTCCGTTTGTACACTCAGTCTCTCACTGGAAAAGTTGTCTCTCAACTCCATGGCTCATGCATCTCTGTAATGGCTGAAAAGTTCTGGGTATTTCCTTGGCTAGATGACCTCTTCTTTTGCTACCCACATAATTTTTGCTTAAACTCTAGAATTCGTAAGTACTTATTTCTGAGGGTTGGGTTTCTTCAAATACCTGTAACCAGCCATGCTCATTGCCCTGACAAATCTGTGGTAATGGTCCTAGGCACTGCTTTGCCACAGCTCAGAGACACCTCATCTTCTTTTGAGTCATGACTTTGTTAATGTTGAGACATCCAAAGGATGGGCCACATTATGTAAGAATGACAGAATGAAAGTTTGTGTTGTAGTAACAGCTCAAATTAGGGTTGGACACGTACCAAGGCAGAGCTGGTTGGTGCTGGTGTGCCAGCCTATTCATTAAAACCATGCTAGGGGAAAAAGGAAATCAGAATTCTGAACTTTCAGTATTCTATTCAGTTTTAGGCAATTAATGACTTTGCATTTTCTCAGTGTGCAATGTGATCAAACAGCCATAGATACAGAACTGTCCTTTAAGAAAGGATAAAACCACGCTATAGTGATCATCTACTGTGTGTCCAATGTGTCTAATCTTTACACCCACATTGCCACTAAGGTAAAGGTTAGGATCTCCATTTCACAGATAAAGAAATTGAAGCTCAGAAAAAGTTAAAATGTTTGTTCAAGTCCACATAGACAGTAAACACTGGATCTATCTCTTAACCTAGTGTCTGCTGGATAATTAGTCATCAGTTTTTTGGGCACCTCTCGTGACTTCTGTCCCCCCTTTTGAAGCCCGGTCTTTCCTGCCCATCGTCTTCCACTCGTGCTGCCCAGATGTGACGCAGTTAGGACACACATCTATGAGCCGTCACTGTGTGTCACTCAGATTCAAAAATATTATACACGAAGCCTCCTTACTCACAAAGTTTGGTGAATGTTCCAAATCCTGTGGAAATGAACAAAATCTTGCTGGCTGTGAATTCCTAAGAGTTCGTCAACAAAATCCAGCTCTAAGCTACGTTTTGAGCATACACACACAATCCAGTACCTCCGTGGTTTGAGACAAATTTCACAATCCTTTTTGCTTTTTGAAAGTCGTATTTTATTCAATTATAGGGTAGGAACATGATGTTCAAAGTCATGAATTTAGAGCGTAAGTGGAAAAACTTCTCTTCAAACCTCACTTATGTATACATCTTCCTGAAGATATTTTTATGGCAGCTTAACTGCTCCAAAAAATACAGAAAAGGAGCAGGATTTTTGATGTTGATAATTTATTAACCATTTTGTGCCCAATAGTTGGGTCAAACAGTAGCAGATCATACTCTCTGTTAGTTAAAAGATTATCAGCCAAAAGAATCAAAGTGGTATGGTAGAAAGAACATGAGCTCTGGGGTTAAACAGTCTCCAATTAGAATCCTAGTTTCTGTATCTACTAGATCCGTGACACCAAATAAATTGCTTGTCTTCTCTATACCCATTTTCCTTCAGTCCTAAAATGGCAATAACAACAGCCATCCTAAGGGCTTGCTATATGTAACAGAAATTATATATAAACTTCTAGAAACATAATAAACATTATTCATAACACTTAGATATCTAGAATGGTGCAAAGAATTAGGTGACAGTATTTCTAATTTTGGATGGTTTTTAGTAGTTGAGAATGAAGGAAATAAGGGAACAGTGACCACATGGGTTCTCTACCTTCTCCACAATTCAGAGTGGTTATTACGGTATGGATTTACCTGTGCAGGAGGACAGCAGAAAAACCGGGAAATTCTGGGTCCAGGACAAGTTGAGATGAGAAGAAACAAGCTTCAGTTGAGCACCTACTAAGTGTCAGGGGCTTCACCAATGTTAATTCTCAGAACAACCTAAGAGGCAGATATTATTTTTCCCGAGATTCAGAAAGGTCAGCTAACCTACCTAAGATCACACAGTGAGTTACTGAGCAGATTTTCTAACTTGCCAATATCATGGACTTTGTATGACCAGTCATTGCCCAGAACTCTGCCTTTCAAGATATTTCATTAAGAATGAAATATCCAATTTCCTTAAGTATTGACAGTTAATATCTGTGACATTTCACTCTGACACTTCTTGATTTTTTTTTTCTTCCTATTGTGAAGGTACATCCTCAGTCTTTTCAAATGCATGCTTTGGCTTGTGATTATCTTTCAGATTTTTTTAGAGCAATTTTTGTGAAATCATGGATAAGTCAAAAATTAGAGTTATTTTCAAATATGAATTCCATCACAGAACCAATGCATTGTAGACAGATAGAAATATCATCGAAGTGTTTGGGAAGGATTTGGCTAATGAACATACAGTATGTCGATGGTTTGAGAAGTTCCATTCTGGTGATTTTAATTTGGAAAGTGAGCCATGTGGGTGACCTGAGACCAAGGTGGATAATGATGAGCTGAAAGCTGTAGTGGAAGCGAATCCACTTCAACCTACGTGTGAATTAGCAGCAAGGTTTGACGTTTCTATTCCAACAATACTGGACCATGTGAAACAAATTAGCGAGGTAAAGAAGCTGGACAGATGGGTGCCACATGAATTAAACGAGGGTCAGAAGAGAAATCGTCTCGGAGCTTGCCTTTCTTTGCTGTCACGACATAAAGGTGAATCATTTCTATACCATATTGTTACGTGTGATGAAAAATAGATTCTTTTTGACAATCACAAGCATTCAGCACAATGGTTGGATAAAGGTGAAGTGCTGAAACACAGTCCAAAACCGAATATTCATCAAAAAAAAGCTAATAGTGTCTGGTGGTCCAGCACTGGTGTAATCTACTATAGCTTCATGGAACCTGGTCAATTGATTACAGCAGCTGTCTACTGCCACCAATTGGATGAAATGATGAGGATACTTGTGATTAAGCAGATAAGATTGGTCAATAGAGACAGGCTAATCTTCTTGCAAGACCACATTTTGCAAAAAAACAACACTGCTCAAACTACAGAGGCTGGACTTGGAAACTCTCTGTCATCCATTATATTAACCAGACCTTGCACCAACTGACTACCACTTCTTCCAGGCTTTGGACCACTTCTTGCAAGGGAAAATATTCAACT
>CM052438.1:116944992-117076213 GCA_028533085.1 Varecia variegata | reverse complement strand
ATAGCAAGTGATATATTATGAAGGAGACTTTCACCATAAAACAACTTCAGTCTTAATAAAACCTGCTTTTCAATGTATTGCTGGGTTTGTAGGAGTTAATAGAAATCTCCCCTGCACTTGTGCACGTGCTCACGCACACACATGTACACCCACAGAATAAACTGAAACCAGATTAAGAATGAGAGAGCAGCTAGCCAAGAACAAACATCCCCCAAAGGCAGATTCTTTTATCAGAAGGACCTTGGCAATACTAAATCTTGAGCAATCAGCAAAGTGGGGAAATTACACCTAAGCCTCCTGCCACAAACCCTAGAAAGAGACCAAAGTAGTTCCACTGTTCCATTTCCCAGAGAAAAAATGATACTCCCCAGACTGACACACACAGAACTCTTAAGATATTTTAAAGACTTCAATTGAACAGTCAAGTAAAAATGCAAAGCTTTATAGAGTGAAATGTCAGGAGTTTTGACTTTAGTTGATTGTTTTCCACTTTATAAATCTGAAAGGCAGAATTTTGTGGTAGTTCATAACATAGATTCTAGGTATCAGGCTGCCTCCCTTTGAACCCCAGCACAAAGGCAAGTTGGCCTTGTGTGAGTTAAACTCTTCTTGATGGTTCAGTTTTCTCATCTGAAAAATGAGAATGGTAGTATTTACCTCATTTTTCATAATGAGGATTAAATAAGCTATTTTCATTTTTTTGTGTGTGTGTATATGCAGCATTTAGCACAGTGCCTGGCACCTGGTAAACATTATAAGGATTTGTTTAACAAAATTTTAAAATATGACACAGATGGAGATAAGGGTCATACGTTAAGTCTTTGCAGGAATTTCCATGAACGTTCATGATAGTGATGGGTGTGCTCTGGGCTTTTATTCCTATTTAGTTGTCATTTAGGAGAAACTGCTTCCTTCTGACCTACCTAAGGCCAAAGACAATTCAACCCAGATATCATTCGATTTTCTTTTGATGCTGATCCTGAAGGAAATCTTGTATCTAGTTACCTGTAGAGAATAATGTTTCTCCCAGTCGCAACTTGATCCTACTCTTTGCAAAGACGACGAAGGAGCACATACTTCAGCTGAGAATGCATCTAAGACATGAAGGACAAAGAGTTCCACCCCCATCTACTTTCTAAGCCTCATATTTCCCTTGATTTCAGCTCATTCCACTGAGTCAAAAATGGTCATCTGACCTGAAATGCACTTGACCATTTCTTAGAACTTGAGTATATCAATCAGCAACGGTCTGCCAATAAGCTGAAAACTAGAAGCATTCCACAAACCCATAAGCTATTAGTGAGAGCTCCACAGTATATACAACCCAGAAGACAGGAGAACTGTGTGTCAGGATAGTGGAAAAAATTCATGCTGCCCTCACCATCACATTGTGTTGCTTTTCACAATAAACCTATGAGGTGGATACCCTCGTATTTCCTCCTAAATTTAAGGAAGCTTAGATTTAATCACTTGCCAAGGTTGCACGGCAATTACATGGCTCACACTATGACACCTGACTGAATTTTACCATAATGGGAAGTTCCCATTTCATCTCTTCTCCTCTCCAGTCTTGCAGCCATGCACTGTATGTACTCCTGGGGGTCATGTGCAGCCCAGAGAATGGTTTCCTATCTGGACCAAGGATTCAGGTAGCCTTATGTAAGTGACTGAAAGAAATCTACGCTTTTTCTTTTCCAGGTTGCCATATTTCTGTTCACTCCTTAGTACAGTCACAGACAGATGTGTTTTATTTAAGAGTAGGTCCAGAGTTATTTTCAAACTACACATTCTGTTTTTCAAGAAAAAAAAAGAAAACAAATACTTTCTTTCAAAGTTTTTATTTGAGCAAAAATACATATACTTAGTTTTAGTTAAGTTGGAGAAGTAATTATAATTTCTCAGTCCAAGGATGTTAGGAACTTACAGACCATTCTCCAAAAAGTTCTTTTGGCCTTTGAAGGTATCTATTTTCAAACTTAATAGTAGAGTCAAGCAAAATTGACAATGAGTATTTTCAAAATCAGAAAACATTTTATTTATATAATCTTTTGCCTATGGCTTGTAGATTTTATCTAATTTTATGACACACATCACTACATAGTGGTACACTGAACACATAGCAGGTGTGCAATACATATTTGTTAAACTGAAGTGAACTGACAAGCACCATTAATTACACCATTCCTAACAATCAAACCAGCTATTGCTTTTCAGCTTTTTGGTGACACGAAGGTATATGGAATCATATTCAAATTGGTTAGATCCTTGGAAGAAATAGTAGTGTCCTGAAAATGAAAACAAATTAAATCATTTAATTCTCCTCTGAGAATTAAACATAAACATAAAAACATAGATCTGTTTTTATACCTTATCTAGATTAGATGAGATGTGACTTGAGAATATAAATGTTGGGGACCCTTGGCTGTGTATCTTGCCCCCAGATAGCCACCTACTGCAAGTCATACTCCAGGTGGAGAACTCAAGAGAGAGGATATTGGGCTCGAGTAGGGAACACAGGGGACTTGATAGAGAAAAAAAGACACTGGGGGAAAAATAAAAACAAAAAAATCTTGGCCCAGTGACCAATTGCTTAGGCTGACCTTGCTTGAAGACACACAACAAATACTCAAGCTTCTGTCCTCCCACCCTCAGGCCTGCTCCATGAGGGCCTATGGGGGCAGAAAGAGCTGAACGAAAGGTCCATGACACAAGGTACAGAAAAGGATGAGCCTCCAGGCTCGCCTGAGTCCTGGCTGCCATGTGTACATTTGCACATATTATGCAGCTGATGTGTCAAAGGAAATTCTAGAGACTTGGGTACCTGGGAAACAACAGCCATCACATTCCCTGTGCCTGCCAGACCACCCCAGGAATGCACCGTCAGTGCCCCCAGCCCTGCGTATTCTAGCCTGCCTTTCTGGAGCCAAGCACAGTGTGTGTTTTCCCTCTGTGGCCCTACAGAGAACTGCAGAGTCCTGTCCCTTTCCAACATGGAACCCCATTCTCTGACCTGGTTGAAAAATGGGATTTCCAGTGTCTTCACGGTTTCCTAATCTACTTACTGTTTTTAGAATAGAAGACTGCATCAATTTTAGGCCCAATTCCTGGGAAGTGCTTGGTAATAAATTTGGGATAACCAGGATCCATGGATTGTCTCCTCTCATCATACCTGAGCAAAGAAATAACCGGCAGGAAGTTGGTCAGAAAACAGGTTTCATGACATGAACCATGAACCCATCTTCTTCTCTCCTGAAGGGTGATGAAGAAAATGATGAAGAAAACCAAGGACTGAACAGTTCACTGATTCTGATTTCCTGGAGGATTCAAAACCTATGCTTCCTGACTCCGGGTAAGCCTTTTCCCCACCACCCACGATGCTTCCACCAGTGTTTCGTCCTGCCTTACAGAGCCTAGCATTGAAGGGGATTTGGTACATCTCCACTGACCAATTATTTAGCTGCCTGTCATTGCCTTCTTTTTGAAGTTTTCCACGAAGACAAAAACAACCAGTTCATCCTAGAAGATAATAGATGGGCCAACGGTTTTAAGAGCCAGGGAGCCAAAGGGTTTTAAACATATATGTCAGAGACAAATTGAAAATAAACTCTTTTACTTGCAGGCTATATAAGCGGGCCCCAGTTTCTCCCCTAAATTCTCTTTCACTGGCAAGTGAAAAAAAGAGTTGTGTTTCTCTCTAGACTTCCAAGTGGCGATGGAATCTACTTATCTTATTTTTATTCAATTTAGTTCTCCAAGTATTTATTGCTTGCTCAGCAGTGGCCTTTAAGGGAAAGGAAAATCTTGGGCCACAGAGAAGCAGAAAACAAAATAGAGTCACTGGTCAGAGTTGAAATTTTTTTTTTTTTTGAGACAGAGTCTCGCTTTGTTGCCCAGGCTAGAGTGGGTGCCGTGGCGTCAGCCTAGCTCACAGCAACCTCAAACTCCTGGGCTTAAGCGATCCTACTGCCTCAGCCTCCCGAGTAGCTGGGACTACAGGCATTTGCCACCATGCCCAGCTATTTTTTTCCATATATATTTTTAGTTGGCCAGATAATTTCTTTCTATTTTTAGTAGAGATGGGGTCTCGCTCTTGCTCAGGCTGGTCTCGAACTCCTGAGCTCCAGCGATCCACCCACCTCGGCTTCCCAGAGTGCTAGGATTACAGGCGTGAGCCACCGCGCCCAGCCGAAATATTAACATTAATAATGATTAGCTATGACAAACTACATTCATTTGTGAGCTCTCCAGAAAGTCTTGTTTGCTAAAATAAAAAAATTTTGTGACTCAAACAGGAGTAAGAGTTGATGGATGAATTCAAGTCGTAAGTATGTGGTATCCAATTGGAATTATATCTTGAATTTTAAATGTTTAAGGAAAAAAATAGTGGTTGTAATATAACCTTCCCAACACATTCTATTATGCCTCATGTCAGCCATACAAGCAATATGGGAAATGACTGGTTTGCTCGGAAGAGGGTATAGAGGATCCTGTCCTCTCCTTCAAAATGTAGACACTTGAGGCAAGAGACAGACACTCAGCTGAGCTCCTGTCCTCACTGGACTACCTGATTTCCTATTAGGGAAGAACTTGCAGGCTGTCTCCTGTCACTCAGAGAATGGTTTCCTCATTTTGTCTTTTGGTCCAGTGATTATGATTATGGAAAGGAGTCTGGAAATCCATACACCCTCCAAACTGACTGTAGACTACACGCTAGGTCTCATACATCTATCACATTATTTTTCAATGTGTTTCCACTATGATTAATAACATGACATTTTATTTAAAGAGTTCATATACATATATACACACACACACACATATAAAAAATGTAGTCTGTCATATATCAGAAACCAACAGTACAGAGAAAAAAACTAAGCTGACAGTAACTATTTCAGTCCTGTATTCTCTTGATCCCTCTCCCAGGAAGGTGAAGGATCTTTGGAACTTGCGATGAAAAACTACCTTCCAGAAAAACCCCATTCCTTGCCTGTTTCACAAATCAATTAGGGGTCAAATTACCAACCATTAAAGCTCACCTCCAATATTGGTCATCTACAAAGAAGTAGGTCTTATGAAGATGTGGGTTAAAAACAGCTGCATCAATTTTTCTCACAGAGTCAGGGAAACCCAGAGAATGTATGCTCTTGGGATAATTTGGCTGTTGTCTTAAACTGCTAAGTAGCCAGTACTTGTCATCTGCGAAGACAAAGAAAAAGGGTACATTGGAATTGTACAGAAAGAGTAATAAAAATACTGACTTACTACAAACAATACTGTTCCCTTCCCACAGTTCTAAAACGTATTGCTTGCTGTTCCTACACATGGTCTATCTCCTATGGTTCCATATTTTTTCAGGTATTACCATCTTATATTTTACAAACTTTTCCTAAAAGTTATATGCATTACCTAGGTATTTAGGCTACTTTAGCTTACAGTTCAGAGCCACCATTAATAAAATCCAGAGAATTTTTTTTTGGTCAGTGTCTATTCAAAGTAGTAATAGCTCTCTTCCTTGAAGTAGACTTAATGGCAAAACTATACATTGGCATTACCTTTAAAAAGAAAAACTTGATTTCTGGCTTCAATTTCATAAGCAGCTTGAATGCCAGATGGCAAGGTTGGCCATAAGGAAGAAATCAAACTAACACTTGTCTCTGGTCTCTCAGGAACCTTCCACCAGAAGAATCTGACATAAAAGACATTTAACACACATTAAAAATCACAGTAGACTTAAGAATCATGGAACGTGAGTGGGAAGGACCGGTAAAAATACTCATTGTTTCTTTCCATTATCCTCACATTCTGTTCCACTGATGTCTGTGTAGGAGCCCACAAGGAAAAGATCTTAATCAACTCTTTCATCATTAACAAAGCCTTTAACAGGCAATTTGGAAACACCCTGGAGCTTGGAATCCGAGGATCTAAGGTTCTAATCTGGCCCTACAATCCATTCACCAGTTGTGTAACCTAAAAGAAGTCACCTAACTTCAAATGTATCAGTTTCATAATCTCAAAAATGGATAATATTTATCCTACTTAGCAAATATTAATCTTCCCACTGCCCCTCACCCTCATTATTATCTGCTTCAATCTGTATTCCATGACAAAAACCATAAGTCATCCTGGAATTGTCTATAATAAAGAAATCAAGGCCAGGTGTGGTGGCTCATGCCTGTAATCCTAGCACTCTGGGAGGCCAAGGCGGTAGGACAGCTTGAGCTCAGGAGTTCGAGACCAGCCAGGGCAAGACCAAGACACCATCCTTACTAAAAATAGAAATTTTAGCTGGGCATGGTGGCACAGTCCTAGCTACTCAGGAGGCTGAGGCAGGAGGATCACTGGAGTCCAGGAGTTTGAGGTTGCTGTGAGCTAGGCTGACACCATGGCACTCTAGCTCGGGCAACAGAACAGAACTCTGTCTCAAAAAAAAAAAAAAAGACAAAAGAAATCAAGTCTTTTACATAAGTTCTTTTAAACAGCCTTAGTTCTAGACTTTACCATTTTTTATCTATGATTAAAATAAACTGGCTTATCTGCTTCCTGTCTTCTAATTCACCAACCCAGATTCCTACTGAAAACCCATCTTTAGGCACCAGTTTTCTAGTTAAAACACAAATTTAATCATACTAATCTCCTGCTTCAAAACCTTCAGATCTCTCCATTGCCTACAGAATCAAGTCCAAGTCTCTACTTACAAGTTCTGTCTACTTCATTTTCCATCACTGGAGAATTATTCTCTGACAAAAAAGGCTAAGGATGGAGTCTTCGATATTCGTTAGATTTGAAAATGATCCTACCTGTCTTTAAAGAAAAAGATTTTATCTCCCACTGTAGTGACAGCATCAAAATTCAAATTGGGGTCACAGAGAGCTGATTTAGGATTGTCAGGATTTGGTACCGGTTGGTGTTCTTCTGGGCCTCCTGAAAATACATTTCAAGAAGCATTAGAAAAAAAATCTGCATTTTAGTTCATAAAAGGAAGAACCAATTTTTAAAACACTCAATTTTATTAATGAAAACTGCATCAAAATCAATTTAAGTTATCTATAACATTCACAGGAAACATACAGTAAGTTTTTTTTTTTTTTTTTGGTCATATGGTTGCAATATCATGGAGGAGAAAAATCTGATCACTTTTATTTTCCTTTTTCAGTTAGATTATTTTTTCTGCGGGCCTTCTTCAAGAGGGCAATGCTATCTTAGATAACAAGAACACCAGACTTGAGGACTCAGGTTCTGCCTCTGGCTCTGACGTTAACATACTAGGTTCTCTTGTCCTCTTCTGTAAAATGAAGACTATCTGTGCTACCTACTTCACAGGGTTCTTATGAAGCTCAAAAGAAAAGATATTTATTAAAATTTTATCCAAATGTAGATAGTATTAGACTACTCATAAGAGTATCTTCATATGGCAAAATGATAAAGAAATTCAACATACCGTAGAGGGACTGAATGCCACGTATGTCATCAGCAGAGAGGCGAAATGTGTTGAGGTCAAGATAACCATAAGTGGGGAACATTATGGCCTTTGGGTCCTTGGAATGACCGAGACCCAAGGAATGGCCAAGCTCATGAACAGCAACGAGGAACAAGTTTGTGCCTAGGAGGAAACCAACCAAAAGGGATAAAGCGGTGAATCCGTTGTCATCCTGTGGACAATAACACAACATCTGACACAGTGAAAAAGAAACCTCTGGACACACTTTGCTTATTTCCCCACCCTCTTCAATAGGATTTCTCAACCTTAGCACTATTGATGTTACAGGCCAGAGGATTCTTAGTTTCCAGGGCTGTCCTGTGCATTATAGATGTTTAGAAATCTCTGGATTTACCACAAAATGCAAGTAGCAAATCCCCCTTTAGTTTTGACAACCAAAAGATGTCTCCAGACATTGTTAAATGTCCCCTTGGGGGTAAAATTGCCTCCGGTTAAGGAGCATTGCACTGACAGACAAAGGAAATATATTCTGTTGTGAAAATTCCTATAATAATTCATGGCTGTGTTCAACAGTTTTCATTGCTTCTAAATCATTCTCTACTCCATGACTCCATTGTGTTTTTACTCTTGATCAAGCTTACGTAGATACAGAAAAGTCTTTAGTAACCCTCCTTTCCTAAACCCAAATATAAGGCTACCGTTAAGTTTCAGGTACTGAGAGTCACTGAGAAATGTAACGCATTATGTCTAATCCTTATACAACTGACAGAAAGCCACTATGCTCTTCATTTACAGACAAAGAAATAGCATCAGTAAGGTTAATTGACCAAATCAAGAGTTTAAGCCAAGATTCAAATCCAAATTTCTTGTCTCTAAAGCTCATGCTTTTACTGCACATGATTCTAAATAAAATTAGAGTATACGTTTATAGTTTAGAGATGTTTATACTACCAAATTATAGTCATGCTTGTTCATTTTTTTCTGTATGTCCTAGAGAATGCACCTTTGCAAGTAAGAGAGGGGAGAGGGGTGTATCTCTTCTCCCAAATTTCCCAATTCACAGATTTATAAACTCCTGATATTTTTTTTTATTCTAGTCTGATGCTATCATTTTTTTCTTTCTTTTTCTAAGACAAAACTGTAGCTTAGAAGAAATGACTTGTCCAGAGTCATATACCACTTAGCTATAGAGCCTGGCCTTAAAGTATCTCTAGTACCCAAGTTCAGTCCTGCAACTAACTCAGAGATACTTTCATTTCTTCTCTTAAATATTAATAGAAAAAAGAAGCAAGAGCTCAGTCACTGTCTATACTCTGCATAAGACTTGGAAGAGTAAACAAAGCTTTTACAATTTGACCTAAACCTAAATTTATCTTATTCTGAATTCCCATAATACTCCTACAAACCACCCCCATTGGTCCTCATCCCAAAATAATGGATTTCTGTTTGTGTTGTGTCTCCCACTAGATTGTGTGCTCAAGGGTAATATTGTGTCCTTTTCACTTTCCATTCAAGCACCCCCATCACCCAAAATCATAATAGAAACTCAGCAAACATTGACCTAATTGTTCATTTAATTTACTGGGTCAAAAAATCAGACCGAGAATGAGCATTCTAAGTTAGAATTTCCCTGAATAACTTTTTGAAAGCATGGAATCAAGCCAGTTAAAAAATAAGGCAACATGGACAGATGGAAAGCATACACTGGGCTAGGAAATGCATGTTCCTGCCCAGCTTTTTACAAACTAACCACTAACGTCTTGGTCTTTTCTAAGGTCCAGTAGAATTCCAAAACATTCTTTGAGGCTAACCAGCACAAGTCTCTCATTTCAGATGAAGAGATTGCAATCCCCAAGTAAACTCAGATCAAATTTACACACATTTAACATGTCTGGCTAAGGATTTGCAGTTCAGCAAGTACCTAATCCTACATAATCTGTCTTTTGACAATACAAAAGTCCTCTTCTCATCAAAAATTTTATCAGCCTTAGGCTATGTGTCAGACTAAAACAAATAGCCCTTCTGGTGGACATAGTATCTATAAAAATATTGCTATCAAATGCATGCAATATCAGCCAGAGAGAAGCCAGAGAAGCCAGAGAGATGCAATATCAGCATCTACTCAGGATGCTGAGTAGAGAATATCCTTGATGCCTTTCTCCCTACTTACTTTCCATGTGAGGAAGTCATACAATATAGAATTTCCAATAGAAAGATTAGGAAAGCTTCTGACCTGATGATTGGAATTTTTCCCATGCTATTCCCCAAATAACAGGAGTGCTTAACCTCATTCCAGCTGTCTGAGGGGGATGGTGAGTTAGAGTCCCTCTGCAAATGCACCCAAGATATTAAATGATCAGTTGTGCATTATGAAAGATGACATGACCATATAATCTTGTGTTTCTCTATATAGATCTCTAGGTTCTCCATAGGCTTATCATTCTGTGTCACTATGAATCTAAGAAATTGTCAGCATATTATGAATCATAGAGATTACAATCTTATCCTACAGTTTTTGGCACACACAGAATTAGTAATTGTGTTTACTTTTGAGTTTATGGATTTCACTGTCAAAAAATTATCACCGAAATAACAGCTTTTACCTTTTCATACTATTGTTCTCAAGGTTCCTCTAAATGTATACCAATGAACTAGTTCATAGCTCATAGAATCCTCAAAGATTCTTAGAGCCGATCTTTAAGATAATCTAGTCCAATACCCTCAATTTATAGCAGGTGAAATTGAGACCCACACAAAGTATTAAATTTGATTTAGAGGCAAAATTATGATCGGGACAAGTTTTTCCATCATGTAATTATTTTTCAGATACAATGTGGATATAATTTAGATAAAGTCGGGATATAATTTAGAATTTTTTAGGGTTTTTCTTGTTTTAGTTTTTTGTTTGCTTGGTTTTTTTTATTGGCCTACCTCTGGAATGTTTAGTCCAGATTTCGGCCTCATCAAAATGTGTGTCTCCTCCAATACCAGCTCCAGGTCCAAAGGCGTGGGCTATGACTCCACCTCTGCCATCAAAAGCACTATAGTCTCCATGAGCTTTTAAAAAAGGAAAGATAATTAGTTCTTCCATGTATCCTATAGATCATGCCAAATGACACAGATGAAGTCCGAGTTCCCTACCTCCGTGTGCAAAAAGTATCATAATGTCAGCTTCTCCTGTGTTAATCTTTCTGAATTTCAGGGGGCTCACATTACTCCAAACTTGGAAAGCTTTCTGGATCGCATAATCAATATCCTCACGCCTCATGTCAGGAGTGTAATTATTGATTCTTTATCAGCAAAGATAGAGAAAAACATATGAAACCGTGGGTTAATTTTGTCTTGGCACAATAGTCATTTTTGCTAGCACCACTGGAAGAGATATCATTTCATAAATCAAGTTCAGATAAGAAAAACTGGCTTCATTAAGTATAGAAGCAATCTTCCTTGGACAGCTTCCTCCTTAACTAAAATCTAACTTAATGTCTTCTACTTACAACTTACAGGTCATCCCTGTGAAGCTTATGCCTTTGGCTCCTGCTCCCAGACTTTTGCATTTATCCATCGTGACTAGTCTATGAACATTCTCCTGTCTCTTGTTTATAGTACGTTCAGCTTCACTCTCCTTTTAGTCACACCTTTTCTACTCTGGTCTTGACTGGCAAGCCAAACAGCTCTTCCTTGAGTGAGCAATCCTCCCTTCTAGAGATAATGAATTTTAATACAAAGATAGCGTTAACAATTGAGGGAGGCTACTTAGCTACTTCCAGATTGAGGGCTATATCTAAATGGTTCCAGTTAGAAGTCAGACCTATGGGGAAGCGGAAAAATACATGGTAACATACACCTACATTACCTGTAGGTGATGTAACGTTTCTTCCACACTGGTCTCCCTGGCATGGTGCTGAAATGATGAACGTCGGGCACTCCACATCGCGGTGTGTGCATCATCTCCAGAGTAGATGTGTCCAGTTGCCCCGTCACTTGGAGCCCCAAGAACTGCTGCATTTCCCGGATTTTTGCCTCCATGAAGTCTCTATTGAGTTTCATTTTTGGCATTGTCTCCATCTCAAGGCCATAAAATTTTTCTAAGTACCTCTGGAAAAAAATTCATTCGGTAACGCATGCCTATACATGGAAAAGTTTCTCCTGGGAGCTCCCCGTGTATGACTCAACCGCACATTAATGCTTTTGAACCAGGAATTTTGGACACCTTAATCACAGGTTAGATTATTGTTGTTTGGACAATTAATTATAATGAGGAAAAAAAATCTTAATTTGTCTGTCCTATCAAAGACATGACATAAATTATTAGCAAAAAATTTCCTGGAAGCTCAGTGTAAATACCTTTATGTTTCTACTCTTTCAAACTTGTTTCTACTCTCTAAAATCTATTTCAGGCCTGGCATGGTGGCTCACACCTGTAATCCCAGTGCTTTGGGAGGCTGAGGTGGGAGGATCCCTTGAGCCCAGGGGTTTGAGACTGCAGTGAACTTTGATCACAACACTGCACTCTAGCTTGGGCAATAGAGTGAGACTCTGTCTCTAAAACAATAAAATAAACAAATAAATAAATATTTTTAAAAATTTGGGATAAAAATTTCTTGCTTAAAAACCCAAAACTAAACGCAATGGGTAACTATGATAAATTCAATGTTAAAATGATCTTAGAAAATAAGGATATCAAACTTTTTAATTAGCTAAAAGAAATTCAGGATTGAAAAAAAAAATCTTGTTTTTTAAAAACATACTGTAAAGAAATATCTGGGATGAGTGAGGGTAAAGGGAGTATGCTTAAATTATCATGGCAGCCTGAAGTAGTTAAACTGGTCAAGCCAGATTATTAACAGGAATAAAATGTTTAGCGTAAAATGCTATAGCAGAAGTGAACTCCAATTATAGTGAACTGAAATTCCTTGGCCAAAGCTTTTTAGTAAAAGAAAAAAATTCACTTGCCATTTTATAACACTTCTTCAAAACCAATACCTCTTTTTTTACATTCTTCTTTGGCAAAGACAAATTTAACAACACTGAAAGCAAACAGCCTCCAAGACCAGTTTTCAACTAGTACTTTTTCAAAAGAAAAACCAAACTGGCCAGTGCAATGAATCTTAAAGACAAAAATCAGGCTAGATAAATACTATAGTGTCTATACTTACTTCAGCAAATACCAAATCATTTTCTTCCAGGCTTGTGTTGCTGCTCAGGGGAAGAGCTGCAGAAGCAGTGACCTGCAAGACCAGTATCAATAGAAGAAACTTCATTATAGATGTCTCCTGAATGGTTGAACTCAACTTACTCTGTGCCTTTGCAGCACAAGTTCCTGAAATGTCCCTCTTTATATAGCCCTTAAGCCAGGCTCTGTAATATGAAATCCTACGAGTGACTCACGGTTGCTATCATCCTTTTATTTATCTCAAAACCACGCAAACAAAAGCAAGACCTTCTTCAACCAACAGTGGGTCAATTAGCATCTAACCCATCACTCATTTAGGCAATTCAGAGGATATTTCTTCAAAATGATAAACAAGCCCCAAGTTCCACCTACCCCACAAAATAAGCCCTTGTAAAAGAAATACCAAGGGCTTAATATAGAAAGAGATCTTTAAATATATTTTTAGGAAGCTTAGTATTCTCAATTTTCATTATAATACTTCCCTTGTGTTCATTATAGATGAAATCAGTTTTTTTAAGTAAATAAAAAAGATTAGATAAATAAAATCCTTTTGCTAGAATTGATGAATGTTCTCTAAGCCGAATCTAGTTCCCCAGAGAACTGGGATGTAGAGATTTCATATTTAGCAAGGAAAAAGTTCATGACATTGTGCTGCTTCAATGTTTGTTCTATGTGTTGTACAGGCTTGCATCTTGATTCTATAACTTGACATCTAAGTACCTGGATAGAAAGATTCCAGAGGCAAACTTTCCCTGCTTCCCAAATTGTCTAGAGTTAGCAGCATGAGGGTTAGCGCTTCTGAACTTTGAGAGAGAGGAAAAGTTTGCCTCTGGAATCTGTATCTCTCTGTCAACTCAGCTTCCTTCCCCCTTGATCGAATCGTCCCATTTCCGCAGACTCTGCCTCTTAGTGGATAGAGAATGTTTAAAGACAGAAAACATTTAAGAGTCAAGGAATACAATTCCAAAGGTAGAATTGCAAGCAGCCGCGCTGCTGTGTGAGGAGGGGTTCTCCATGCCCCTTCCAATCACACCATGCATTAGCTGCCTCCTGATTCTATATGATCAGGCTGGTGGATGGGGTGGGCGGCAAATATGAGTGTGTTATGCTCTGACCCACCTCCCTGGCCTGGGAAACAGAGTCAGCTGGCTGCTTGAGTAGGGCTTGAAGGAAAGGATAAAAATATAAGAAAAAACAATTTAGTAATTTAAAAATTGTCTTATCTCACTCTTGAGAACTGTGCAGATTCTTTCTGATTTGTTCTCCTCTCTTTAGGCATTAATTCGTTTTCTCTCTGAGTCTGTCTAACCTATAAATACAGTTGGTCATTCCTTTGTGCGAATGTCGCTTTTTAATGATACAAAATTCAACAGACTTGCCTTCTGTGATTGAAATAGTGTCTCTGAAATCCAGATCTCTTGATTTTATGTGTGTCTTCTAGAAACGTTTTATCAATCCCCTAGTGAGATGCCACTTCAGACCAGGTGGAACTCGTGTCATGGATCATCTACCGATAACTAGTGTAGAATACGGGCTACTTCATGACAAGGATTCTCAGTGGGGGTTATGTCACCCCCAAGTGGATGAAAATTGGTCATCAGGAGCAAAAAAAAATATTTTTTAAGTATAAAGTACAGATATTTGTACAGCACATAAACAGATGTATGGTGTATCTCTGATATTTTATGGAGGAAATGTCTAAAACACCTCCTACTGGGGGGCAGTTAATAATAAGAGAAATTGAGAGCCCCTGTTCTAGGTATTACAAAGGAAAAAGAGCCAACATTTATGGAAAGGCTTGAGCAGCTGCCAGCAGTTTCATGGATGGTCTTATTTAATCCTCACCGTAGTCATTTATGGATGAGGAAACTGAACTTAAATACCTTGCCCAAAGCCACACAGCTGGTAGGTAGCATAGCTGAGGTTTGAGGCCAAGTCTGTTTCCAAAGCCTTCCTCTTTCCATCAAACCAGGATGCAAAGTCAAAGTCAGTTCAGAGACACCTGAGTCATTATCTCTACCCTCAGGTATTTCCCTTGTTGTTGGAGAGCAAGAACAGGAAAATAAACTGTTCACTGACAGCACGTATGAATATGTCATCACATTGTCTCTACCTGATGATGTGTGCGGTGGTGGCCCGTCACTGTTTCCTGCTGCATTTTATGTCTTAGCGTATAGTTGTTCGAAAGGAAACCATTTGCTGGGGGAGAAAAGAAATAAGAAAAAAGAACCACACCATCTTTACCTTCCCTGTTTCCTCCCTCGGCCTCCCTTCTCTGGGCTGCACCCGGTGTGACAGTCCTACACATTCCAGGTTTTTCACCAGCCTTCTCCAACTTCCTCCTTGGGAAGAATGTCTTGGGAGTAAGGAGCTCTCTGACACAATTTTGGGCTAAGCACTAGTTTGGAAGGCAGTAGATTTGTAACCAGTTACTCTGACATTCTCCGCCTTACAAAGGTGAGGTGATGATCGTGTCCACGTAGGGTCAAGTGCCAGTTTATTCCAGAAGAAGGTGAGAGGGACCCAGTGAGCCATCTCCATCATCAGCATCAGCTGTATCCAGGCTATTCATGTTTCCTTGCTGGGTGTGGATGCACTTGTGGTTGAAAACAGAGTGAGAACACAGAGGAACTATGTTCCCTACACATTGCCCAAATCTGTTTTCTTCAGAAAGGTTTAAACAATTATATTTCACCTGTTATTTAGGTTAACCTTTTTCTATGTGGAAAAAGTAAGCTGGTCTAACCCAACTATGGCATGGCCAACATATGTGCATACAGGGGTAAGGGGAGAAGGCAAGGATTGACATTTACTGGGGATCTGTCACACGAATGCACACAGCTAGGTGTTTTTAATGGATTCTGTTACCTATTCTTTACAAAACCTTAATATCGTCACTATTTTACATATGAAGAAAATAAGGCATGCAAAAGTTAACTTGTCTAAGTCCACACAACTGGCTAGGATGGCTCCAAACACTGTGCTCCCCAGATGCTCCAGGCCAGTTCCTAGGGAGCCACAGTAGCAGAGGGTACCTTGGCAGCAGGTGCTGCCCAGACCAAGGCAGGAGACGAGGTGCACAGAAGTTCACCCTCCAGAGAGCAGGCTACTTCCCAGGGAAGAACTGCTGTCTTCCTGGGAAATCCAGACCCGCCTGCCATAGTTCCAGGACTGTCTGGCAACTGCTGGCACACACAAGAGGAAAGGGGATAGCATGACTTTAACTAAAAAGCTTGAGGGTATCACGGTATTATTTTTGTAATGTTTGCAGTAATAAGATATTCACAGGGACAGGCACAGTGCCGCATGTCTATAGTCCTCACTACTTGGGAGGCTGAGGCGGGAGGAGTGCTCGAGCCCAGGAGTTGGAGTCCAGCCTGGACAACATAGTGAGACCCCAAAAATACTCATAGGAAGACAGAAATTTGAAGAATAATCAAAATGAATTGCGTTGTAGCAACAAGTCAGGACAGAGTCAGGAGACCTCCCAGATGACTCTTTAAGCAATTTACTTCCCTTTTCCAGACTTCCATTTCTTCAGCCATAAAAGGAGAAAGTTAACTAGCTGAAGCTTTCTTCCTCCATGAACAGACTATTGGTGTGTGACAGGGATGTCTTTGTATATCTTGGAATCATTTCTCCCTCCTAGTTCTTACTGATAACCATTCTTTGATTTGCCTCTGGATTCCTGGGGATGACACAAAAAATGGCTGCAGATTATTGTACCAGGGACATACTCTGGAATGTCATGCTATCTGGCTAAAGAAGGCAAAAATGTAATAGAGCCTTAGACACTTTTGGAAGCTTGGCGCTAACAAATCTACCTTCTAATAAGGAAACTCTTATCAGCACAAGTTGTCCCTCTCTTGAGGAACCTTGGCATCAGCTACTCTCTGCACTTTCATAAATGTGCTCTTGTTCACACAGAGCATTGCCAAGGACCCTTTGATTCTAGCTTTCCTCAGTGTGTCCCCTGGAAGCCATATCTCTACTGGGATCGTCGGCTTCCAGTCTGAGCCTGGGTCAGAATCTTTTCTTTCTTGTGTATGTGAGACAGAGTCTCGCTCTGTTGCCCGGGATAGAGTGCCTTGTTGTCAGCCTAGCTCACAGCAACCTCACACTCCTGGGCTCAAGCGATCCTCCAGCCTCAGCCTCCCAAGTAGCTGGGACTACAGGCATGCACCAACACACCTGGATAATTTTTTTCTATGTTAAGTTGTCCAGCTAATTTTTTCTATTTTTAGTAGAGACAGAGGTCTCGCTCTTGCTCAGGCTTGTTTCAAACTGACCTCAAGGGATCCTCCCACCTCAGCCACCCAGAGTGCTAGGATTACAGGCATGAGCCACTGCACCCTGGCCCACAGTCTTTTTGTAGCTCCTTCTACCATAGGAGAAAGGTCTGGGCAGGTAGTGGATGTCCCTTCTCATCTCCTTCACTTTTCCTGAGCTCTCTCAGACATCTTGCATAAGAGGAAGGTCTTGGATAAAAGGAAGACAGAAGTCACTGGACCCTTAAGGTGTCCCTATTATTTAATGTACTCCTTATAACAACTCTTTTGAAGTAAGTACCATTATTATTCCAATTTTACAAATGAAGAAATTAAGTCTTAGAGATTAAAGTGCTTGCCCAAGGTTGTAAAATGGTGGAGCTGAGATTCTAAAGCCAGTCAGCTTGATCCCAGGACCTCCACTTAGAATCACTGCAATGTCCTATGTCTGCCCAAGTGGCCTCTATCTCCTCATACTGGACCCCTCTGGGGCACTTGGTGAGTCAAGATTCAGAGAGAATTAAAATTTGGGTGTAGTAGTCTTTTTATTTCTAGTGAGGACATTCTTTCACTTCTTTGTATCTTTGGCAGCTTTTCTCTTGTATCTTACATCCTATCCTCTTAAAGTACTTCCTGTCAATCTCCCAAGAACCAGATTCCTTCCTGCTGCAGGTAAGAGCAGTTCTTGTTTTCGGTGAGGCTTAGGAACACATCCTCCATGTAATTGTTGCTCCCCCAAGGTAAGGTCATTCCTGATGTTCTTAGGTCCTATCGTTCAACTAGAATCATTCGCACATGTTTACTGAGCACCTACTAACTTTGAGGTCGTTTTAGGTACCAGGAATACAGTGAGAGAGCTAGAGCCACATCTGGTTGCAGATTTAATCACATGATGTTCTCCTTTCAGGCTAAGGGGAAGGTAAGGGATATTAGTGAGCAGCTGTGGTATGTACTGGTATTGATAATACATTGTCTCATTTAATCATCACAGAAGCATAAGGAGGCAAAGGCTATTTATTTTTTTATTTTTTAGAGATGGGGTCTTGCTATGTTACCCAGGCTGGCTTAGAACTCCGGCGATCCTCTGGGCTCAGCTTCCCGAGTAGCTGGGACTACAGGCACGCGCCACCACAGGCAAAGGTTATTGTCTTCATTTTCAAAGGAAACACCAGAGGGTCTTAGAGATCAGATCAGAGAACTTGAAACAGGCAAAGTTTGGAGGTGGCTGCCAGAAACAAGGCAGGGGGCCTCCTTTTCTTTCTCCTTGAGAAGGGAATCATTCTCCCAGCGTCGCAGCCTCAGAGAAACACTTGGCATCAGCCATTTCTTGTGTTAGCATTTGTGGCCCTGAGCACATTAGTCACATTCTGACTTCTTTAAGAACCCAAATCCACTAAAATGGATATAGTTTAAAAAGAGAATGATTTCTCCTAGGCTGAGCGCATACTGGGCGTGGTGGGAGACTCCGTGGGTTCTGGATGCCATGAAGAACTGGGGGCCCCTCCGTGGCGGCACTGGAAGGATGTGGTGGGACCACAGGAGTAACCACAGGGTACGGCAGGGAAGTGAGATGCGGAAGCCAGCGTGCCAGGCCAGCAGCCGTCAGCAGAACTGAGAGGAGATGCATGCGGGGTGGCTCAATGGGGACGAGATGGAACTCCAGATGACTCAGGCTGAATTTCCTATCGGCCCAGAATGATGGGGGCTCAGAATTGAAGTTAAATTTCAGAGAAGGAAATAGACTTGAGATTCATACATGCTACACATACAGGAGAGATATTCAACATGGTACTTCTACATAGTGGGTATGCTGTGTGATCATTAACGTCTATTACTATTACCGTTAATGTATTTTAAGTATACTTTTCTAGCTGTTTTGTCTCATTTTTTTCAAGAAAGTATATAAGCTTCATAAATTGTGTATCCTTTTTAGCTTTCAAAGACTGCAGAGGAATAATATCACTAGCCGGTTAATAAATAAGTGTTTTACTTAAAGTGAATTGAAATAAAAACATGGAGGTGCTATCACTGGACCTAGTATTGGCAAGTGCCCCATTTTTGCAGCAGGTAGTCCCCTTTCCATGCACATACTCAAACTAGGGGTGATCTACGGCAAAATTATGAAATATTTAAATGCTCCCACCCCAATTCCTGAGCCATTCCTCTCCAAATAAATCAGGGCTCTTAGACGCCTCTCTTGCTCTTGGCTGCCTTTCAACAAATCCTTCCTCAAGGTGTTGTTCGATGGCTCCTTAAAGAGCTACCTATATCATGGGCATTTTCATTGCCATGGAGAACTCGAAAGAGACATAAAGAACTTCCAAGTATTGAAGTCAGACCCTCTACTAAAAAAGCGTGGCAAGCCATGGATGCTGTATAGGGAGTCTCAGGGGTGCCACAGCTAGTTTGTAAGGGACATGGATTTTGAATGAGAGCCACTGCACTGGAAGTTCTCCTGTTATCCCAAGTCGCCTGCCTTTGCCAGTGTCCTGACCGAAAGTAAAGCGTGCGGGTTCTGCAGGAGAATCGCACAGGCCATACAGAGGAAGAGAATGAGAGTGATCCAGGGAAGGGAAGGAGAAAAGAAAAAGGAAGTGTGAGCCCACACACACATACCCACACAGACAGAAGAATGGGATGAAGCCACCTGAGCTTTGTTTTATCAAATCAAAGTGGAATTCTCTCTTCCCAGAATGATTACTTAACTTATCGCAGACAAACAGGGATAAAAAAGAGAGGCCCTTTCTTAGTATCAAAGCATTTCATGAGCTCAAGTTTCACATCTTAGTTTCATTATGAACAACAAATCTTTTGGGATTTTCCAACCCAAGTCAGCTCCGAGAAGATCCAGGCTGTGGAGGGAGCAAGGAACTTCCTCCTTTCTAATACCAAGTCCACCAGATGATTAATAAGCCCTGCTAAGAAGAGTGAATCATGCTTAGAATTCATTTTATAAATTCAAAATATCTCATAGTGAGTGGCAAATATGTCTAAAGAACTGTGTTTGGGGCACAATTCGAGGAAGCCTCCATGTCTTTAGTCACGTTCGTGTCTGCTTCTGGAAAGACTCTGATCCTGTTTTCCATAAATGCCAGTGCAGCCTGTCCTGCAGGGCCAGGTTCTGGGAAGGGACCTCCCATGCACCCTTGTCTGACAGCCCACCCCTTCACTGCAAGCCTGTTCCAGCAGCTGGCAGGATCTGTCTTGTATGCCTCAACACTTGTAACCTTGAACAGAATAGCCACATCGTGACTTCTTTCCCAGAGCCTAAACCCACTGACCTGGATTGGGTGGCTCTCTTTCCTCTCAATTGCTGGGCTACTCCATCGGTGCCACTCACATCGGCACCTACCCACGTGCCACATCCTTGCCGAATCTGCCCAACTCGGGTGCATGATACAGAAACTACTATTAATGTGCTTTCTATATCTCATTTCAGAGGATAATTAATTTAATGGCTACTAGAATTATGCACACAGAATGAGAAATGCCACCCAAAATAAAAATAAGAAATTTTTTTCTTTTTATCACCATGAAATTTTAAACATTTTTCTCTGGTTATAAAAATAATACATGCCAGCCATAAAATATTTGAACCATAGAAAAAGAAGAAAAAGAGTAAAGAATCAACTTCAGAAAATATGAGAAATAGACTAAAATATCAATTGATCTTTCATTCATGAGATAGCCACTATTATAGTCACCATTCTTCCGTGCCTCTCTTTAAGTATATTTGCAAAATTACATCTAATTTTATATAAATGAGTTCATATCATGCATGCAATTCTTATTATAGACACCTTCCTTTTTTAATACAGTGAGATTTTTTGTTGTTGTTTGTTTGTTCATTTGTTTTGCATACATCTGCTTTCTCTTTCTCTTTCTTTGCTGAATAACTTACCTCTTCCTGCTCTCTGGTTCCTTTTCATTAACAATCTCATACATAGTCTTCTAGATTTTTCCCCCTTGTTCATATTGCATGTACATATGCACACATGCCTACATGTATACACATACATAAGGGGGAGAGAGGTTTGGCATGATTTGTTCTATGAAAATGGAATTGTTAATATATTGCATACATTTCTCTGATTCTTGCTTTTCTCACTTAATGATCACATCATGAAAAAACAAATCACCTAGTATAGAACTATTAATAGTTTGTTCATCCCAATAAAGTACCTTTATTATATTTCATGGGTTGAATGTGCCATAATTCTTAAGGTTTTCTTTATTGATGGACGTACACTCTGTGGAAGGGAAATCTTAAGTCTACACTACCGTAGCACTCCTTCCCTCACCTTTGCAGATGTGTTAAAGCAATTTTTTTGTTTCTTCTTTGTATCATTGTCAGGCTACTTGAATGGAGTCATGGTTTAGAATCTTTTGGAGGTTATGGGTCCCTTTGAAAATCTCATAAAAGTGATAAAACCTCTCCCACAAAATGCACTGACATTTTTAAGAATTGCATATAATTTTAGCAGCCTTGAACCTAGATGACAAATTCCTAAATTTGAGAAAAATTTCATGCAAGAAAGAAGATTCTCTCATAGTTGCAATTATCCCTCAAATCTCCACATCTCTTCCTCCTGAAGATGACCTGTAACAGATTGTGGACTCAGCATGGTAAGGGCAGGGCGCTGAGGTGAAGCCAGACCGTAACACGTGGTTCACACCCTTCTCTGTAGAAGTACAAGGCACCCCCCGCACCACTGGGCACACTGCTTCTTTAAGTCCTGACTCGTGTGAGTTTGGGGGCTACTGTGGAGACGACTGCTGTCCTCCAGCTCCATGCGACATGATTATTGAGTGCTTACCCATTCGTATATCACTTGACTCTCATAGGCTTGCCATTTTCCATTGTTGATGTTGTCGTGGTTCTCATTCTTAAAGAGATAATGGGTGTATTGATTTCTGAATGAGGTATGCAGTCTAAATTCCCCATCCCTCTTTTTTTTTCTTTGTTACACCTGTTTTTGTTTTTCTATTTGTATGTTTTTGTTTTTTTAAGACAAGGTCTCTCTCTGTCACCCATGCTGGAGCGCGGTGGTGCCATCATAGCTCACTGCAGCGTCGAACTCCTGGGCTCAAGCAGTCTTCCTTGAGTAGCCTCCTGAGTAGCTGGGACTACAGGCACCCACCACCCCGCCCAGCTAATTTTTTTTTTTTTTTTTGGTAGAGACAGAGTCTCACTATGTTGCCCAGGCTGATCTTGAATTTCTGGACTCAAGTGATCCTTCCTCTTCAGCCTCCCAAAGTGCTGCGATTGATTAAAGGCATAAGCCATCATGCTCGGCCCCCTACACCTCGTATGCTTGCTTGTTGACCAGTGTTTCAGTGGCAGAAGCCAGTCCCAAACTGCAGCCAAGAGCAGCCTTTGCTCCCTTATCCCCATCTCCATAGGGTGGGAAGAGCAACTTTATGTTCACACTGATGAGCAAGAGACCAGAAACCTTTTTAAGTGCCAGCCCCCATTTTAAGTCTCAGCCCCTGTTTCAGTAGTCACTCTAAAGAAATGGGCTAGAGTTGTTGAGCTTAGGGAAATGGACTCCATAGGCCAACTCTGTTGTGTCTGTTCCCCTTTCTTTCTGTCTCCTAAAGGTCAGAGGCCAGCCCAAGAGCATAAAGTATCAGGGACAGACAAAGTCAGATGTTCTACTGAACCAAGGCTGGAACCTTACCCCTAACCACACGTATGGTATCACTTTTGGAGCAAATAGCTTTTGAGTCTAAGTAACATGTACTTTTAAATAACAAATGTCCTCTTGTTTAAGTGATGGGTGGATAAGATTGTTCCTTTGCACTTAAGAAATCCATAAAAATGAAAACACAACCCACTTGGGTCTAAGATGGCACAGTATTAACGGCAACCACAACCTCCCCACCCCAAAGAGATGAGGTATTAATGGGGGGGGGCACTGACCCAGTGATGTGTGATGAGGAGGGGATCCCGAAGGTAGCTGAGTAAGCACCACACAGTGTAGCCGCAGGCCAGGGCCGTGTGTGGGTGAAGAAGGCACCAAGAACAGCGATGACCAAGGCCAGGGTCATTTCCTGAGACACGGAGACACAGAGGGCGTAACTGAGGGGAAGCTGTAGAGCTAATGACCAAGCAGATTCTCCCACTGGACATGCATTGGCCAGGTTACCTTAGGCACCAAACTATCCAGAATGGAAAACCCAGGGAAAATCATTTTAAGAAAAGCACGTTAACGCCACCGCATGCTGCTGACAGCAGACCATCTCGATTTCCCAAAATCCTGTGTCAGAAGATGGCACACATGAAAATAGCCATTGATTGGATTTTAATGAGTCAACCAAACATTCCTGTAAGTTTGGTACCGAAAAGAAAACTCAAATTCCCTGCTATAATCATCCCTGGGAAAACCCACTGTTTTGATATTTCATATTGCTGTCTTACCCCTCTGTGTTTCTGTGGGGAAAATCTGCACAGTGAGCAAACACTGTAATTTCAGCTGCAAGTCCTCGTATTATCATTGGCACCTCAGCGGCAGTGTTTGGCTGCCTTTCACTTATGACAGGGATCCCTTCACATTTTCCCTGTTACCCAAGAGTCCCCAGGGCTTAGCTGGCTTTGGCTCCTCCTGGATGCACAGATACCCTCAGTCTCATCTGCTCTTCGGCCTGTGGCATAACTGACTCAAGAATTAAGCAGTGGCAACAGCAGCATCTTCCTTTGACTATAGTGGGAACTCAGATCTAGAAAAGCCAGTGAAGGTATAGAACAGGGAAGCTGGAGAAGCTGAGAACCACACACGAATGAGGGCATTCTGTATGGCAAGCACAAGGTCACAAGGTCACTTTATATACATTACTGTATTTCTTTACGCTCATAACCACCCAGTGATGTTGATATTAGGGAACAAGAATTTCAGAAAGTCTTAACAATTTTCTGTGGTTAACCAGCTAGTTAAGAAATTATTGTGAAAATAATTTTGTTCTCATGAATCCTCTAAAAAGTTATCAAGATTATCCAGAAGCTGCAGACTATATTTTGAGAACTACTGGTCTAAACTGTTCCTTAGACTGGGCGGAGTGGCTCACACCTATAATTCTAACACTTGGGAGGCTGAGGCAGGAGCATCACTTGAGACCAAGAGTTCAAGACCAGCCTGGGCAACACAGCAAGACCCTGTCTCTACAAAAAACAAAAATAAGATAAATAAACTGTTCCTTAGCCTTCTTAACAAAGCTATCTTCTCTGTCTAAGCTACTGTTATTCAAGAATACTTGTAAAACTCTGAGTTTCTAACACTGAATATAAATATACAATTGATGTGTTAAAAAAAAGAAACTGCAATGTTTCTGGTAAAATTTTGATTAATATTAATATATCATATACATATAGAAAGGTGTATGAATCATAAGCTTTGATCTCAGTGAATTTTCACAAAGTGAATATACCATGTAACCATAACCAGGTCATTTTATGTATTTAGTGCTTTTCTTTAGTCATTTCTAAAATTTTCTGTGGCTTTTCTAACTTTTAACTATTAATGGAATTTTTTTATTAGGGCGTGTATCTTCAGAAAGAAACTAATTCCCAGTTTTCATGAAGATGGAATTCTGCCTGTGCCCACATCTGGCACCAACCTAACACCAGCCATTGCATAACTAAGGGTTTCTACACCTCTGTCTGGGGCAACTGTCTTCTTTCTTTGCTGGACAGAAAGATCCCAGCTCGGTACTGTGTGAGAGCCCAGAATATGCTTCACTCCTATCATTACACACAAATGTGAAGGGAATGAAAGGAAGATGTGTGCTCTTTAAAAAACACTTCTAACAACTTTGTAACTCTCCTTGACTAATCTCCCAGTCTAAATCCGCCTGTTTCTCTCAATGCACTATAATTCCCACCACCAGAGCAAAAGCTCTGGGTGGGCTAGGGTGTTTGCTATTTTCTTTCTTAAAGTACCTCTAATAACTAGACCAGTGCCTGGCATAGAGTAGGTGCCCAATAAATATCTGATGAAGAAATAAATGAGTGAAGAATACTTCTCCTCATTCAATCTCAAAATCTTCCATTTATTTAATAAACATTTTAACTTTTAGGGTCATCTGATATTCCTCTATTCCCCTCCCACCACCACCTTTAATCAATTTCCAAGTTCTGTCATTTCATGTGCTGCTTGTCATACTCATCTTAGTTCTTTTTCTAGTCCCATCTAGTCCAGAAGTTTGACATCTCATACTTAGTCTTAAACCTTCTAATTAGGTTTTTAATTCTATTCTCTCTGCGAGACACACTGTTGTCAGAAATTTTTTCCTACGTTCCACTTTTTACATAGTAATACTATTCCCTTTCTCAAAAATTTATTCATAAACTGAAAGAGGTTTACCTCAGAGTAAAGCAATTACAAGTAATTTTTACTTCCTTCTTTGTATTTTTCTGTATTTCATAAATTTTATAGATTAATTTTTTATTCAGAATTCCAAGGCATATTTCTTTTTAAAAAGATACTACCATTGTCTCAAACATTAATTCCACAAATATTACCAACTGTGTTCCAGGCATAGTTTTAGGGCCTAAGAATACAGTTCTTGTACTCAAAGAACTCACAATAAAGAAGAGAGAAAAGTAAACATAATTACAGTCAACTGATAATGTGTCCCAGTTAGCTGCCCCCAGGGGCTTTCCAGGAATCAAGCAATGGCAACAGAGAGTCTTGATCCCAGAAAGCACAGGTGGAGCTCATACCCTCACCCTGAGTCAGGAAAGTCTGCCCAGAGTAAGTCTATGGGAATTTTAAACCAGTTGAGAGTGGAGAGGGGAGGCAGAGGGTGGAAAGGTGAAGGCAGCAGAGGTAAGAGAATGTGCAATGCCCAGGAGAAGCATGGCACGTTCTGAGGGTCATTCAACGTGGCTGAAGCAGAGGGGTGTGCATGTGTGCGCATGTGTGACGTGATGAAGAGGAAGGATGTTTCTAGGGCTGGGGCTGCAGAGAAATGCAGGAGCCTGGGTTATGCTACAGAGTTCCAATTCAGTCCAGACAGCACTGGGAGTCTCTGAAGAATTTAAGCAAGGTGGAGACGTGGTTAAATTTGCATTCAGAAATGTCATTCTGGTCACCTTGCAGAGACTATATGAGAGAAAGACACAGTCAGAGCCCAGTTTATCAAGGCCAGACTTCTTTTCTTGCCAAAGTCCCTGCACTCTGCCCCCTCCCTTCTTTTCCAGCCTCTTCTCCAACAGTTGCCTTCAGCCAACACCACCCCCCTCTACCCTGTCCCTCTAATCTGCTGCTGCAGTTAGTTCTTCCCAAGGAAGAAAAACTTCCTCTTCCTCAACCCTCCCAGATCTCTCCAAATCTTTTTTTTTTTTTTTTTTTTTTTTTAGATTTTTGAAATTAGAGTTGGGGTCTTGCTATGTTGACCAGGCTGGAGTGTAGGTGGCTATTCACATGCATGATCATAGCTCACTGCAGCCTTGAACTCCTGGGTTCAAGCTATTCTCCCGCCTCAGCCTCCCAAGTAGCTGGGACTACAAGCATGCGCCACCACATGCAGTTGATCTCTCCAGATCTTAACCTTCCTCTGCCGGTTGGATACTCCCAGCCATTGTCCAGTCTCCCAGCCTCCATGTGTAGAACACGCTCCTAGGAATCGCGACTTTGCTTTATATCTTTTTGTGGTAATCCCAGTCACCACCACAGAGCCACACAAAGCGGAACTCAAGATGGATTTGTTTCAATTGGTGATTTAAAATTATGACCCAGGCAGGGTTTTAATACCTTAATACCTGCCGTGAGATGGATGTATCCACAAGTGACGGGTGTAGCTGGGATTGTGTAATTTCCTGCGGGGAAAGCTTCTTTTTCACCTAGGTTAACTCTGAAATTCTTCCTGGAGCTTCATTCTATTAGCTCATACAATTGTACTCCCTCTTAAAGGCTGATTTCTTAATATAAAACAAAGCTTTTGTCATTTATTTTTACTTCCATTTGAAACCATCTCAGATCATTTCTTGGTGGTTTGCTAGCAACCTAGCCAGAGGACAACAATGATGGGAGGCTGGGAGGAGAAATCAGAGGTCTGGGGGTGGAGAGGGAAGGTTGCTAAGAGGAATGGAGCAACTAAGTTATTAGACAAGCTTCCTAAACTTCTTCTTTCTTTCTTTTTCTTTTTCTTTTTTTTTACAGTCTTGCTCTGTTGCCCAGGCTGGAGTGCAGTGGTATCACCATAGCTTATTGTAGCCTCAAACTCCTGAGCTCAAGTGATCCTCCTGCCTCAGCCTCCCAAGCAGCTAGGAGTAGGACTACAGGTGCATGCCACCATGCCCAGCTATTTTTTTTTTTTAAGAGAGGGAGTCTCACTTTGTTGCGGGCTTGTCTTGAGCTCCTGGGCTCAGGAAAAAAGACAGGAAAGAAAGGAAGAAAGGGAAGAAAGGAAGGAAGGAAGGAAGGAAGAAAGAGAGAAAGAGAGAAAGAAAGAAAGAGAAAGGAAGAAAGAGAGAAAAAGAAAGAAAGAAACAGATCCTACCCCCTCGGTCTCCCAAAGTGCTGGGATTACAGGCATGAGCCACCACGCCCAGCCTAACACCTTTAATATTCTCTTTCTTATATTTGGATATTTAATCTATCCAGAATTTAACTTTATATAAGGTATGAATAGGGAGCTAACGTTTTTTTCTGCATAGCCAGTTATCCCAGTACTGTTTTTCAAATTAACCATTAAATCCCCAACAGAATTAAAATGCCACCTTTGTCCTATGTCAACTTCTCATATATATTTTGTTCCTCCTCTTTACTCTCATTCCTTTTATAGACTAATTTCTAAACCCTTATTAAAACCCGTCTTTCGATTACAGGCCAAAGGTTCCTGTAACTGTGTACGTGATTCAGCTCCTCGCTGCTGTCTAGACGTGTTCACTGAAAATGTGCTGGGGTGTTCCCTGAAGCCCTGGGAACCGCACATGGCTGGGCGGCTGCTTCACGGAACAGTGCTGTGTGGTTTTCCTTCTCACATAAACTTGAAAGCGGGCTCTTCCTACAGGCTAATCCTTTGTAAACATGAATTAATTAGCCAGTAAGATATTTGGAGGAAAGTAGGTAAAACATCAAAGTCTCATTTGTGCCTAAGAGAGAGTGCTATTTCAGTATGGAAATTAATCAGGCACACATTCATTAACATGTTAATCTATTCAATTTTGAGCACCTACTATATGACAGGTACTGTTTAGACACTGGGCATATAATAGTAAACAAAACAGAAAAAATCCTTGCCCTCATGAGACATGTTGGAAGAGATGGGTGATAAATAATTTTTTTAAAGTTTTCCTTAAAAACTCTGTTTTTAGTTGAGGTATGCCATATACAGTACAGTACACAAACCTTACACATGCAGCTTAATTAACTTTTATATATTTATATACCTGTGTAACCACCACCCATATCAGGATGGAGATAGAATATTTTCAGCCTCCCAGAAGGCTTCCTTGTTTTCCTTCCAAGTAGTAACCCTCCAAAGTAACTATTATTCTGTTTTCTATCTATAGTCTTTGTCATATATATATATGAATTCGTCATCATTTTATATGTATATATTCTTTATGTTGTGTGGTATTCCATATTATGAATATATGACAATTTTTTCATCCATTCTCCTGGACATTTTATTGTTTCTGGTTTGGGGATATTTGGAATAAAGTTGCTATGAACATTCACATACAAGTATATGAATGATCATATTACTAATTGGTCTGAACTCAGGAGTAGATTTACTGGGTCAATTTTTTGTGTGTATATACACACACACACAGACACACACTTATATATAAAAGGACAAAAATTCATTCATATGTACATAAATAACAGAGAATTCACATATAGTATATAAAGAGCTCCTACAGATCAATACAAAAATGATAGACAACTCAATTTTTAAAAAATGGGCAAAAGACTTGAACAGGCTCTTCCTAATAGAGGTTATTCAAATGACCAATAAACACATGAAAAAATGCTAATTGGGAAGTGCACATTAAAACCACAGGGAAAGACCACTACCCCAGGCCACCAGAATGGCTAAAATTAAAATGACTTGTTGGTGCCAAGGGTTGGCACATTGGAATTTCATACACTGCTGGTAGGAATGTAAATTGGTGCAACCATTTGGAAAATTGTTTCTGTCTATTGATACTGGCTACAAGCTTATCTTACAGCCAAGCAGCAATCAAAACTTTTAAAATTTAAAACATATAGTATATTAGAGGTCTAAGTACTATGAAGAAAAATAAAGCAGTGAAGGAGAGTATGGGAAAAGGTTTGTGATATATTTTCAGTTAATTGGCATTTACTATGTGCCGGGTCCAGTGTAAACAGTGGGGATATAATAGAGAAATAAGATGAGGCTTCTCCCCAGAAGAGGACGGCGAGGTAACCAGTTAATCGTGGTATCGTGGGATGATTGATCTTGTCTCTACTTGGTATGTGCTATGGGAAGACATATCAGGAAAGACAGGAAAATTCTGGCTGGGTCAGTCCATCTCTGCGCTGAAACTGAACCGTGAAGCACATGAGGATGAGGGCAGAGCTTTGGAAGGGAAATTGAAGGCATGAAGCCGGAGACAAAGTAGCTGAGCCTATGGAACCACGAGGGGTAGTATATACCAGTGGTTAAGAGCTCAGACTGGATCTGGACAACTTGGGCTCAGATCCTGGCTCCACCATTTACTGAGTGACCTTCAGTGCAGCCCTCCCCTCTCTGTGCCTGATCCCTCCCCTGGAAAATGCAGGGTGGTTGTGCAGAGTGCAAGAGTTAACATCTATAAAGCATTCAGTATCTGGCACATAGGAAAGGTATTGTGCCTACCATGAGGATGAATGCTCTTCCTGGGTTACACAGCATGCAACAATACAAATACAAATTCAACTTTGTAAAAATTGGCCCATAGTCACATGATATAATTTTTAAAGGTGACAGAACTTCTGTATTTACAATAAGAACACAAAAGCAGCAAGCACACAGCAAGACCAGGAAGCTATCCATAAGAGCCACTGTGTTTTCAGTCTTCAGCTGAAGGGATCTCAGTCAGCTCAAGGGATCTCAGTTTTATTTGTGCTTTTCCCTCCTTTATTACCATCTAAAAATATCTGGAAAGTGACTCAAGCACAGGTGAGTGATGAAGGAGAGCTGAGGCTCAGATGCCTTAAATTGGATGCCAAGAGTTTTGTTTTTTGAGTATAGGTTAAAAGAGTTTAGGGGAATTATAATGATCCCACTGCAGTGTGTAAACCCTTAATTATGACAGTAATATCTGGGAGCTTACGGAGATTCAGTTCATTACACAAGAGACTTATATTAGTCATTTACGCATAGACCTGGAGTGTAGAGATTGATGTAAAACAATGATTCTCATAGTGTGGTCCCCAGATCTGCAATAGCAGATCCCCAGACAATGTATCAGAAATGCCAAGTCTCCAGTGGACTTAATGCTTCAGGAACTCTGGGGATGGGAGCCAACAATCTGTGTTTTCTGAGCCAGGTTAACACTGGAGAACCATTGGTTTAAAACAGTCCTTCCATTTTCCCATCCAGTCACTTTTCTGTCTGAATGGAATCTGCTTCCGAAGGGAAGGCACCAGATCCCTTCCATCTCCCAGGTACTCTTTCCTTCTCCTCCCGCTTCTTACTTAGCCCCTCAGTTCCTGCTCAGACCTGCCTCTACTGGAGATAAAGTGTCAGGTCTGTCTAGCCCTAGGTCCCTCTTTAGATGGAGAATCTACAAGATAAAGAAAACTTTCTCTTGCTAATTTTGACATTATCTCAAGGTAAAACGAATAAAATGTTATGCTATAAAACAAATAAAAATGTGTCTTCCCAAAAGAAGGAAGCATGTAAAAGAAAAAAATCAGTACCATCACAAAAACTTACGGTTCAATAAACCGAAATCATCTGCCAGTTTAGTGTCAGTCTCCAGTTCTTATTGGGGAGCAGCAGAAATGCACTCTGCAGCTTTGTTGATTTATGCAAAATTTGGGTTGCAAAAGGCCTTCCAGAATTGAGTGAGTAAGCAGGAATAGAGTAGGAGTAGATCTGTAAGTGGTTCTCAGTGTGGTCCAGTAGCTAGAGGCATGCTCCCACTAGGCATGCTTCAAAGGAAGAGAGAAGAATAAGACTCTTAGGCTGATCTTAAAATCATACTCTTTAGGAGCTACTTAAATTTTACCAAGTAATTTTCAGTCACACCTGCATTACCCTAGAACCATGAGCTACTTTTAGTTCAAAAAGAAAAAACCTCTTAGGCTCATAGAGAAAGGGGACAAATCAAAAGGAAAACCACATCAACAATATCTGTAATATTTTCTTTCTATAACAAATATATTAAATATTTGTCACAGAAATAAATCAAATTATAGAAATATTAAATATCATAAATTATAATACATAGTAAATATACATTTAATAACATACTATATACATATGTAATAAATTATTGTTAATAAAAATAAAGCAGCAGCTTGAAGCAAGTATCACAAACACACTCAGTGCCTGGGCCTGCAGGGTATCTGTCAGTCGGTGCTTGCCTTTTATGACAGTGGATGGTGGGGGAGGGAGGGGGGAGGGAGAGGCCCTATGACTGGTGCAGTGATGGTGGTTGTACCGAGAGCTAAGAGGAGGAAGTCAGGAGAACAGAGCCAGAGGCTGGAGCCAGAAGCTACTTCTCAGAAGCTAGAACTGGAGAAGTGAGAGGAAACTGGCTCACTAGCTGGCTAGGATCAGGTTTGCAGACAGGGAAATAACTGGAGTAAGATATGAATAGATGAGATGAGATGATGCCCCCCAAGGCTCCACTCTAATGTGGTTCTTCTGCACCCAGTTGGCCAAGCTTTGAGAAAATTAAAAGCAACAGCTACAAATTAAAAAACGTAACATTTACTGAAGGCCTCCTTTACATTAGGCACTGCTGGACTATATCAACCACTAAAAATGGAAATGAGTAATGTAATTAGATTTGTGAGAAAAATTATAAAGTCTTCCAGGGACAGTCTAGTTGGCCTTTCAAGTCTCTTGGAAGTCAATTGGAATTAATACAATTTGTTAGTAATCAGCCAATTAATATTATTGGGTAAGAAAGAATTGGGGAAAAATTATTATTGAGTACTACACTTAAACAATGGAAAGTTGCCATCTGTTAAACTCTCATTATGCCAAACACTTTGCATGTGATGTAAACATTATTATTATTATCCCTTTTTGCGCGTGGAAGTAATGAGCCTCAAATTGTCTAAGATCGCGCAGCTCCTAATGGGCAAAGTCAAGACTCAAAATCAGGACCTGACTCTGAAGCCTAATTTTCTTAGCCACTTTGAGAGTGAGTTGTCAAAGAACATACTATTCATTTTTTAAAAAAGATTACTGACTGTCTATTATGTACCAGGCATTTTTTAGGCATTGAGAATGCAGTGATGAATGCAGGATGAAACTTACTTTTTATTTAGAAAGGGTGAGCCCTATATGATGACTTCTGCACTGCATTGAAAATTACAGAGTTTGGTTAGAATCATCCTTGAGAATAGAGAGGAAAAAAAATTTTTTTAAAGCAGAAGTAAGTACAGACCATATATCAGAAAATTTTGCCCATACAAATTCATGTTATAAATGGAATTTAATGATATATAAATTGTAGAGTACCTGTATGTTTATCACAGCACAATTCATAATTACAAAGATATAGAAACCTCCTAAGTGCCCATCAACTGATGCGTGGATAAAGAAAATGTGATACACACACACACACACACGCGTGTGTGTGCATCATGGAATATTACTCAGCCATGAAAAAGAATGAAATAACATCTTTTGCAGCAATGTGGATAGAACTGGAGGCCATTATTCTAAGTGAAGTAACCCAGGAATAAAAAACCAAATACTGCATGTTCTCACATATAAGTGGGAGCTAAGCACTGGGTATGCATGGTCATACAGAGTGCCTTAAAGGACACTGGGGACTCAGAAGGGGAAGGTTGAGAAAGGGGTGCAGAATGAAAAATTACCTATTGGGTACAATGTATACATTCTTCAGGTGATGGGTAAATAAAAAGCCTAGGCTTCTCTACTACGCAATCCATCCACATAACAATAATCCACTTGTACCCCCTAAAAGTACTTAAAAAATTACAAAATAAAAAATAAAATGGATGCATTAAAAAAATTGCAGAGTATCAAAGGAGAATATCCAGGAGTAGTTTAGGTCGTATAGTTGTTTGGGGTTTTTTGAACTTTTTTGTGCATTCGTTTTTTAATTAATTTATTTTTAAGTCAGATTTATTGAGGTATAATTTACACACATAATTATATTGAGGAATGATTTTCATACAGTAAAATTTATATTTTGCTAAGTTTTGGCAAATTAAAATAAAAACCATTTGAGGAGTGGTGTCAGCAAGACAGCAGAACAGGAAGCCCCAGACTCTCCTTCCCCACAGGGAGACACCAACTCAACAAGAATGCATGAACCAACTTCCTTCATGAGAAATCAGAAGCCAGTTAACAGGTGCCTGCACCCCAAATAGGTGTGAAACCAGCCTCACAGAAGCCAGTAGAAAAATTCATGGCACTCGCTCGCCACATTCCCTAGTCCAGGTTCACTGTGGAGTTCAGTGTGGTTCAGTTTTCAGGGGAAAACTTCCAGCTCATGGCTTCTCCTTAAGGAGGAAGAGAGAAGACCAGACAGTACATCCAACATTCAGACTTTTCAGAAGCTGCTCAAGGGACTGGTTTCTGTCTTGCCAGGATCTTAGATCCTGCTGCCAGGAAAGAACATCACATCGAGGGTCACTGAGAACAAAGGTGATGGTTTGGAGCACTCACTTGCCATATTCCCTTCTCCTGGCTCAGTACGGAGTAAGTAGGAGAAAATCCTCAACTCCTGGCTTCTCCCTGGAGAGGAAAAGTGTCGGAGCATGTGTTCAATGTTCTGGTTTTAGAGGGAACTGCCCAAGGGTCTGGTTTCTGTCCCACCTGTCTGAGAGCACTAACAAGACCTGGCAGCATAGATGCATAGGGTCCACTGAAAACACAAGAGAGCTGGGCAGTTTGCCACTGCTTTGCACCTTTGGTACAGCAGGCAGAGGCTGATACAGCTCAATGGCCTCTCCCTTGGGGTAGAAAGAAAAGAATGGCATGTATGTCCAATGTTTCAACTTTTCTGGGGACTGCACATGGGATTCTTTATCACTCAACCCAGAGCTCTGATGGGACCTGGCATATGCTAGAAGCCTGGAGGTTGCTATTAAAACCAAAAGAGAGCTGGGCAACTTGCAGCAGCTCCAGAAAACCTTCAGTATTGCAGACAGATACCAGAGGAAGCAAAAAGATTATGAGCACCTGAGGAAATAAACTGGCAAATTCCTCTAATTCAGAATTCATATGCTCAAATACAGAGATCATGCACCCACAAAAGACTGGAGAGGCCCCCAGAATCTCTAGTCAGAATGATTGATGAAGGTATTTTTCTGTTCAAAGTCAGCCCATTGAGACTGGGAGAAATGTTTGTTTTTTTGAATGTGTGGATCCAAACAAAAAGTCACAAGGCACATAAAGAAACAGAAAACCTGGTCCTGTCAAAGGAACAAAATAAATCTCCAAAAACTGACCCTAAAGAAGCAGAGATATATAAATTATGTGAAAATTCAAAATAACCATCATAAAGATGCTTAATGAGCTCAGGAAAATGATACATGAACAAAATGAGAATATTAACAAAGAGAGAGAAAATATAAAAAAGATACAAAAATTATCGAGCTGAAGAATACAATGTGAGGTTACAGTGAAAAGATGTCCCTCCTTGAAGGAAGTGGGTCCTCACCAGACAGTGAATCTGCTGCACCTTGATCTTGGACTTCCCAGTCTCCAGAACTTTGAGAAACAAATTTCTGTTGTTTATAAGGTACTGAGTCTAAGGTATTTTGTTATAGCAGCACGAACAAATTAAGACAAAGCATTCAACAGACTTCATCAAGCAGAAGAAAGAATCAGTGAACTCAAAGACAGACAAAATAGACCTTAAGTCAAAAAGTATCACAAAAGACAAATAAGGACATATAATGATAAAACGGTCAATTCGCCAGTAAGATATAACAATTACAAATACATATGCACCCAACATCTGAGCACCAAAGTATATGAAGCAAACATGGACAGAACTGAAGGGGGAAATAGACAGCAACACAATAATAATGGGAGATTTCAATATTCCAGTTTTTAAAATGGGAAAACTGAATTTCTACATGCAAAAGAATAAAATTGGACCCTGTCTGACACCATCCACAAAAATCAACTCAAAATGGATTAAAGACTTAACTGGCCTAAAACTATAAAACTCCTAGAAGAAAACACAGGAGAAAACCTTCATAACAGTGGTCTTGATGATTATTTCTTGGATATGACCCCCAAATCACAGGCAACAAGAGCAAAAATGGTACAACATTAAACTAAAAAGCTTCTGTGCAGCAAAGGAAACAATTGACAGAGTGAAAAGTCAATCTATGAAATGGGAGAAAATATTTGCAAATCATATATCTGATAAGGGGTTAATATCCAAAATATATAAGGAACTCCTACAACTCAATAGCAAAAACAACTAATAACCCAATTTTTAAAAGTGGGCAAAGGATCAGGCATGGTGGCTCATGCCTGTAATCTTAGCACTTGAAGCCAGGAGTTTGAGACCAGCCTGAGCAACATAGTGAGACCCCCATCTCTACAAAAAAAAAAAAAAAAAAACCAGAAAAAATTAGCCAGGTATGATAATACATGCCTCTATTTCCAGCTACTCAAGAGGCTGAGGCAGGTAGATTGCTTGAGCCCAGGAGTTTGAGGTTGCAGTAAGCTATGATGACACCATTGCTCTCTAGCCTGGGCAACAGAGTGAGACCCTGTTTCCAAAAAATTTTTAAAAACAAGCAAAGGATTTGAATAAACATTTCTCCAAAAAAGACATACAAATGGCCAACAGGAACATGAGAAGATGCTCAACATCACCAATTATCAGGGAAAGGCAAATCAAATCTACAATGAGGTATCACATCACATGTATTAAGTATGGCATTATTTTAAAAAATAAAACAGAAAATGACCAATGTTGGCAAAGGTGTAGGGAAGTTAGATCCTTTGTATACTGTTGGTGAAAATGTAAAATAGCGCAGCCACTATGGAAAACAGTATGGAGTTTCCTCAAAAAATTAAAAATAGAACTACCATGTGATTCAGCAATACAACTTTTGGATATTTATCCAAAACAATTGAAAACAGGATATATTTGCACTCCCATGTTCATTTCAGCTTTATTCACAATACCCAAGAGGTTGAAACATCCCAAATATTTCAGATGAATGGGTAAAGAAAATGTAGTATATACATACAAAGAAATATTATTTAGCTTTCAAAAAGAAGGAGATCCTGTCATAAACTCTAACATGAATGAACCTTGAGGAAATTGTGCTAAGTAAAATAAACCAACTGTAGAAGGTTAACTACCACATGAATCCACTTATATGAGGTATCTAAAATAGTCAAACTCATAGAAGCAGAAAGTAAAACAGTGGTTACCAGGGGCTTGGGGGGAAGGAAAAATGCAAAGGTGCAATTCGATGTGCTGTGGTCTGAATGCTTGTGTCCCCCCAAAATTCATATGTTGAAATCCTAATGCCCAAGATTACTGTATAAGAGATATGGCCTTTAGGAGGTGATCAGGTCATGAGGCTCTGCCCTTACAGGAGAGACCTCAGAGAGCTAGCTTATCCCTTCCACAATGAAGGGACACAGCAAGAAAGTGCTATCTATGAACCAGAAAGTGGGCCCTCACCAGACACCAAATCTGCCAGCACCTCTATCTTAAAACTTCCCAGCTTCCAGAACTGTGAGAAATAAATTTATGCTGTTTATAAGACACCCAGCCTAAGATATTTTGTTATAGCAGCCTGAACAGACTAAGACAAATGGGTACAGAGTTTGTCATGGAAGATGAAAAGGTTCTAAAGATCTGCTGTACAATGATGTGCATATAGTTAATAATATTGTACTGTATAGTTAATAATATTGTACTGTATACTTGAAAATTTGTTAAGGGTAGATTTCATGTTATGTGTTTTTTACTACAATAAAAAAATGAAAAATAAATTCCTCCCACCATAAGACATTTTTTTCCTTTAGAAATATTAATTGCCACAGCAATATTTTTGTCTCTCCCTATGGGACAAAATCTACTCTATCCAGAACCTTTCAACCCCTCAGTCCTAGTATGAAATATAGTCCAAATCCCAGCATTGAAACGTCACATGACGTCCAAGTTTTGCTTCAACAATCTGGGCCACGTCGTCCTCCAATGAACAAACACAATGTACTAAATTAAAGAAAGACATAAACCATGTCCATTACTTCAGAAAATTGCCTCCATCTTTCACATCTGTCCCTCGCTTCCACTCCCAGTCCCTGGAAAGCATTGACCTGATTTCTCTCTCTGTAATTTTGTACTTTCTAGAATGTTATATAAATGAATTATGCCATATGTGACATTTTACATTTGACTCCTTACACTTAACATGTTTTTAAGATTCTTTCCTATTGTTGCATGGACCCATGGTTTGTTTCTTTTTCTTCCTGCATAGTATTCAAATTTGTTTTGACTTTTTCAAGAGTTTCGTTGGAATCTCACTTGTAATACTATGACAAACATCTGCAATTGATGTTCCCAAAAAACAAACTCAACACCTGAGAGACGGAAGCTACACTGAAATACAAGGAGGCTCAGAGGTAAGTAAATAACCAAAGTCAGGCAGACTTCCTTGCCGGATGATTCTGCTTTGAAGATTCTGCATGCTCTTCTTTTAAGGGCTGTAGTGGATTGAGGAGGTTATTCTTGGAAATCAACTTTCCTCCTCCCAAAGCAGGGATGGCAGCAAGGTATGCAGTCTATCATTTAGTGAAGTAAAGCTCTTCTTCACTGGCGTAGGAGGAAATAAGAGCAAATTATAAACCTCTCTTCCAAGTCACTGGTTCTTAATCCTGCCTGAATATCAAAATTACCATTAGAAACTTAAAATACAAATACGTGCCAATCCCCACTCCTGAATTTGACATTAGAATCTTCAGTTTGTTACAAAAAATGAATGGTTTTCTTTTTTTTTTAAATTTTTTTCTTTTCTTTCCTTTCTTTCTTTTTTTTTTTTCCCCCAGAGTCAGGGTCCCACTTTGTTTGCCAGGCTGGTCTTGAATTCCTGGGCTCATGTGACCCTCCTGCCTCAGCCTCCTGAGTAGCTGGGACTGAAGGTGCGTGCCACCATGCCCAGCTAAATGTGAGTGTTTTAAACCTAGTCTTCTGGTGATTGGTTGCAATGAATAATCAGAGTTGAGAAATCCAATACTTGAAGCTTTCCTTGATTCTGACAACTTGAATTCTCTAGTTAGAAGAGATCCAAGCTTCACTTTTTCCTCATCTCTTTTCTCCTCTTTTCCTAAGGTAAAACAAAGACTTTGAGACAAGTCACTTGCAGAGAAGCCTCTGACACCACATCCACATTTTGTAGAACTAGGTGCAGGGAGCCAGGAATCTTAACTCAAAAGAGTCCTGGGAAAGCCCAGTATCCAATTCGGCCACATCCGTTGAGAGGGAAGGTCAGTAAGGAGCCAATGTCAGGCACAAAGGAAAGACTGAGGTCAACTTACTGGTTTACTTTTAAGCCCAGGACAACATTCAGAGTGGTAGGCACCACATAACATTATGAGGGAAAAGTAGGTCTATGAGACCAAACTGCTGGACTGAAAAATGGCCAGTCCAGTCGTTAGTCCAGCTTAATCACTTGATTACATAAGCTCTATAACTAACCTTCCTTATAGATTATACAAAAATAGTCACAAAATTGCCCCAAACTATTGTGTAATGAAAAGGAGTTAATTTGCTGTCTATATATAGACATAGCTTATTTTTTCCCACTGTCTTAATTTTATTGTGACTATTACTGATCATTGTAGAGGAAATGAAATGGTTCTCAGACACATGAGGTATTGCTGAAACCATGGTAAATTTACAGCAAAATAAGCAAACCACATCTTCCTAAGTGCTGTGAAAAGCTCTAAGTCATACATTGAAGTAGGAAGAGTACTGATTTTCTCTTCCTCTTTTGCAGAAGAGTCAGAATGATTTAGTTTACATTCTCACACATTTTCTTAGCTGGTATATTTTAGGTGGGAATGAGTATAATTAGTTAAGTGACTTTTTAAAAAAAATCATACAAAGTAGCATTTAGTGGCCTGCATAGCAGTATGGGATAAGGGAAAGACCACGTATAAGGCATGGAGCCGAGTGCCTCCTCTGCTCACAGGCTCTGCAGAGCCATTGCCCAGAGTGGCTTCCTGAGCAAACGTCACCATGCTGATATGGACAGTGTGGCTTGCCATTGTGACCACAGATGATTAGATCAGAGAGTGATGCCTCATCCAAGGCACTCATGGTTGGAAAATGGTCTCTGGAACATTCACACGAAAGATCTGCCCAACAGAGGGGCTCCAGACTGAATAGTGACTGGTTAACTAATTGGATCCTCTCTCAAAGGGAGTTTGAATGTGAGAAAGTTGGTACGTCAGTAGAGACAGAAAGAGAATCAGTGCAAACACACCTTAAAGGTTGAGTCACTCCTTCTGTGTATCTATCCAAAAGAAATGTAATCTGGATTTCAAAGAAATATCTGCATTCCCGAGTTCATTGCAGCATTATTCACAATTGCCAAGATATGGAAACATCCTAAGTGTCCACCAATAAATAAATGGATAAAGAAAATGTGATCTACACACACAGAAATATTACTCAGCTGTAAAAAAAGAAGGAAATCCTGCCATTTGTGACAACATGGATGAACCTGGAGGACATTATGCTGAGTGAAATGAGCCAGACACAGAAAGACAAACACTATATGAGCTCATTAGATGTGGAATCAAAAATAACAAATTCAGAGAAGCAGAGGGTAGAGTGGTGGCTGCCAAGGGCTGGAGGAGAGGGAGATGGGGAATGTTGGCCAAAGGGTGCAAACCCTCAGTGATGCAAGATGGATGAGTTCTAGAGATCTAATGTGCAGCACAGTGGCTACAGTTAACAATACTGATTGTATACTTGAAATTTATTAAGAGGGTAGATCTTAAGGGTTCTCACAGCAAAAATTTAAAAAAAAACAAAAGAAAAAGAAAGAAAGGAAGGAAGGAAATGGTAACTACATGACATGATAAACATGTTAACTAGCTTGATTACAGTGATTTCTCAATATATACACATATCAATACATTAAGTTGTACAGCTTAAATATACAGGATTTCTATTGGTCAATCATACTTTTTTATGGCAAAAATGTTAACTCATTCCTTGAACAGAAAGTTAAAGTGGGAAGTAATGATGCCCACTTACAGGTAGTCAATTAGTGCAGGAGCCTTTAACTATGAAGCAAGGCTGGGTAGATGGCTACCCTGATTACTGCGGGGGAGTAAAGGACACTCCCCACTTACTGTGTGTCTAAACACTTAGCAGTTATACATCAAACCATGCCCAGGGCTCAGCTCTCATTCCTACCCAAGGACCTGCAGCTCATTCCCCAGATGCGGCCCTCCCAGACTAGAGGCCAAAGTTGTGTGGACTCCCCCCAACACCCTATCCCATGCCTCCACCAGCTCCCATGACCCAAGCCCCCACCTCCGGGTCAGCAGCCTGTAAGCCTGAGTGTTAGTGTGAATCTGTTAGGACAGGGCGGGCGGGGAGCTGGCTCTGGCAAGGACACCATGGCATGATTGGACCTGTCCAAACCCAGAATGGGGTCTTATTAGTTCAGGAGCCCATTAGTTCGTGCATAGGTGACCTTCCCCAATGCCTCACTTTTTTGACTTCAGATTTTCAGGTAGTTCTAAGTACCTCCCCAAATTACATGACCCCAACAGAGAGGAGCAAGGAGCAAGGGAGCAAAGATACCTGGGAAACACATCTGTACAGATGTTCACTTTCTGTAATTTGGGGCAGACAACTTTCAACTAAAGAAGACACTTTTCTCATCTGCCCCTCCCACATACAAACACTGCCACACTCTCACCCTTGCGGGAACTGACTCAGCAGGCCAGTTCATCCCGTGCATTCTTCTCCTGTGACGCTGTTCACTCGATGGGGTAACAAAATTCTAAAAGAACCTTTTTATGATACCAAATAGAAAGAGAAGTCTTTATATTTCAGTGTTTTTGGTAAGTAAGACATGCTAAAGTATGGAAAGCAGTTTTGGGGTCTTTCTTGCCCTACTCAAAGGGTGGCACTGGCTGTGGGCCTGCAGAGCTCCACCTATTTTACCCATGTCTACGAGTGTCCACACCGTAAACTTCTACTATGCAGGTAACCCAGGGTTTCCCTGGGCCCAGCACTCGGAAAAACCTTACTCCTGCACACTAGATCATGAGAAGGCAGACAAATCACTTTACCTCTCTCCTACTCAGTTTGTTTATATATAATACATGTATGTGTATATAAGCTTACATATATATCTATACACACACATATATGAATAAACCTTTCATGCTCCCTGCCATACACTGAGCTTTAGAGAATGCAGAGAAAAAAATAGGCAATTATAAGGCAAAAAAGAAGAGTCATGCCCCTAACCCAAACCTGGGGCCACTTCTGAGATGAAGGGACATTTAAAATGAGATTCAGGCTGGACATGGTGGCTCATGCTTGTAATCCTAGCACTTTGGGAGGCTTTGGCAGAAGGAACACTTGAGGCCAGGAGTTCAAGACCAGCCTGGGCAATGTAGCAAGACCCCGTCTCTACGGAAAATAAGAAAAATTAGCAGTGCATGGTGGCACGTGCCTGTAGTCCCAGCTACTTGGGTGGCTGAGGCAGGAGGATAGCTTGAGCCCAGGAATTCGAGGTTACGGTAAGCTATGATCAGGCCACTGCACTCCAGCCTGGATGACAGAGCAAGACCCTGTCTCAAAAATAAATAGATAAATAAATAAATGAGATTTAAAAGTTGACAAGGGAGTCAGCTGGGATGGGAAGAATGGCATACACTAGGGCCAGAAAGGACAAAGAGCATGATATCTTCAAGTGACTGAACGAAGGAGGACTGACGCCTGGGCTGCAGTGGAATGGGGAGGTGGGGTAGGGGAGAATGAACGGCCACAGAGCCAGTGGCTGGGTGAGGGTGGCAAGTGGGGCCCATGGGGTCAGGCCGGTGGATGTTTGTAAGCCACACTGAGTCTGATTATATTCTGAGAGCAAACTGGAACCATTGATGGGTTTTAAACAATGGAGTGACATATTGCTAAATAAGGAAGAAGTTGCCAGATCCTCTCTCTCCTCCCTGAGCAAATGCCTAAGACTGCTGGATGACTTTGGCCTCTGGTGTTTGTTTGCACTTTGGGCTGATTTGAATCAAATTGGGAATTTTTTAAATGAATGGATAATAGAGGAAAGCAATGAATTTGTCCTAAGTACAGAGTAAAAGGAAGCAATATTATTATATGACCTCTAGTAGATTATGTTCTAAGTAAAATGAACTGATTAGAAATACCTCTTGGAAAATGAAAAGAATTTAAAATTCCATATTCTGTTTTTTTCAGTGTGTTTTGAGCCATGTATATAAACTTGTACTGGGAAACTTTATACATTTCTTACCTGATTGGTTCTTTCCACCTGAAAGGTAATTCTTCCCCCTTCAAACCCAGGCCTGCCATGCACGCACTGGGTAGCTCCAGAGGATGTTTCACCTTTGGTCAGTCAGCAACTCCCATATATACTGTAAACATGTGCAGTATAATTTTAGGAGTATTGGAGAAATAAAAGATGCATTTTCTAATCTCAAAGACTTATGACCTAAAGGGGGCAGAGGAGATAAAGGGAGAGAGAAGCTCAAGAGGTTATATTGTTCAAAGAAGAGCATAAATGCAATGGAAGTTTAGTCAGGACACAGGCTGGATGAGTCACAGTGTGGAGGAAACCACTGACTTCCATGGAAGCAACTCCCTTGCCTCAAACTGTCATCTTTTCTAAACGTCAGTAACCAGGGACGCCTTCAGCTCAGCTCTCCTTGATGGGATCCAAAAGGGAGTAAAACCATGACTCTTTGTTGTGATGGTTTAGTGCACGGAACATTGTCACCTGGATTCCCAAAAGTCTTTAAATTCCATTCATTTCAACTCAGTTTTGTCCATAATGTCTCTGGCCCCTCCTGAGACCTGCATTCTAGGAACATGAATGACTCATTTGACATCTCCTTGAAGCAAACTTGTCCCTAAGGCAGCCGTGTCCAGCAGTAGCCTGAAAAGCCCAGGCAGTTTCACTTCCCTGGAGGAGTCACATTCTAGCAACATGGGGACTGAGGAACTGAGGCAAGCTCAGAATGTCTCCAGGTGACTCAGCAGGGTAAGGGGGGCGGAGAGCTCTACCGACTTCAACCTGCAAGAGTAGGGGTGGCCCCAAAGGGCCTTAACTTTCATGCGAATGAGAACTTTATTTAAACTTATTGGTTTTACTTACATTTTTATCTTTTTCATGTGTTAGAGTGAAAATAACCATGTCCTCTCTTTTTACGTGGCACCTTTCAGTCTACAAAAGGTCCCCATGAGCAGTCTCACTTACTTTTGAAAATGGGGGAGGGTGTCAACAGTATTAAATGCATCCACTCCCATCCAAGACCCCACCACCACATCTATAAAAAGTCAAAGACATGAGGAGTAAAGACTGTTGGGCTTGACAACTAGGAAAACACAGCTGTCCAGAAGACCTTTGAAAGCACAGTCTCAGTAATATAGTAGGACTTGGTTGAAGCATATAACAAGGATCTGAGGAGTGAATTGGGGGTCAGAAGCACACTCAGTGCAGTTCATAAACTGTGTCTTGAGCCTTAGCATGTGCTATAGCAGCAGTTGGCACAGGGGACAGAGAGATAAGAAAAGAATCATCAAGGAAAAGAGAAAAGTAAGTCAAGTAACTTATTACTTAAAAGAGATAGGGGGAGGAAAGCTGAAGACAGTGTGAGAGTCTGTCAGAATCAAATATATTCATTACTGATGCCACCAGACATTTAATGTTTGTTTTTTTGTTGTTTGTTTGTTTGTTTTTAGACAGAGTCTCACTCTGTCGTCGGGGCTAGAGTGCAGTGGCTTCATCATAGCTCACAGCAACCTCAAACTCCTGGGATCAGGTGCTCCTCCAGCCTCAGCCTCCCGGGTAGCTGGGACTACAGGCGTGCACCACCACACCCAGCTAATTTTTCTATTTTTAGTAGAGACGGGGTCCCGCTCTTGCTCAGGCTGGTCTTGAACTCCTGTGTTCAAGTGATCCTCCAGTCTAAGCCTCCCTGTAATCCTAAGTGCTAGGATTACAGGTGTGAGCCACCGCACCCAGCCTAGAAGTCTAATGTTAAATGTGGCAATGATAAGACTGTTCAGGATATCATTTTTGTCGCAACATTGACTCATTTAGAAACATCAGCACAATCGTTGTGTCATAGAACTAATGTGTGACGTGAAGCCTCATAGTTCCAAATCGAGGTCAGCCTTTCATTCAATTCAGCTAATATTTATTCAAAACCTTCTATGTAAAAGACAGATCTCTAGGCAGAGAACATGATCCCAATCCTCAACTCTTCTGCAAGCTAGTGGAAAATAGAAATGCTGGAAGGAAACTAAAAGCAATGTGCTTTGCAAGTTCAGAAGAGGGAGAGAAGAGAATTCCAGCAGAAGTCATGGAGGAGGGGCCTTTCCACTGCATGTAGGAAGCTGCGTAGGCCTTTGCTAAGCCTTCTGTCCAGTCATTAAAGCCTATAAAGCACAACTTTGTAACTGTTAACAGGCTAGAGGCGTCCCCACCTATCGAACTCATTCAACTAGGCTTAAGGACAAACTAGGGGACACTCAATAAATGTTTGTCCACTGACATAGGAGCAGTCTTGGAGTGACACTAGACTAGGGGGATATAGGCCTCATCATCTTCTTCCTCTGAATCTTCTGGATCATATTACATTTACTGGAACTGGAGCTCGATGACAAAACAGATCTTCCAGGATGGTGAATAAATCACATACACTACCCCACAAATGTCAAGAAAGGCTGTGAGTGGAGCAATAACATCTGGGCTGTCAATTAAGCATGCGATTGCTTTAAAGCTCTTTTCTGCAGTAACATTTATTTATAATGTAATTAGCGTTCCTTTTCCCATAAATTAATCATCTTAAAAACCACAAATGAAATACAAGATCCAACTTGTTCCAGGGCTGTATTTTCTCTGTCAAGTTCGTACTGGCTTAGCCATCATATAATGACAAAAGTCTTTTCCTAAATGCATTGGTACAACACGTAAGAGATCCCAATTCAAAAGTCAATAGGTTTTTTTTTTTTAATAGACTTTAAAGGACTACCAAAAACTAAAGAAAAGGACAAAATATTTTTCAGTCTAGAAAATCTGAAAGATGATTTTCTGCACACAAAATAAGCTCTGTATACAATATGTGAACTTAACCGTGCCTCCATTCTTCCCAATCAGTATTTGCTACTTGATGATTCCTTGGGTTTAAATGGGAGGAAGTATAAGCTGCTTCATTCAGAGTGAGATGGAAGCCAGACTCCCCATTGCACAGCACGTAGCCATTGGAGAGCTTACAAGATAGTAGGAATGTCTGTAGGCAGGAAGGGAGGGAGGGAACTGGGACCTATGAATAACTAACAGTGCTTCATATTAATACATCACTTTATCATTTATGTATTTTAAGAATGCTATTTTATGTGATCCTTATAACGACCCTGTGCAGTAGGCAAAGTAGTCATTACTATCCTCATGTTAATGCAGAGGAATGTGAAATACACAAGAGTTAGGTGGTTTGCCCACTTTGAACATGCTAGAGCGCAAATGCAAACTCTGGGGTTTTTGTTGTTGTTGTTGTTGTAGTTGTTTTAGCATCCCTATATTGCATCATCACATTTGATTGCTGTGCTGTTGTGGCCAAAACGCTAAAAGAAATTCTGGGTATCTCCAAAGAGGGAATTTCAGTGTGTGCCTTTAGGCCTGCAGGGGCTCTGAAACCACCTCTGATCTCGGGCTGTGAATCTTCCAGTCCTTTCGCTTCAGTCATGTGTGTTCTTACTGTGTATTGTCCTCCGTGCTGCAGGAAAGTATGACAGACGGTGGTCATAGTAGCTCCCACGTGAGCACACACACACGTACACACCCTCCAGCCGGCATATTCCACGCCCGCACTGTTTAATCTGTCCCCTATTGTGGTCGAGCACGTTTCCCCAGTGCCCTTTGGGCACAGCAGTTTGAAGCAGGGCGAATAGCTGCAGAGGGCGTAGTCTTTCTGCTCTCTTATTCCAATCCAACACCCCTTATTTCCTCCCATTCCCGTGCCTTTCTCCTTGCCCTTTGTAATGCCGAGCGCCTGTTGTCCCCACCCGCCTCTAGGCCAGTGAGTGGCCTTTCACGCACAAGGGTGTTTCTCAGTGAGAGGAAGACCACAAAGCTGGAAGCCCTTAGCCAACGCTACTGTCTCTGAAGCAGAGTGACTGGTAGATTCATTCAAAGTCATGCAGCTGGCCCTGACCTGCGAGCCATCATCCCCGTCACCTCCCCACCCATGGGGACCACCACCCTGAGAGGGCACGCTGAAGTCACTGTCCTTTGTCACAGGTAAAGATGGAAACTACTCAGTGCCACAAAGATAAAATGAACACCTGTCTTTGCTTTTCTTAACTCAGCGATGGACTGCAGATGACAATGGAACTATAGTACCCCAGAGACAAGCTACACAGGGGGTCGCTGGAAGTTTTTGCACTTTTCCTGACGGTGAGAAGGGAGGCCCAGTCAATTTCAGGGGCCTGTTAGTCCCCAAACTACTCTACCCCTGGCCACCAATTATGTTCTCAGTGGTCAGGGACCATGAGTATATTACCTACTTTGCCCTTGGGAAGGTTGTTTAACTCCAATTTGTAAAATTACATAGGCCAAATAATCTGATATTTTGTACCTCTAACCTGCAAATCAATTCACATGATCGACTAAATATGTCCTGGCACTTTTTACTTAAACTTCCCACATGGGTGGCTTGGCCCAGTTTTACACTTTAGGTTTATTTAATTGAGTTTAGCTCGGTTTTGGTTCCTACCTGAGGAATTTACCAACAACCTCAGTAGGCAGAATTAGTCTGCTATATACACAGTATTGCTATGTTTAGTGAATGGGAAATCGATGTATAAAATCTCCATTAAATTTTATTCTAAGAAATTTGGATGACAGTCTTACCCATGGTAGCTTGCCAGCCTCCCCGGAGCTCTAACTATGGGAATTAGTCTGGAGGGCATATACCCAGAGCCTTCTCAAGCTTGACTCAATTCGGATTCTCATGATTTCACATTCAGTAACAGGCACTCCGCTGGTATAAAATGATGCTTCCACAGGGTGTGTTTTTACCCCCTGGGTCCAAAGTCTTAATCCTTCTTCACTAAGCAAAGAATCATCAATGATTATACCACCAAAGGGAACACTTTAAACTGTCTTCTTCCTTTTTCCAAGGAGGAGGAATTGGACTTGATAGCATCAACTGTCAGTTACAAGACTGGAGTTGGGCGGAGAGAGAGATTAGCATGTCCTCCAGGTAGCGTGAGATGGATTTGCTTTGTAACATGAGGGTGTGGCTGTGTCGATGTGCTGTCTTCGGAATGACTGCATCCATCCACATGGTTTAGAACAATGGGTTAAGGCCCAGAGGATTTGGTGTTTTCAGCTTTGATATGAATCCTCAGAGTTGATTCAATCACTGATGCAGAAATAAAGTCAGGCATACGGTTGGAAAAAATGACTACCTTGTGCTTCAGCTGACTGGGTCACATGGCGTGGTCAAGTTGTTTAAGTATGGGAAGAAACAAGTTTTGGAAAGGGCTGGATGTCAACAGTTTCTATCCATGCCCACCTGAGGACCCAGCAGGATTTTAGTCCCAGATGTTCCATACCCCAAGCACAGTGCTGCTGTCGTCCCATCTGGTCCTGACCTTTCCTTAAGAGAAATTCCTGCTGACTGGCCAATATTCCTTGCACCTCAGAAGCCATGGGGCCTTTCCCCTTGGCTTTGTTTATGCTCAGGAAATATATATAAATTTTAAAACTAGCCTAAATAAGATATCTAGGAAAGAAAAACTATTTCCTCGAAAAAACCTTATGCTGCATTCATGGACGAATAATAATACCTCCTTTCTTAGGCACTCTTTCCTATTTCCTAAGCTATTGTGTTCCCACATGAATATTCACTATTAGTATGGATGGCTCAGAAGTTGGCTAGATGGTCTTCACATGGGGAAAAAGGGTCTTTTGTAGCCATCACTCACGTACAAAGAACCTCTGCTTGTCCAGAACCAAACGAAGGGAGGCAAGACTTATTGTCTGCAAAGCAATGGGTGATTCACATTTTTATTTTTAATTCTAGAAGAGCTCCTTCTTGGAATTTTTAAAACCAAACTTCATATCCTCAAAAACCCAGCTGATATACAAACACTTAGTCATTTGACTAAACTGAGAAGTGGTCCTCAGGTAGCGTGAGCAGAGGAAGTGCTGAAGGGTGGCAGTTGTAGACCTGAAAGAATGACTTCAGCAACTGATTGTGAGGACGTGCTTTGTGTCTCTGATCTAGTGAGACCCCTCACCCCAGACCTCTACCACTGGGGTTCAGGACTTTTGACGTAGCAGCTGTTACTTATTGAGCACTTGTTATGTGCCAGGAAGTCTGCTAAGTGCTGTACATCCATTATTTCAGTTTAGTACACAGCTTTAGAGATTGAATGGCTGGGTTCGAATCCCAGTTCTTCATACTGGTTGTATGATCTAGGACAAGTCTCTTAACTTCTCTGTGCTTGCTTCCTCATTCATAAAATGGTGCCAAAAATAGTACTTTTTTACAATAAATTAATACCTGCAAGGCACCTAAACAACATGGGCACATAGAGAAGTATGACTGTTTGCTGCTATTATGATCAACCACATTTTAGAGATGGGGTTTATTGGTGAGGCTCAAGGAGACTGTTTCCCACCAGTCTCCCAGGAGCAGGTTGGGTACTTCCTCAAGACTAATCTGCACGACGTTTTATAGATGATTTCTTGTCCGTATTATAATATTGGCTCCAATTCTGTCACCGCAGCCTCCCAGGGCAGCCTCCCCACCATCAAACCCATCTTCCTGAGGGTGGAGACTTCACCTACCTTTGAGTTTGCCTCTGACAGCCCCTCCAGGTTCCGCACCTTGCAAGGAAAGAGAAAAGCATTGGTAGGCTGGAGTGTGAAAAGGACGAAGGAGCAGGGGTGTTGTCCAGACTTCTGGGTCAGATTCAGCGTTAAGTGAGACAAAAAGCTGCTAATATTAATAGATTGAAGAAAGTGAAGAGATCTGACAGATCTCCATGGCGGGCCCCTTTCGCTCTCCTTTCCATAGCCACAGGTGATAACTGAGCCCTGGAAGTGTGGCCAGTCAGAGCTGAGATGCGCTACAGGTGTTTAAGATACACCCTGGATTTAGAAGACTTTCAGTGAGAAACAGAATGTAAAATATGGGGCCGTGGCCCACACCTATAATCCCAGCATTTTGGGAGGCCGAGGGGTGGGGATCCCTTGAGCCCAGGAGTTTGAGGCTGCAGTGAGCTGTGATAGGGCCACTGCACTCCAGCCTGGGTGACAGAGAGAGACACTGCTGCTAAAAAAGAATTTAAAAAAAGTTAATTTTTAAAAATCTTCATTACATTTGAAATGACAATATTTTGGATATATTGAGTTAACTGAAATACATTATTAGTTCATTTTACCTGTTTCTTTTTTACTGTTTCTAATGTGGTCATTAGAAAACTTAAAATTACATGTGTGACTTGTGCTACATTTCCGTTGGACAGGACTGCTGTAGACCATGAGTCCCCCGAATTTCCCACTGCCCAGGCCTGAATGGCCGTCTTCCACAGGCTCACGGTCCCAAGGGTAGAGCCCCTCGATGACGTGCACACCCCCAGTGGTGGCCAAGGGGCTGCTGGGTACAGGGGGTGTGGCTGGACCTGCAGATTGGCTTGTCCGTACCCATGCCTTTTCCTGAGATGGAAAATGGCTTGAACCCAGGAGTTTGAGGCTACAGTGCACTATGATGAGCACACCTGTGAATAGCCACTGCACTCCAGCCTGGGCAACATAGCGAGACCCCTGTCTCTTAAAAAAAAAAAAGAAAAAGAAAAAGAAAAAAGAGTATCTGCCGGGCACAAAGTATTAAAAAGCAGCAACTCTGGCACAGGGAATAAAGGAGGGGTCCAGTCTGCCATAGTGTAGCAAAAGCGGGGACTCAATCTTGGGAAAACATAGAAACCAAGTTTTCAAAACTGGATGCAAAGTTAAAGTTGTGACAAAGAAGATTCTTTGCTGAGTCTCAGGTGGTTGAGCTGGAGCTCCCTCTATCTCTCCTGACCAAGTTCAGTCAAGGACAAGTGGCCTCAGTGGCAGGGAGAAGATGGCCAGCAGAGGATGAGAACCTGGGCAGGCCTGACCATTATTCCAGATGATATATTAGAGCTGCCCTTGACTTTGGGGCACGGGTGCCATCAGATGAGCGGTATCCTCATAGTAGAATTAAATTTCATGCTCCCTGATAAGTAACGGGTATTTAAACACACAGTGTCCTGGCCTGTGGAAGAGAGTAGGGGAATTAAGCTGGAACGGGAAAAGTGGGATGAGTTTTATGGTCCAGTCTTCATGATCTTGCAGAGATCATTTCCTGTCTCTTGGCCCCAGCCTCCTCTTTGTAAATTGAAGTAATTATAATAAAATAAGATGATCTTATCCATTCTCTAATTTTTTTGTCTTATGTAAACACAGGACATACAATATCCTCTTAGTCTCCAAATCTGCCACATTGAAGATTTTAGGAAATTTTTAAAATTTAAATGTAAATACCAAGCAGAAGTGCATTAGATATACAGAGTGTATAAGGCAATTCTAGTAAAATAGATCTGAGCTCTTAATTCATATTCCAGTTAATTCCACATAATTTCTGGGTGATTTTTTTCTTTCTTTCTTTTTTTTTTTTTTTTTTTTTGAGACAGGGTCTCACTGTGTTGCCTGGGCATGAGGACAGTGGTGTGATCATAGCTCACTGCAACCTCCAACTCCTGGGCTCAAACGATCCTCCTGCTTCTGCCTCCCTAGTAGCTGGGATTACAGGTGTGCACCATCATGCCTGGCTAATTTTTCTGTTTTTTTTAGAGATAGGGTCTCACTATTGCCTGGGCTGGTTTCAAACTCCTGGCCTCAAGTGATCCTGCCACCTTGGTCTTCCAAAGTTCTGGGTTTACAGGCATGAGCTACCATGCCCAGCTCCTGGGTAATTTTTGTTGCCAAGTCCTCTACTATTCATACTACTGCAAACTATGGTCCATTTTTTCACTTCCTCATTACCCTGCATCCTTGATCTTATTTTATCTTGTTGTTAGTCAAACCATAAAGCAATTTAGATGTTTCCTATGAAATTGGGACTACAACTACTTAGGAGATATTTATTAAGGGGTAAAGCCTGATAAGTGCATTCAGAAAAGTGGACTTGGCTGGAGGCATAGTTGTTGCTATATCTTAGCTCAAAATGATCCAAACTGGAGTTTGCCAGAAACTGAGCCAGCACAAGCACACACACCATACCTCATGTGTTCAGAAGCACTTACAGCTCACAGAATTCCTTTTTTATTGCACTGTTTTGAAAGCAAAGCCACAAGGCACTGGGCACTCACTGAGCCAAGGCACAGGCCGGCTAAAGTATACAACCCAGAAAGGCCATGCCCTTAACCACAGAACACAACACTTCTTTTCAGAAAGAATTGGAAGGGTAACATGAGCCACTTTGCTTGTAACTGGCGCTGTGCTATCTTTTAGTGCCCGGTCTATTAAAGGAAAGAGAAGGTTGCCAAGAAAAGGAAGGCAACTGGTATACGTACCCCGTAAAAATCAAACCCCAAAAACCTTCTTAATGGCTAATTTTAAATCTTTTTGATGCAGGAGATGAGGACACAGTTAAGAATTCTGGGACAATGTCCTTTAATCCAGCTTAAAGCTGTGAAAATGGAAGCAGCAATATCTTCTTCACTTACAAAGAATTGTAAGACATAACAGGTGGATTTGAATAATATAAGTCAGTCCCATTACAACCCAGATTTAAGAGACTCAAAATTCTCTGGATATCGGGTACTTATGATTGTTTCTTGCCCGGTTGATGTGTGGTGACATTATTGAATGATTAATTCAAGAGTGGTTTATGATGAATTTTGAATATACTCTGTGTGTGTGTAACTGAGATAGCATGTATGCAATGGAATTTGACCTGTTCAGGCTCATGTATGGAAGAGAAATTTCCCTTCTCACAGAACCTAATTTTAGGGCACAGTTTTGAAAACTTAGGTTAAGAAAGTCATCATGATAAACTCTCACAAAAATGGCTATGCTGTTGCTGTAAACGCAGCACATCTTTGATTTTTCAGAGGTCATTTTTAGCTGCAGTTCAATTCGAATGCCTTGTGAGCAGTGAGATAGAACAAACACAGGGAATCCTAAATCAGCATTTCATACCTTCCAAAATAGCAGGCAGTTATGAAAGTCTAAAAAATTGGAAAAACTAAACCATATGAGAAAGAAATTTGGAAACCTTAACCATCCTCTTCCTCTAAACTTGACATTCCTTTTTAATTATGGAAACAAGATTTATTATGTTTATTAGTTTGAGATTTCCTCCCTCTTGCTGCCAGAACAATGCCAGTTTGGTTTCTCTTTGGAGCACTGATCTGTTCCTTGTGTACATTGTGCATTTTGTGGTTCATAATGGAGTCTGTCACCCAGAGGCCAGTGATGACTCGCAAGCCCCAGCTCCAAGGGCTGCCTGGTGCAGGTCTTGGTGGCTTGATGTGACACACCACCTTGACTTCCCCTGTGATCAGTGATGAGGACACATACCTAACGAAGAAACCTAGAGCAAGCTGTTTTTGAATTCTGTAGCTGTTAAACCTTCTTTGAAAGTCAATAACATAAAATCAGGAGTTAAATAATCAATGATTTGGCCAGGTTTCTCATGCCTACATTAGAGACCAATGCACTGATTTTGTGACTTATTCAAATTATTGGAACGTTCAACATTTTTAAAAGGGTGTTGCTGCTGCCACCTAGTGGAGATGTTGTAAATCTCACAGCTTCGTGATGCGTCCTTAAAATTTAAGATATTTTTTGTGACTGGGCTTAAGTTGGTAGCTTGATATGGTCGCTATCTTTCTGCAAAGTCTGCTGTATATGTTTTGGTGTTTTTATTATGACATGAGGATGTGGAAATCCAGAATGCTAATTTTAATTTAACATGAAAGTTCTCCTAGGATAATTCCAAGGGCAAAATTTGTTACAACAGTATAAGATCTTATCAATTTCTCCAATTTCAAATACATCTGGGCTAATTTTGAGGGGTTTTTCAAACTTTTTACCCTCAGTAGCTGATGGAGAGGCCATTACTAGCTTCGATTCAATTTGAGGGCATTGCATATGCTTGGTACATTAGCTCTGGGCAAATGCACTCTAATTTGTGGGTATGTTATCAAAACCACAAGAGGGATTTGTCCAGGTCCAGTTGCTCATCACACAAAGATCCAGTTATCGAGACAACGATGATTGACAAGGAAGAAAGGAAGTTTTAACATGAAAGATGTCTTGTGAGGAGAATGGGAGAAATTGCCTCAAATCCGTCTCCCAATGAACAGAGATCATAAGCCTTAAAGGAGGGGCCACGTGCTTTGGGGCAGGTCATGGTGTAACCAACAAGGGGCTACCTGCACTGGGGGGCAGGTTGTGGGGGATGGCCAGTCATCAGGAAGTCTGCCCAGGAGCCTTCAGAATCGCAACTCCTTTGTCTTGCAGAAGAGCTGCCATTTCTGGGAAACCACTCAAAAGGTCAAATAGTTAAGGGAGAGGATTAAAAAACAACATATTTGATCTTGGAGCCACTTAGATTATTACTTCTCCCAGAACATTCATTTAGTCTCCTTATCCCATTTCTGAATATCTGTGCAACTAGGCTATCTGTAATTTACCTGTAACCTGTTTCAAAGAAGATCCTGTTAGGACCATCTGCTCAACTCATAAACAAGCTCTCTCTCTCTTTTTTTTTTTTTAATTTTTTTAGAACATTGTTTCACTTTGTCACCAGGCTGGAGTTCAGTGGCATGACTATAGCTTACCGCAGCTTCAAACTCCTGGGTTCAAGTGATTCTCCTGCCTCAGCCTCCCCAGTAGCTAGGACTACAGCTGCATGCCACCACACCTGGAATTTTCCTTTCTTTTTCTTTTTTTTCTTTTCTTTCTTTCTTATTTTTTTTTATAGATAGGGTCTCACTATGTGGCCTTAACTGGTCTGGAACTCCTGGCCTCAAGCGATCCTCCCATCTCAGCATCCTGAGTCCCTGAGCTTACAAGTATGAGCCAATGTACCCAGCTACAAGCTCCCCTTAAGTACTAATCCTACTCACAGGGGTAAGCTCCAAATAGACATTTGGTGTAATTTGAATTTGATGTTCTGGCCACAGTGTAAGGAACAATTAGATTGGGAATTTGAATTGAGACTGGGGCAAATATAGAAGTTAGGAAATAATCTTGACTATGTATCTCTATCTATTTATCTATCTATTAACATGAGAGAAAAACACCATGCAAGCAAATGCTAACACATGGGGAAAATGCATCTGAAATCAAGTTCAACATCTTTTTAAAAAAGAAAGAAAAAATGTAAATGATGTTTCACATTCAGATATGTCTAGAAAACCTTGCTTTTTTTGCCACAGGACTACATGCAGACTTTTATATGCTAGTGTGCACCATGAGTCCTATGGAAGGAGGTGTAGACTACTGTGCTCCTCAAGATCTTACCAGGAAGTCCCCAGTATACCCTATAAAGTCTTTCTCAGAAGCGTGCTACAAGGAGCACTTCCTCTGATGTTTCCTAAAGGACTGTGGGACCTGAGGGACAAAAAGGGCTTGCTAAAGACAACTTGCTGATCCCATACTAGAGTTTCTTACTCAGTAGGTCTGGGGTGCGCACCGTGTGCATTTCTAATAAGTTCCCAGGTCATCCTGCGGCTGCTGCTGGCCTACAAGGCACACTTTGGGAGGTAATGCTCTACAGTAACCTTTCCTGCGCAAAGCGGAGTTAGATACCATCTACCTGGAGTTTCCCCGAGAGGTAAGTCTTCTGCTGAGACTAGGGGCCTTTTACTTCACTAGCACCATTCACTGGCTCCAGGGAAGGGCCTCCCTAGTGCTCTACAGAGATAGGTGCCCACTTTGTTTCAGAGTAATATTGGCATCCATACGCTAAAAAAGTTAATGTTTCCATCAACTGACTTAATTACCAAGAAATAGACATTCACATGCCATTCCCTAGAATGACTGTGCTATTCATGCTATTTTTTTTTTTTTTAGCTTATAAGGCTTTAAAGGTCAATAAGCTTTCTTATTTATCAGAGAGAGAGAAGAGAGAGGGAGAGATCCATTGGTTTATATTTGGCACTGTAACTTACTTGAAGAACAAGAGAAACATGGTTGTATCTAAGGGGTTCTTTGCCACAGTTTACCCAATACACACTTTGCCAAAATCATCATAAAACACCCTCGTAACTCCCTACTAGTCTCCAAGAAATCTATTCCAGTCTGGAAGAGTAGGTCTGGAGTCCTTTCCCCGACTCCCTTCACTGGCCCAGTTAACTTCTCATTTTTAACATTATCTCAGGTGTCTCTTTCCTCGAAGCCTTTCTTGAACCACCCTCCTGAGCCCTCCCCTCCATGTCCGCCCCATCCCCATATTTTCCCCAGTAAATTCCCCTTGTTAGAAGCTCTCAGAGCACCATGTTTCTTTTCTTTCCTTTCTTTCTTTTTTCTTTTTTTCCTAGAAACAGGGTCTCCCTCATGTCGCCCAGGCTGGAGTGGAGTGTAGCCTCAAACTCCTGAGACATTTAACATTTATTAAATATTTGGGAATGGTCAGTGTTTAGGAAAACAGAAAGGACCTAAGTTTCTTAAGCCCAGGGGACCCTGGGGTTTCCAGGTAGTGTTTGGTTTCCTTATTAGAGTTCCCTGCCTCTCCCAGATTTCCCCAACTTCACCTGAGCTACCAACCCTTTCATTTCACAAATGAGGAAAGTAAAGCCCAAAGAGATTAAATGGCCTGCCCAAAGTGACATGGCAGAGTTCACGGCAGAGCAAGGATTAGAATTCAGTCTTCCTTACTCCAGATGTATTGCTCCTTCCACACACTCTCAACAGGGAAGATTCTGAGGAATGTGTGGGTTCCATCTTGGGAAGCTGGCCCAGGGAGAGGGGCCTCATCTGCATGAGGGCTGACCAAACTCTGTTGGAACTTCTGTTAACAAAACCTGGTACAATGAATTCTAAATTCTGAATGTAGTCTTCTTACAAAAACAAACAAACAAAAACCCAAACAGTGAGAGAACTACACTCATCAAGAAATATTGGCAATGGACACTCTTGGTCTTGAGAAAAGCTTAAAATCATACCTAAAGACAAAATATACCATAGAACAATGTCTGTTGAAAATATCTTTTTTATTATAAACAACATAAGCACTTCTCAATACATTTTGCAAATATGCACTTCATTTTCTTTGCCTGAGTTTTTATGAAAATGATCTCTCAGCACAATAGTCTTTCCCTTGACGGCACTCACATATTCAATAAGTGCCTTTCCAAATATCAAGTACTGAGAAAAATGCTGGGAGGTTTTTTTTAAAAAAAAAAAGAAAAGAAAAGAATAGAGGAAAAAGGCCCAGTCCTATATCTCAAGAGGTAAAAATCTGGTAGACCATTTTCTTTATTTCAGATGTCTCTGCTTTAACATATGTACTTCCAATTTATAAGATATATTTTATTACATGTTATACAAGTCTTTAGAAAATAGCCTATATATCTAAGGTAAACTGGACAATTAAAATAATTAGCTAGATAAAATAGGGTTAGGACATTACTTTTAGTCTTAAATAATCAAATGACTTATGAAAAAGTGATGATGCCATGGCCTTAGATTATTTTGATAATAATTTTAATTTTAACTTTGTACTATGTGACTTTTGAAAAACCTGAAATATTTTAATAAAAAGAGAGAGTTTTTCTCTATTTTCTATAAATATGCAAAGAAATATTTGTTTTATTTGAGGGCAGCCCTTGAGTCATTGCCAAAAGTAAAAAGTAGAATCCAAAGGCCACATCTATTATCCTCACCATTAGTCTTTGCCTCCTATCTTTAGTGACTTAGATATTTTCCTAGTGTCTGTGTGAAAAAGGTCATGTACGTCTGACTATTTTCAGTGCAAAATTTATTTCTTTGCAAAGTTGTCCACAATCTATTTATTACAGACATTTCCCTTTCATTTATCTATTTTTATATATGGCTACCTTATGCTCCCCTAAATTCCATTTTCACACAATTTCATACTTTTTAATAAGGATGATTCATTCGTTATATAAATGCGATTTACTTTTATGCCTTTGTAAAGTTCCTTTATAAATGTATTTAAAAATTATGCTAACTCTCATGGACAGATCACATGTCTCACTTTTGGTGTAGGGAATAATATCAACCATTCCTGCTACAAAGCACAGAAGAATCAGGTGCTCCTTAGAGATCCTCAATTTCATTGTTTTAAAATTCTTCAATGTGGTTCCAGCCACGTATAGTTATATAGATACTACATATTCAAAGATAACTTACTGAAGCTTGTTCACAGAACTAAGCTTTCCCCTGATATCTCTCCTCCCCCTGCTCCCACACTTCTGGAAGTATTATCTCAAATGCTTTTCAGGATTTAAATAATAATTTTTAAAAGACTTTTAACACCACAATAGGGAATTTGTTGGCATGACTCGAACAATACGGTTGCTCCAGACGCTGTATTCGAACTGTATGGGTCCATTGAAAAAATAGATATAACCTACAAGAAAAAGATCATAAAGAACATTTGAGAGTATGGAAATAATAAGGTTTTACTCCAGCTAATATTAAAGGTCCAATCTCTTAAATTCCATTTTTTTTTAACATTTCAATCTTTTTCTTTTTAAACCCTATTAATGTTTAATGTGTTTATTGCTTTAATTTTTTTAATGATATAAATGTTCCCAGATCTCCTAAATTGTCACCTGGACTTAATTGCCTTGCTGTGAGTTCCAGTTTAAATGCTTGAGTTATTGATATTAGTTATTTGTTGTTAAGTGAGGGATAATATACCGTCTCATAATTAGAGCAAAAAATCATTATATAGTTATGAGACTTTATATATGAATTACTCCCCACTCTACCCACATTTTGAATTCTGGCAATACCCTTTGCATATTGCCATATTTAAGCGTAATTTAAGGTAATAGTTCAAGTTTGGCATTTCCTATTTATAGAACTAGCAATCATTAAGTAAAATTCTCATTTACTCTAAGCATGGTTTTTTTTTTTTTTGTTTTCTTTTTCGTTTTGCTGTTTGTGTAAGTAGTCACATAGGAATGATTAATTCCTTAACTATCATATGGTTATTAGCACATCTAAGCCCTGTATAAAAATCCTTTGTGAAGGAAAGAGTTTTGAGGGGCTTTAGAAGCTCTCCTTTAAGGTCAACGCAATGTAACTAGTTACCATTTTTCTCATAGACAGCATCCACTTTATCGCCAACGCCTGGGAAGTCCTCTTCTATTAGTCTGGGATAGTCTTTATCCATAATATGATTAGTATCATCATGCCTATTTAATAAAGAAAAGAAACTCTTAAGTAGGTTATAATTCTTAGAAATTACCTTAGAAATAATATGGTGAATATAATGGCACCTTTCAACATTAACAAGAGCTTTAAATTTTTAAGTCCTTAAAACATCTGGTAGCTTTCTAAAATTAGGAATTAGAATACTGAGTGTAGAGCAGACTCTTGGTGTGCATTTGTTGACTTGCCTAAAGGCCACCTTTGTTATAAACTCATTTCCATTTCACAAATATTGTGTCCGTTATAAAATTATGTCATCAGGAAAGTGTTCTTAAGAGTGAAATAAATGTGTGCTTATGCATAGACAATTGTCTGTTGATCTCCCACTATGTGTAAGACAACTTGCTAAGTATAGTAATGGGTACAAAAATATTTAAGGTTTAATTTCTGTACTAAAAAGTTATAGAGGCATACAGTAACACCAAAGGTAGGAAGGGGAGCATAGCTTTCCCCTCCCATAATGGCAGATTCCATGCTCCTTCTTCCCTGCCCACACTCACACCCTGATCAACAAAATGCATTTCTGAAATTAATCTAGGAGAACAGGGTCCCATGTGGTACTGTTGCTGATGAGAGCTTTTTACATCCTGAAGTATGTTCCAACAAGTAAAAGGTAAGAACCACTAACTACCAAGAAAGCTAAAACATGTATACACATAACTGCAGCACCAGGCAATAGAAGTTAAGCGTGAGAGAGAATGTGAAATGTCATGGGAGTACAGGGAAAGGGGAGATAATCTCAGAATGGGGTCATCAAAAAAGACTTTGTAGATGAAATGATATTTCAAATGAACTTTAAACAATGGGTGGAATTTCAGGAGAGAAAGATGCAGGGAAGGAACCCCCAGCAAAGAAAATCTCAGAAGGGAAGCTTAAGAGGTTGTAAAGGCACATCGTGTCTGAGATATGATAAGCAATCTATCCTGACTAAACCGTCTACTCCTTATGGAGTGTAGGGAATGGAATACAGCACCAGGAAGAAGCTGGTGGTGATTGTTAGAAAGTTGTCCAGGTCATCGTCAGAAATAAAGTCAAAAAGCAAAGATGATATACACAGGGATGTGTGTATGCACGTGTGTGTGTTTGTGTGTGGGACTGTGCATATGTAGAGATGCAGGGAAGCTTTCATTTTAAACATTTTGAGTGTTGGGCACCTATGCGATATTCTCATTCCCAAATATAGACATGGATCTAGACTCCTAAATGTTGCTGATGGCAATGCTACCTGAATCTCTACATAGGTTCCAGCTCCACTTGTTTTCAGAGAGTTGAACTTTCCAAACCTATCAGCTTCCTCATCAGCATTTCCGATGGATCAGCTGACTCCACAGACATGGGGGCCTTTTCTGAACCAGTCTTTTCCTGTACTCATTCTGGTGTCCTCTCTGGCCATAGAAAACCAAGCCTCACATAAATTAGGACAAGGTGGCAAGAAAGAGAATCCAGAAGAAAGGTAAGAAGGAATGAAGGTGCCAAAGTAAAAGATGGCTTTGCCGTGGTTGAAGCACAACAAATAGCTAAGAAAGAAAAGAATGGTTGAAAAGAGGTGAGTATTTGATGTGTGTATATGTGCGTTTTTCAAGAGGCATTGAGACTTTTAAATACATGTCTGAGGGGCTGCCTGGAAGAGCTGACATGGAACAGAAGTGAATGACTGGAATGATATTTACAATGATGTGTGAGAATAATTTACAGTAGTGACAGATGTTTGAGACTCACTTTGCACCAATGACACGGATGGGTCAGTACATATTGCTGCCATACCTCCAGACCTGGTTTCCTGAGAAGAAGAGCGTCTTGCCTGTATCCTCAAAGTGAACAGCTGCACTTATCTTCTTAACCTCTTTTGGAAATCCCAGTTCAGATATTTTTTTGGGATAACCTTCCATAATGTCATAACCATTAAGAGCCCAGAATTTTCTACCTAGAATAAGTGAAAGAACAGTTTTCTTATTCAAGGGGATCCATTAGGACTTACATATGTAGACATTTACTTAAACAAACTCATTTTATATATTTAGAAATAAAATACTTAGTATTTGCAGTCACTATGTTTATAAAACATAGAAATATAAGCATTCTTCAAACAAAAATAGTATTTAAGATCTTAATTTCCTCATTATAAATATAGACAACAAAATATCACAATTGATCTGGTAATTTATTAACTCTGAATATTAAGTTTGGAGCTGGGTGAAAAAATACATTAAAAAACAGTACAGTAGGAACAGTAAGTTCGATTAAGAACTCGAATTTTATACCAGTTAGAAAATCACTTCCTTCCCTAAAAAGTAACTTTACTATAACATTAATTATAATAATAGAAAATAATAGAAAAAACATCAGTAGAATGTTAAGTAGTCATTTTAAATTATGGTCATAAAAATGAAGGAGCAATTTGGAAAATTTTTCATGATTCTATGTCAAGGGAATTAGTATACAAAAACATACGTGTACTATGAAAATAGATATGTAAAAATATGCATTAGATATGATGAAGAACTAGAAAAAAGTGAGGAAATGAAATAAACTGACTTTTCAGAAGAGAATTATGGATAATATTTTTTTCACTTTTTCAAAATGTATATTGTAATGTTTTCTCAATAAATAATTTTTAAGAGGAACTAAGAGGAGAAAAACTAACATGATTGATAGGAAAGAAAGAGTGGCTATAATAAGTAATAATATGGACCTTTTAAATGTCAAATTTGGAGACATTTGGTAGAGTGGGTTCAGGTGCTTTCTGGTTTCCATTGGTTAGACTCGGTTCTTAATTTAGGTGTATTTTCAGCAGTTATCATTTTACTGAGTCTCTGGCAGGGTCAAGCTCACCGCTGCCTACCATGGTCATGGGGAGGCCCTGTGGAAGGCTTACCTCTAAAGACGAAGACAAGGTCATGAGCAGGATGCTCATACGCAGCGTCAATGCGGTTGGGAAGTTCTGGCCAAAACGATTTTGTTAAAAACAGCTCCGCGTCAACCTGCTGAGGATGCAGGCGCCAAAAGAATCTAACACGAAAGTAGAAATACAGTTTTCTGTCACATTTTTTAAGTGCACTATTTCTATCCTGCCAGCCCCCTCTCTCCACATCAGTACAGACAAGTCAGACACAACACTTCCCTTGCACCTGGAAAGGGAAAAAATTCCATTTCCCTTTAAGTATCAGTGACAAATTGGGGCTATCCTAACTCCGTCCTAAGGTATTCAAGTTTGAAATTTCACAGAGCCTTTGTAAGGACTCTAAGTCCTTTGTAGGTTGAGACCATGCCTTGCTCGATTTTGCATATCTTTCCAGAGGCAAGCAAATGTGCCAGGCATTGTGTTGGGCTCTAGAAAGAAAACACGAATTACACAAACTATGTCTTCCATGATCTCATGGCCTGGGGAAACTGATTCATGAGAAAACACCCAGGGCACAATGTAATTAGAGTTATAATGGAAAGGTTGGGAATGCTATTTGATCAGATGAGAGAGCAATGAATGAATGAATGAATGAATGAACAAATAAGCATACTAAAACAATGTAAAAATTAAAAATCAATATTGCATTTTTAGGTTCATTTCATTCCCTCTCTCAGATCCCAATATATGTATCCAGAACTAAAGTCTTTCCATACCAAAATGAATTCACCTGGACATTATAAGTAACAGTTTATTAACACAGCAATTACTTTTAATACTTGTCCATTTTTAAAATAAGTTGAATTTTTAGACTTACTTGGTTGTCTTTATAAGAAAGACTACAACCAAAGATGTAAAGAGAAGCTACACAATGTCAAGATTATCCATTGGAAAGTAAAACATTTACCCATCAGGCATTTATTTGATCCGAAATATGTAAAAGAACTGCCCGCTCAAAGTTCTGTTATTGTTACTGTTAACTTTCACCTTTGCAAGTTGGACCAGATGTTTTGGCAATATGCAGACATGGCTTCATAAATGTTTGTCTCATATGATTTTATGAGAGAATCTCAAGTATACCTGTCCTTAAAGATCATGGTTTCTCCCCGGAGACTGGTAATGGCATCAAGGGATAAGGATGGGTCACATTTGTCTGGTGTTTTGGGATGTTTAGGGTTGGGGTCTTCATCTCCTGGACCTGCAGTGGTGAAATGCAAGAGAGAAGTTACTGAGCGTGACATTACTGATGACCCAGGTCACAGCACAACAGGCTGATCCTGCTGATAGAGAGAAGGAGAGGCTTCTATCAGAGGTGGGGGGGGGGGCAGGTGGCAGTAATTCCTGAGGCTCCTACATAAAGATACAAATGCCCTATAACCCTACTTCCTTCCTGCAGGGTTATAAGATTTTGCATGGGGAGACTGCCCCTTCGCTTCTATCCTTCAAGACTCCTTGGGATTCTTTTGAACTATAAACTTAGATTTCTTGAGGTTGATGATAAAAACCGGGGAGGTGGGGTGGGGATGGAAGCAAACGACTTTGAGAAAATTTTCCCCACACTTTGCACAACCTATTGATGGACTGCTCTTGAGAACCACATTCCTCTTAAAGCCATTTCTCAAGGCATACCGTCCCTGTGGAAGCCTTCATCTCAGCTCCTCCTCTTGCCGATTTTACCAGCCATCAACATCAGCTAATTTTGCTTGACCAGTCTGCCACAGTGCAGCTGCATCTGTGCCAAGCCAGGCCTTCAGCAACTCCAGTGGGACTTGTCACATGTTTGTAACTTACCCACCGGCTCGCATGAGCACAGACAGAGGTGCAGTACACAATAATAATCCTACACTGTTTTTTCTCTGTCTAGTTGATATTAGTTCTATTATCTGTCCCTTGATTACAAGAATGTAGAAATAATAATTGCAAAATAAGTTGGCAAATTCCTTTGACGGTCTTCAAGTTCATGCCTACACCTACACTAGCTGCTGTAGTAGATTTAAATCCAGAGGGAAAGGTAACAGATTGGGACAGTGTGAGCAAGTTTTCTGAAGTATGTGCTTCAGAAGTGTTTACGCTAACGACTGCGCACTGTGGCTTTAACTCTATTTATGATAGCTAATCTATAAATAAATACTTGGGTTGAGGTTTAATTATTTTGTAAATATTATTGAAAATTTGGGGAAAAAGGGGAACATTTCTTACAGTGGTCACTGTAGATGTTGATTAAAAACTAACATAGGCCACATGAGTGGTTTGTACTGGAATTGGAATGATTGAAAGAATACCCAGAATTCATAAAAGCTGGTTAAGATCTCACTTTCACCATCAGCTGTGTTACTGTAGGTACACTATTCAAACTCTACAGGACTCAGTTTCTTCATTGGTTAAACAGGAAATAAAATGTTTTCCTTTCTTATTGCAGAGGTGTTTTAAGGGTATCAAATACACCTTGCAATGTATAAAATACAAATACAAGGAGCTATATTCTGTAAAAACTTTGGAGAATGTAATATTTTCTCTTTGAGCAAGTAGTTTGATTTGGGGTAAAAGTGGATATGTTTTCCCAGGTTTTAATAACAAAACCAGGAAAGCAGTATTGGCAGTGGAAAAATTCAAGGAGTACAGTTATGCATCACTTAATAATAGGGATAAGTTTTAAGAAATATGTCACTAGGTAATTTCATCATCAAACATCAGAGTGTACGTACAGAAATTTACATAGCATAGCCTACTACACACCTAGGCTATATAGGGCAGCCTATTGCTCCTAGACTACAAACCTGCCCATTATGTTACTATGCTGAATACTGTAGGTAATTGTAGCACAGTTTGTTAAGTATTTGTTTATGTAAATATCTCTAAACATAGAAAAAGTACAGTAAAAATATGGTATTATAATCTTACGGGACCATTGTTGCATATGCAGGTTTGTCATTGACCAAAATGTTGATATGAGGCACATGGCTACAATTCAAAAAATAAATGTATGTATCTATTCTGCTTATATAACTGCTTTTATAACTGATACATTAAGAGTTACCATAGAGAGACTGGATTCCTTGTACATCATCATCCGGAAGCACAAAGTGGCTTTTGCCAGTGTAGGTGTAGATGGGAAACATGAGTGCTCCCGGGTCCTTGGAGTGATCAAGACCTAAGGAGTGGCCAAACTCATGGGCAGCAACAAGAAACAAGTTGTAGCCTGGAAGGAAACAAATAAACAATGAGAAACCAAGGTACTCCAATGACCAGTTAATGGAAGAGATATTATTTCCTTTATCTATTTGGTACGTTTCTTTCTTGATTATTTTCTCTTTCTTCACTATCTAACTTTTTAAAATTAATATTCAATTGCATGAAGGAAGATTCAAAAATTTGATTTAATCCTTATAAATAATTTAGTGTTCTTTTGATTATAGCTACCTACACAATTAGAATGTCAACAGATTGCTCTCATATAATTAGTAGTTAATAAGGATTACTGTGAAGACACTAGAATGCCTGATTTGCTCTTTGTATTCTCAGGTCAGATGAGGAAAGCAGACAGAGATGACCTTAAATGAGGAGTAGGGAAATCACACGGGGTGGTACATAGCTAGAGTGCCATCCAGAACATTGTTCAAACAGGAGGCAGCATCCAAAGGGATGATGACCAAGCATGAAGGATACACTAAAAAGGGTCTCTGGGTATACACTTGGGAACAAATTCCAATCAAATTATTCTTTCCAGGGTACTTCTAGAGTTTAGAAAAACAGAAACTCTGGATGTGAGTAGCCATGTTTCCTCTACTTTAGAAGACCACTATGTCACTGTATTTACATCGTTTCCTCTACTCATTCTTTCCAACAGTTTTTAGTCTCCTAGAACTAGTATTTTAAATTGGAAAAAAAAATGATAAAAGACTAAAAGAAAAATGGAATGTATAAGGCAGTAGTCCCCAACCTTTTTGGCACCAGGGACTGGTTTCATGGAAGACAATTTTTCCATGGACCAGGGAGCTGGATGGTTTGGGGATGATTCAAACACATTACGTTTATTGTGCAGTCAAACCTCTCTGCTAATGATAATCTGTATTTGCAGCCACTCTCCAGCATAAGCATCACTGCCTAAGCTCCACCTCAGACCTTCAGGCATTAGATTCTCATAAGGAGCGTGCAACCTAGTTCCCTTTCATGTGCAGTTTATAGTAGGGTTCACACTCCTGTGAGAATCTAATGCCGCCATTGATGTGACAGGAGGTGGAGCTCAGGCAGTGATGTGAGTGATGGGGAGCAGCTGGAAATACAGATGAAGGTTCACTCGCTTGCCCGCCCACTGCTGCCCTCCTGCTGTGTGGCCCGGTTCCTAACAGACCACAGACCGGTACCAGTCTGTGGCCCAGGGGTTGGGGACCGCAGGTACAAGGCAATAGGGATTCCTATTACTTCTTCTTAGACTACATGAAAACTGAACCTGGTGGTTTCAGTTTGACTCTAAATAGCCTGTGCATGAAGAAAATGAACAGCCAATTTAGCAAATCTTGCAGTTTGTAAGGGCAATCAGGTCACATGATCTGAGTGATAGCTAATTCTTCGCTGGAATGACTAGTAATGGATGCCACTCTGAACCTTCAGCTGTAAAGTTAATCCAGATTTGTTTGTGGATGTTTTATTTCATTCTGATTAAATTTTTCAAACTCAGAATTTATACAGGAACATAAATCTGAGGCTTACTATGACTATCTTTTAACAATACTAGATGTTATTCTTTCTTCCTAAAACCATCCTTACCCGTGAAATACTACTCAAGAATATAAATAGGTAAATTCTCACCTTTCCCTCAAAGACAGATTAGGGACATTGGAGTTGAGGTACTGATCTTTTAAGGCCCAGTTTTACTCTTTGGAAAAATAATCTTTTTTATTTAAATGAATAATAACAATCAACTGTTCAATGAAGACTACTTTTAGTTGTCATAAGTAAGCCCTAATTGGAACAATCTATGGCTTTTCTTCCTAAATTCACATTCCAAATTACTTTGAGCCTTGAAGATTCAACTACTAACTGAATTCACTCAACATTCAGTTTTATTTTGCTCTTATAAATACAACCTTCATCTTGTCTGTCTCATACTGTTTGAAATAAGACACTATCTTGATTTCTCAGAGTGTCATGTATAAAATGAGTAATATAGACAAGTCCAAAACAAGTAACTCATATAATGGGGAGCAGAAATTTGACTGAACTTATGCCATTAATATTTCTACCAAGAAAAAAACTATTTTGATGCACATCCAATTCATTTATAACTCGTACATTGTGTCCTAATAGTTTTTAGATATACACTTATAGTAAATTATACTTCCTCAACATGCCAAAAGATAATGAACAGTAACATTACCATGTCTGACAGACAAGACATTTTGGTCCTACTTCAAAGTTAGTGAATATCCCTCAAGCCACAATGATAAATTAAGTAGATTTTGTTCATTTTCCATGTTTAACATTGATTTGTAGAAATGTTACTTGTAGAAACACTAAGTATGAGATAAACTTTTTACTTTTTTAGAAAATATACTCAGCAAATATAACTCACTTTTATGCTTCTTAACTTTGTACCAGTGGGTTCATTGTCTGAGTTAACAACCAATGAAATTATATCTTTATAAGAAATATTACCTTTGGAACTACTTGTCCAGGTTTCATCATCATCGAAATGGGCATCTCCTCCGTAATTTGGTCCAGGAGGAAAAGCGTGAGCCAACAGACCAGAGGGTCCATCAAATGGGTAGAAGTCGCCATGCTCTACACACAAAAGCAGGAGTTAGGAATCTGATCATACCAACTAGTAACCAGCACAGGTGTTCAGTGACTTTTTGTTGAATATTATAAAAAGTAATGAATGATTGAAAGAAGGAATTTAAAAATGGAACCAATTAAGAATTAGAATATAAAAATGTTTTTTAAATGTCTTTACCTTTCGTTCCAAAAGAGATCATGATATCAGCAGTGCCATCGTGAAGTCTGGTAAAATTCAGAGGTGTCACATCGGACCAAACTTTGAAGGCTTTTTTAAATGCCTTTTCAACTTCAGAATGAGTCATATCAGGGGTATAATTCACAATTCTATTCAACATAGAAAGTTTCAATTAGACTTTTGGATGGCAAAAACTATTTTAGAATATATTTTCTTGGAACATTGCCGTTTAACTCAAAATGCAATGGTTTCTATTAATTATGATAGGATGCAAGACTAAAAAGTCAAGAATTCAATCAGAAATTTGAATATCTACAAATATCTGATTATGTGACATCTTACATTTAAAATATTCAGATGTTTAACATAATTTATTTTGCATGCTAAAAGTTTGTAATTATATTGATATAGCTCAAATAAATGAAATACCTCTGTGAAGTTCCTAGAAAGAGTAAACTCTCCATCTTTAGCACTGCTGTGATAAATACACTGTTGTATTACATTTGCAACTTTTCTTGAACCTACTTTTACTTATATTTTGGTTTCATTTCTAAAAGAAGTATTTTGAGATGTCCACCAAAAAATAATGCTGGGTTAACATAACAATAATAGATGTTTGAGACATTTTCAGCAACAGTATTAAAGCTATTCCTGGACTTACTTAACTTCCAATTAAATATTTAAGGCTTAATTAATATTAGACATTTAATACTGTAAGGAAAAAAAACCAACACACACTAAAGAAGTATAGCCAGTGATTTACCTGTAGGTTAAATTCGTTTGGGTCCATTTGAGAGTTCGAGGGAAAACATTGTATTCACCCACATCAGGGACCCCGCATCTTGGTTTTTTCATGATATCTAAGGTGTTATCGTCAAGTTTGCCAGTCACTTCCAAGCCAAAAAAAGACTGCATTTCTCGAAGCCTGTCAACCATGGAACTTGTTGAAGTCTTCTTCAGGATTCCCGCAAGATTCGGAGGATGGTAGTAGGATTTCAGGTAGCGCTACAAAAGACACGAAAATGACCTGCTTTTCAACAAGAAGGGAATTTATGAGATACACCACATCATTAGGACAGGCAAGATACTCTACCTCTGCAAACTGGAGGTCTTCCTCGGACAAATCATCATCATCACCATTAGGAAGGGGCAGGGACTGACAATGAGTCCAGCTCAAGAAGAGGAAGGCGACCAGGACACCTGGGTGCATCTTGAATGGCTGTGGCTGGAGGCTGCTGCCTTTCCACGGACAAGTACCTTTGCTTTTATAGACCTGCAATGGTGAGTCATCACTTATGGATATGTTTCAACTTCCCAGTCAGTTGAAGGTAAACATGCTTACATGGCGACTTTTTTTTTTTTTTTCCTCCCAAGTGTGGTTTGTGGTAGAATTTGAGGGAAATATAAATGAGGGCATCTCTCATTTCAGCAGGGTCTCAAAACCCATCTGGCAAAATAAACAGCCTCAGCATATTTATGGATCCTGTGGGAAGAAGCGGAGAGTAGTACATTTTTCACTTCACTTAGCAAAAATGGTTTTTCCCTCCTACAGGAAAACAGCTACTTTTACTTTTTCAAATAATAAGAATATCAAGATGGTACCTATACTTCCATAAAGAGAAACTTAGACCTGCTTCCAGAATGTTTATAGCCTGGTGAGTTCTAAACTGCATTCTCTCCAGAGCAACTACAGAGGAAAATACTGTGTTTACCTGAGGGCCATGGAATTGGACCAGAACCAAGCTCGAAGGTTCTGAGGTACTGCAGCACATCCACGCAATTGAGTCTCGTGGCTGGAATTTAAACACACTGGCATGCATGGCCTCTCAACAGATATGGAGTCCTGCATGAATTCCCTACAGGTCTAGGCAGAGGTAGAATAATTACATTGGAACACAAAAACTATCATGGCTAGCACATGTTGAGGGACTACTACACACTAGGTTTAACAGGCATTATCTCATTTAATCCTTACAATAGCCTTCCATAGGTACTGACAGAAGACTTGTTTTCCATTTTACATATGAATAATCTGAGACACAGAGAAGTTAAGTACTTGCATAAGGTCATATGGTTAATAACCGGTACTATCAGGGTTTGAACCCAGACCAGTGGACTCAAGACTCCATGTTCTTAACCACTGCCCAATATGGCCTATACCCCATCCATTTTCAGACATTTTCTTAAAAACTGAGCTGTTTTGTTCCCATACCTCTGAAAGTGCCCAGGAAAACTAGGACTGTAGTAGTTAAGCACATGGCCAATTTCGAGTTTCTAAATTTTTATTTTTAAATTTGAACAACAGAAATACCCTTGGTCCAACAACTCGGGAAAGTAGGCCTACAGGCCCATCCTGTTCTTTTTAGAACTTCACACATTCAATACCGTGAAAGCTAAGTGCCATCTTTAAATGGATAGAACATGGGTGGGGAACATTTTCATGTTGGAAGACCACATTAATTTAGCTGTAATCAAATAAGGCCACATTCAAGAAACTTCAATTAGATACACTTAAAAATGTACATCACTTTGTAAAATTCTAACTACTATGTACTTAATAATTTCAAAAAATGAAAACTATTTATTAATTTTAAAGTTAACTAACCTTTTAAGGACTTCATTCTGTCTGCTTTTTGTTGGAAAGCATTTGAATATTTGGTTACAACATGGAGGTCCACAGTTTCAGTTGATACTCGGTCTAGATGGGTATCAGTCATTTGTGACCGTAAGGGCGTCTTGGATTAGGTAGGAGAATGTACATTCACAGCAATTAGTGGTTGAAAAGCAAGAAAGCATTTTTTGGGCATGTTACCTACTGAAGGTGTGGATATTCTTCTGCACTTTTCCATATTTCAAATCTATCTTTCTTAGCATGAAACAATGACTTTAAAATGTCATATACAGGCCGGGCGCACAGTGGCTCACGCCTGTAATCCTAGCACTCTAGGAGGCCGAGGCGGGTGGATTGCTCAAGGTCATTAGTTCGAGACCAGCCTGAGCAAGACCGAGACCCCGTCTCTACTAAAAACAGAAAGACATTATCTGGCCAACTAAAAATATATACAGAAAAAATTAGCTGGGCATGGTGGCGCATGCCTGTAGTCCCAGCTACTCGGGAGGCTGAGGCACTAGGATCGCTTAAGCCCAGGAGTTTGAGGTTGCTGTGAGCTAGGCTGACGCCATGGCACTCACTCTAGCCCAGGCAACAGAGCAAGACTCTGTCTCAAAATAAATAAATAAATAAAAATAAAATAAAATGTCATATACTGAGGGCTCAATCAATTCCATTTGCAGTTCTTTAGTTGCCTTGGTGATATCAACTAGGTGAGGCTGAAATGCTAATTTAAATGTGACATCATGATTCTCAAAGTCAGTGAATTTTTTCATTGTTTTCTCCAATTAATAGATATGTAACAGCTGCGTATTCTTCAAATCATTAGCATATGTCATCCTGCTCATCAATGACCTTTGCTAACTGGGAAAAATGATCATCCAAAATCCAAAATTTTCTTTTGAAGAAGAAGTGTTTTGAAGAAAGATAGATTTTTTTGAAATGCTTGGATTTTTTTTTTGCCACATATCATATATAGACTTAGTTTTACCTTGCAAAGAAATATGCAAGTCATTTTGATTTGACACATCACACAGAGATGCTGCATTCCTGTAGAAATCTTCTTTCAATAATTCACATTGCTGATTCTGTTCTTCATAAAATTTAACTATCTGTTCTTGCAGAGATAAAATTTTGGCTAACACCTGTCCCTGCAATGGTCCGTGCACTTTAGAATGATAAGGCAAATCCACACTGAATATTTCATTGTTCAACTTTAGCATGTTACAAAACTGACATGCCATGTTGCATTTACATGAATTTGGTCAATAATACTTATAATTTTTTGTGAAGTGTGACTTAAAATAGTAGCTTTAGCACAGAGATTTTGCTGATGCAAGATACAATGAAAAAAATGAGAGCATCTGGATCTGTTAATACTTTTTTTAATCTGTGCAATAAACCCTTCATGTTTTCCTGTCATCAAAGGTGCAGCATCGGTATATACACTCACTAAATTTACCAAATTGAGTTCAACTTCATGACATTTATCTTGAAAGTTGTTGAAGATATCTATTCCCTGTGTTCTGTTGGCAAGAGTGGCCAAAGTGAGTAACTCTTCATAGAGAAGAAAATCTTTCATTATGACCCAAATGAAGTATAAAACCTGCGCCGAGTCAGTAGTATCAGTTGATTCATCCAAAGCCATTGAATAATATATATTTTCCTTTGGAAGTATTGCATGAAATTGTTATGTTAAATTGAAGGCTGCCAATCAGTTATGGTTCTCCTTGAAAGAAGAACTTGTTTTTACTTTGAAACATTATCAGGGTCTAGGCATCCTACAACTTCAACAATGCATTCTTTCACAATTTCTACATCACTGAATGGCTTCCCTTTTTTCCCAAGTATATAAGCTACTTTATAAGTTGCTTCAGTGGCATTATTTCCATGTCTTATTATTGCTTGAAAGAATTCTCTTTGCTTTTGTTTTTCATCTTTTATTTTCTGTGATACAACCTTTTGCACCTGTCCCTCTAATTTAAAATATTTGTGGTCCTTATGAGTGTTATAATGCTGATGAGCACTGAATTTCTTTAGTGTTGAGATTGCAGTGTCACAAAGCAAGCAAATCATCTTATCTTTAGCAGAAACAAGATAATATTGCAATTTCCAATCCTCATTAAAGAATTTGTTTTCTTTCTTCAGTGTTCTCTTGGTCTTCTTTGACATCATGGGCTGTTAAGTAGACAAAATTAAAAAATACTATTGAGCTGTGCAACTATTCACAAATTCCACTTCAAACAGAAGCACAGTGCACCATTGTCAAAAGCTGGTAACAGACTGGCGTACTTGACCCCATAAACTTGACAATCAGCCTCCTGCGGTAGTGCCACCAGTCAGGCTGAGGAAATTAGTACTATAATAAATCATGAGCGTAGCAGCTGTCAGGTTAGCCCTTATGGCTTACTAATGTTCTAATTGTGCCTGTCAATCTGGGAGAATTATTTTGTTGAAACTTATTTTATTCTTTGGTATTTTAAATATGTTCATTTTAAAAATAAAATAAAAATATAAAAGATGAACAAAAATGTATTAATAACAATAAAAGGATTTGTTCTGAAAATTTGGATTTGGTCAAAAGGTACACAACTTAAGGACCTAGAAGGCCACAGATTCCCCACCCCAGGGGTAGAACAATATAGGCAATGATATTCAGATTTATTGGACTTCTTAAATAAGTGATTGAAAATGCAAGTTAATTTAAGTGATTAAGAGTCAGAAATAAAATGAAGCTCAGGACAGGAACATATTAAGACAAGGGGAGGGAGCGTGAATACAGCTTCAGGGTGAGTAGGAAATGGGGATCCAAACATGTAGGTAAAATACTATAATCTACAGTAACCCCAGTACCTTAGAGAAAAGAAGAAAAGCCTATGAAATGTAGACAATCAGTTGAAGGAAATTTGTTACACTTTTATCCAAAAGACAGCCAAACATACCCTTAGAATAGATTGTATTCTATGAGTTTGAGATTATATTTGGGCTCAATCAGCAATGCAAAACAATGATTTATTTTAAGCCTCTTCCATGTACAATAACATTTAATTTAAGACTCAGAGGTGCTGCAGCTCATCCACAGGACTGAGTCCCGTGGTTGGAATTGAACACATTGATTGCCATGTGAATTGTACTTAAGTCAAGCTAGTTTTGAGCCCAGGGCCCTGTGAAGCAAAACCCTGCATTTGGTTGGTGAAAATTTTACTTGTCAATGTTTTTATTGTTACAATTAATATTGACAATTTAATTCTAAAAACTTGTGTTGTATTGCATATAATTCATGCACAGAAAACAATAAAAAATAACAAATTAGAAAGGATCATTTTGTTTTAATAAAACACCATGACCCCAGGGGGGAAAAATTTTTTTTCTAGTGCGGCAGTCAATGTGTGAAACACACTGGTATGATATTAAATGAAAAATTATCCAAGAGTTTGATTTATCTGTTAAGATTATAGAAATTAGTTCATTGGGAAGCATTTATTTTTTCCAATAAATTTTCATAATCTTTTAAAGTCTCATTAAATAGGCCAGGCATGGTGGCTCACGCCTGTAATCCTAGCGCTTTGGGAGGCCAAGGCAGTAGTATCGCTTGAGGCCAGGAGTTTGAGACCAGCCTGAGCAAGAGCAAGACCTCATATCTACAAAAAACAGATAAATTAGCTGGGCATCATGGTGGTAGCCTGTAGTCCCACCTACTTGGGAGGCTGAGGCAGGAGGATCACTTGAGTCCAGGAGTTTGAGGTTGCAGTGAACTGTGATGATGTCATGGCACTCTATCCCGAGCAACAGAGTGAGACCCTGTCTTGGGGGAAAAAAAAAAGTCTCATTAGATAATAAATAAGAAGTCCTTGAAGAAGCTTGAAAACAAAGGATATTTTATTTAATGTTTGAAAGTGGGGAAAAAAAGAATCAAATAGACTATTCTCATAGATTTTGTTATATTTGTAGAAGTGTTACCACTTTAAACTAGAAGAAAAGAAACCTTTTTAGTTATCAAATCAATGAATATATTAATTGAGCATCAACTCCATAAGATACCATGCTAGTCACTATGGAAATGAATGAAGGGTAAAACGAGAGCCTTTTAGTTAGGATCATTACAATATTACCTTTCCCATAAAGAAATATTTTAAATAAGAAATTAAAATAAATAAATGTCACAGTTTTCATCTTTAAAATAATGTTTATTATCAAATAACTTTAGTATTTTATTAGTTTCTCATTCCATTTAAGAACATAAACAACACAAAAGAAAAAACACAGAAAGGTTAATGAGAACACGCTATTACATATTCTGTAATTTTCTTTAGTAGAGATAAATAAAAATTCCTCAGAAGACTCAAATAAACATTGATTTCTTAAGAATATAATCAGACTGCTTGTCTAGAGGATATTGTTTATGGAGAAGTGATTTCAGATGGCGATTGGGATGTGTCATCACACTGTCATGTGTTGGCAAACTGCTTGTCAACACAAGTTCTTATCTCAGGTTGTTAATTGTTACCACTGGAGAAATGATTTGTGGTTTCAAATGCCACCTTCAACACAATGGGGCTGAGTTGGTCTTTTAAAATGGTTTTTAACAAGTCTACCAAATCACTGGGAAATTTGAAAACCTGTAGAATGAGCAAACAAAACTGGACTAAATTAGGAGTATCTACTGCTGATTCAGACATGAGCAATATGGGACTTTTTAAAACATATGTCATCATCAGTTTCTAAGTTCAAAACATCACCTATTAATAAAAGAGAACAAAAAATGTCCATAAATAACCAGTTAGTAAAGCATGAGGTAGTCCCAGATTAGGAATAACATGAACAATGGACCATTTGAGTTGGGTTAAAATTATGAAAATTCTGTAAATTGAAGAATATTTAAGATCAATATTTTGGCTTCAGTTTAGAGTATTGTAAATACTTATTGTCAATGACACCTGGTAGTATCTTTATTTTTCTAAAATATAAGTGATTTGACTCCAAAACTGTATGAAGTAGTAATTTTTTGTAAACACTCTCTGATGGCTGCTTTGTTCTAGTTTCTGATTTCTTTTTTGTCCATAACCCCATGGAATAGGTTTACATGGTCTTAAAAAGTAGAACTAGGTGGGCACAGTGGTGCACACCTGTAGTTCCAGCTACTGGTGAGGCTGAAGTAGGAGGATTGCTTAAGCCCAGGAGTTCCAGGCCAACATTAAACGCTAATCACATTTACACCCTAAAGTGTGAGAGTACCCCACCTAGCCTACTTATGCACAATCCACAGGTTTGGAACAAAACACAGAGACTCATTTTAGATGTTGCAGCTGCAAAGCAGGTCAAGTTTAAGAGGTCATTTACTTTTGACATTTAAATCACATGCTCTTCACAGATGCCATATTCTTCTGGGTTGAACCACAAAAGAAATTAATAGAATCTATAAGAAATAAAGGAAATTCTTCTTAGTTCTTACTGGAGTATGACGCCTGAAATTTAAGACTTAATTCCCTGTGCTCACCCACTAATGAATTTTAGTTTTTATTGTGTTTTGTTAAAAAGAGTGATTACAGAATGTCCACCTCTGTCAGATTTAACCAAAACGGCAAGAGTAAACAACCAGGAATAGAATACGCATTCTAGCCCAACCCCTTCCCAAATGACTTTGAAAAGGGAAAAATCTAGATTGTTTGGTAGTGAATAATAGAAATGAAAACAAATTAGAGAAATGGAGAAATGCTTCAGTGGTTTTAACAACAAGAAATTTCAATATATTTAAAGATCCCTATATTTAAACAAAGAAGCAAAGAGTCTATTTTTAAAACAGCCTAGTCTTACCTTGTTGCCTTAATTCACTAAAGTATAATAGGAGTTTTTCCCCTCATAGCTGTGTGGTGGCGTCAAGCGTGAGTCTAGATCACATTTCTCTGGAATGTGGCCATTGAATGATTTCTTTCTTGGACCTAAAAGTAAGAAAATAACGACTGAACATGGCCCCTAGATTTGCTTCCAGGTGTCTCTGATTTCTCTTCAAATGCAGAATAACCACTAGCATTTCAGTTCTGTTGTCCAAATTGAAATGTGGGAGGAAAACGTCTTCAGACCATACATCACGGTTTATTACTAATTCTTACTCTCAAATATTGCCCTGTGTTTCCCCATGTTGTGGGAAAGGGTCACTGGTTGGTTTTAAGGTGAAGTTGATGGCCTTAATTTCCCACCCCTCACCCTTCCTTCTGCTAACTACTTTTCCTGGGCCATCTTGCCACGTGGCTTCTAGGTGGGTTCAGCCAATGGGAGATGTCGGAGAGCAGAAGAAAAGCCAGGATTTCTCATCCCCTCCCTTGCTCCTCCTTGGGAGGTGTGGCTGTCTCCAGTTCCCTAGAGCTGGGGTTCTAGCACCCCCAGGCAGCCCACTGTGGGTTCCAGCCCCTGCCTAGACTGCTCAGGCTTCTGGGTGGGTCACATCACCTGCTTCCTGTGTCCCTCTAGCCCTAGGGGCTGGTGCGGACTTTCTGTGTCACTAATTTCTCAGTTGTTTTGCTCTTTTCTGTTTGTCTTCTTAGCTCTTCCATCACCTGTGAAACTTCATTCTCTAATAGTTAGAGTGGTTCCCAATTAAATCCTGATCGATACAGGTGACTATATAAGAATTAAAATGGCAAAGAGTAATACAATTTCCAGTCCCTTAACATACATCTTCATGTATAACTTATATATTTATTTTCAGATATAAAACACAAAGATGATAAAATTTCACAGATAGTGAGAAAATGAAATGAAACAAAAGTTTTATTTTGAAGGTGAGTCTAATAATTACCCCATGCCTAAGACCTACAGGTAATAAACATTTTATCTTAAGTCAGGCCAAAGACAGATTGCCATGTCTTTTACTAATTAGATTTTACATCTAATTAATGTATCTCAATCCAATTAATGAATTTCCTACCATTAATGGGGATTTATTTTCTCACGCAAAATTTGGAATAAACTTAATATAAATTATATAAGTTTTAATAGAATGGACTTCATAAAATGACACTCTGTAGTATATAACAGCCATACATTTGCTAAAGTGCAACATAAAATTATGAGCTTTTTGTTTGAGATTTTGAAAATCCTAAACTAGAGGTACACAGATAATTTAATTATTACATAATATGGCCTTTGAGACAAGGCTAAAATATTCCATGAAAAGTACATGGGGCCAACCCGAGGAGAGCTGTCAGGTTCCAATCAGCCTAGTTGAGCTAACTCTCCGAGGAAAGGTTCACAATGACTCAATGGCCAATTAAATGCTTTTGAATTCAGTTTATTGGGAGGTTTTCACACACCAACAATCAAGCAAATACATTCAACCCACACAAGCAATAATAAAGAGAGAGGGAATGGCCACATCCAAGTAGCCTGGGAGACCAGCATGCTGGCTGATGGACTGAGCAGCCTAGATTTCCCTCCAAGCACCAACAGGGAGGGGGGGTGGTTGAGCGGGTGGGTAAGGGGACAGTGTTGGTGGAGTAGGGTTGTGGGGGGTCACTGCTCTTCTCCCAGCAAAGCTTCCAGCGTCTGCTGCTAAGGGAGAGGAGGCCTCAGAGCCCTCACGGCAGAGCTTCTGCAGGTGTCTTGGTCAAGGTCAGTTTCTTTGCTGTTTTTATGGCCCTCTGTGGCCATTATCTCAGCCACTTTTTGACTTCACTTTCTTGTTGGGTCTTGGAAGTGCTTGGCCACAACAGTCCACCATACATATGCTTAGAAATTCATTGTGGGGTCAGCAGTTTCATTGTGGGCTGAGTCATTTGTCATAAGCGACTCCATTTTGAAACATTTAGGATCACAAAACATTATTATATATCATGAGCCTGATTCCCTCAGTTCCAGACTTTCACAGACTCATGGAGAAAAACATTCCTCACTGTTCTACATCTTAGGACTGCATTTTCCAAAGAGGGTGCTGTGAGACCCTGTTCCACAGGATGTCAGAGGTGTTCCACTAAAATTAATAGGAAGGAAGGATGGAAGTGAAGAAGGAAGGAAGGAAAAGAGGTAAATTTCTGTAGTCAAATAAGTCTGGGAGATACTGGGTTTCCTGGAGGACTTCTGAGAACTTCATGACATCCTGAAAATCTAAGAGAGGTAGAGCTTGCAGTGATTTACCAAGTTATTTGAGCTTGAACTTTTTAGGTGGCTTCCTGCTGCGCTGGAGTTTCGCAGTCTGCAGACTGGGACAAGCTGTCTTAGGGAATTAGCAAGGCAATGAACACTTCTGGAAAGAGAAGAAAATCAGACTTCAGCAAACCATACAGAACCTAGATGCCTTTGACATCATCTTCAGAGAGAATCATTTTCTTTTGCTGGGGTGGATGTAGAATGGGGTACACCAGAGTCTCAGGGTCACTGGATTGATGTCTCCAAGGCATGATCAAATTCATGTGAAGAAACAGCAAACAAGTTAAAATCTATAAAGAAAGACAGAGTTGATGATTTGGGTAAATGTCCCACAAAATCAGAGTTCTGCTAAAAGATTTTTGAAAACTGATTCTTCAAGGCTTGTTAATTATATCCCTCCTCTGTTACATATTTAGGGCAGAAGGCCAAATGCCAAAACTTGTAGGGACACCTTCTTCAGTGGTATGGGGCAGGGAGCAGGGGCCACATGACCCTGACACAGTGCCCAAGGGGTGCGTGTTGGAGCCACTGAGAGTCCATCATTGGTTCTGCTATGTCCTTGGTTATTAGGCAGTAGTGGATAAGAGAAAAATTATATTCACTTTACTGTTAGGAAAAAAATAGAATATACAGGTAAGATACGAGTGGGGACCCCCATAGGTCCCCTAAACATGGAAATAAAGGAAAATCTTGAATCCCTTCAGGGGAAGTTCCAGGCACCTGGCTAGCCTTGAAAAGTGAATAGACAACCTGATAAGAACAATGGCCCCTCAAGCCAGCCAGAGTCACAAGGTGTTTTGGTTCCCCATGGAAACTAAAAGATGGCATCTCAACACAGGTTTTTGAGTTGTTTTTCGGAAACTCCCACCAGGAGGAAAATGCAGGTAAAGGGGAACTGAGAAATTGAACTCTGGCCTCCCTCTGTTCTTTGTTCTAAATCTCCCCCCGAGAGGCCTGTCACACACCTGTCTTAACATTCCTGTCCCTAATCCAAGAATCTCTGATCCACCTTTGCCGCCCCACCCCCTTTCAGGATATCCCACCTTATGGGGCCAGGATAATGTATAACCTACAATTTTGCTTTCGTAAAATGTAGCCCTGCCTTTAAAAACCCAAGCCTGTAAGTCATTGAGGAGTTCGGGTCTGATGCATTGGCTGTCCATACTCCTTGGATGGCGCTCTGCAATAAGAGTGCCTCTTTCTCCCACTGCAGTTCTCGGCTTCAGTGTCTGGCTTCACTGTGCCAGGTGAGCAGACTCCAGTTTGATTCAGTAACAAGCACAACACAACTGTACTATGAATCAAAAATCCTAATTGGTTTGGAATGTGTAAAAGAAATAGCAGAACACTGCACTGCTAATGAAATATGGGCCCTAAAGCCGGATAGACCAAAGCCTGTTTCCTCCATGGATGAAGCAGGGGTAATAGAACTAGTCACACAAGATTAGAGTGAGAATTCAATTGTAAAGCACGTGGCACGTTATAAGTGCTCAATTACTGCAATAGAGGTTAGTTTTTGTTATTGTTTATATTATAAATATACAAAGCACCTGGCGAATGGCAAATGCTTAATGTGTGGTAGAGCTACAAAGATTAAGTTCTGAATTAATAATTGTGGAGTTTATTCAAAGTTTATTTTAGCACTATGAAAACAACTGCTGAGCCTCAAGCAATAATAGACACACAAGGGAAATTCAAATCTGAGGCTTTAGTTTGTTTCAAAGCATTTAGCAACATTTGCATAAAAATAATAAACATGTCAATTACAATAATTCTTATTGATTCAGCAAGGCTGCTGACAGAGAGTATTTGGCAAACTTAAGTGTTGGTATGTAGTTGATACACACACACACACACACACACCCTCCTAATTTCACATTTGCCCAACTTGGGGAATTTTTTATAGCAAGCTTTTCTAATGCTCATTAGGTTATTATGAGAAATATATTTTCTATACCAGCTCAGACACACAATGACACGTTCTTTTTCTAATAAAAAAGTAGAGGGTAGATAGATACTTAATGTGTTTTGCCAACCTCTTAGTATAACATTTAGTCAAAATGTCAGTGAAGAATCGGAATGTAAAATAAAGCAGCAAAACAAGAAACAAAGACCGTTTTGTATCTGAATATATGACAATATGTTTTGTTTGTGAATCACCGTAAATATTTTCACCACATTGCAGTTTAAAAAAAGATCAACAGTTGGTAAGCTCTGTTACACTTTCTTCAACCACTAGGGGAGAAAACTGGGTCAAGTCAAACCTTACAGTGATACCACACAATCCCTGTGGTGTTAGCTTAACCCTCCGAGACCTCGAAAAGCATTTTGGTTGACTCTGTTTTGTTGCCGTAATTGCTGTTTCGGAATGTGAGATAAAAAGTCCAAAACTTTGACCACTTATGTACATAAAATGGACAAAGTAATTTTTCCCAAAATAAGAGATTTCTGTAACTTTGACCACTCTTCGAGTTCAAGGATCATACCAATCCTAACTGAAGAATATTCACCTCTACCTTTGGAATCATTTGTTCAGACTTCATCATCATCAAAGTAAACATCACCTCCTAGACCTTCATCGGGAGAGAAGGCATGAGCCGAAGGACCCATCAAATGGGGAGAAATCACCATGTTCTAAAAGGGAAACAAGTTGGAAAATAACTGTGAGAAAGTCATCAAGACAATACCAGAGCTTATCACTTCAGATAGAGGGTATTCAAAAATGGGAAGTCTTCAGTAAAGACAATCTTTTATTTCTTATTACCTCTGCTTCCAAAGAAGATAATAATGTCAGCAGTGTTTCAGAAAACTCTAGTGAAATTAAGTTGTGTCTCACTGCTCCAAATTTTGAATGCCATTCTGGCAGTGTGAGCTACAATTTCAGATGGCAGATCTCTGAATCACTATTCTGACCAATATATATATGCACAAGAGGCATTTCAGGAAGCCCCAAATATGATATTTTAAATATTGTGTTTTTAAAAATATATCCTTTTGATGATTCTTTTTGTTTACTTATAGAATCATAAATCTAAGGTACAGCATGATATGTTAAAGTTTTCTTAGAGTCAGCCTTAATTTTTTATGTGTTTAAAAGTATTTTCGGTTTAAAAACTGTGCTATATTCACCGGAGGCAGAAAAACTACTATCAGACATTACTAACTTTAAATAAGGATATAAAATTCCATTTAATATCAAATATTTGAATGTCTTTTTATTTACATTGAAGTGTAAGGCAAGAGATAATTCAGTATAACTAATAAATTCACATTCAGCCTATGCTACACACCAACTAGTGACATACTAAAAGATTGAATTGTTGATCTCAGAGTTCTGAGGCACAGCACTAAAAGAAATTATTCTATAAAAAGGTAAAAGAATCATTAAGTTCATAAATTCTTGGAAAGAATTAGCTATTGCTCTCTTTGATTTGCCTTTCGAGTAAAACTAAACATTAACACAGAAAGACTTTAAAGTGTTTCCTTTCTGAAAAACATTTTACTAAATGAGTTTTATGTACGCTATATAAAATATTCAACTACAGCAGCAGCCTTTAAATCAATGAGATTTTACTTTAAGAGACATTCACTAGTAGAGAAATATCTTTCTGATGTACTTGAGGTTGAGTGCAAAAATGTTACTGATTCATCTTTATATCCCTAGAGATTAGCCCCAGGCTTGTCACATCTTACAAACTCTATTAATATGTGTTGAGTGGATGAACAAATGAATAAATGAATGGAGACAAATAAAAGCCAGGCTCAGGGAGATTGTCTACAGATTTCTTGCTGGAATTAGCTCACGTCTTAATCCTTTACTTCACTTGAATTGTTACTTAGACTGTCACTGCTCTCTTGGAGAAACAGCTCCACCCAATGATATGGGTTAATGTTTGTTGTTTCTGAACTTTCTAAATTTGTGGGGAAATGACTAGTTGTACCAAGCTACCACGGTAAAGAGATAACAACTACTTTTAGCTTTTCCTTAAAGTTCAATTCTCATTGATAATTATTATACAAGAAAAAAATGAAACTATTAGTTCCCTATCATGTTTTTAATTTATAATTTTTAATTTTCTAGGATAGTATAAGCAACCTAGAAAAGATTTCCTAACTCGGGATTCAAGTAACAGAGATAAAACCTGGGAAGGAATACACAGAACATGATTTAGGAATAACATAGATTTATAGACCCCCAAAAGAGCTCCAGAGATCATCTAGCCTAATTCTTTTATGTTACATTGGAAGACAGGTTCGAAGACATTGAGAAACTTCCTCAAAATGACACAAAGAGGTGAAGTTGGTGCTGGGATTAGAATCTCAGCCTCCTCATCAGGATGGTCCAGGATGCCGTGTATCACCCCAAACTACTCCTTAACACATAAATGTGTGATCTGAAAAAGGTGATCCTGCCAGCTACAGCAACTTTGTAAGTTGTACAGAGAAAAAATGATGAGCAACTTTTTTACCTATAGGTCAAGCTACCAGTTAGCCACCTCATTTTCTTAGGGAAACAGACTCCACTACACCAGGAGCTCCACACCTTGGCTGCTTCATTGGGTCTAAAGTTTCAGCATCCAGTTGGCCATTTGCTTCTAGACCGATGAAGGCCTGCATGGGCTGGGGTCTGGTTTCCAGGAGCTCAGAGTTTCTCTTCAGCCTCTGTGTGGATCTCAAGGGAAGTTGATAAAGGGCTTTCGAATGGTGCTAGAAAGAAAGCACTTAATCACGACTTTAAATGGGAAAACTACTTGCAAAATTATGAAAACAGCAAGAGGAGGGGGCTGTTACCTGTGCAAGAAGCAATTTCATTCCACTTCGCTTAGGGGATTTCGTGCTCTAGAAGTACGTGAGGGGACGGGTAGCAGCCAACAGACCGTGAGATTCCAGAACAGTAGCAGCACAGACGCAGTTGCCTCTGCTGCTTGGGGGCCTGCAGAGAACTTCATTTGGGGTGGGGATTTGGAGGGAGATAATTTGGGCCTCTGCCTCCCTGAGCTGCTTTTATAGGGTCAAAATGTTGGCATAGGATTTATTTCTTATCCCTACTTTATCTGCACTACGTTTTGTTCGAGGACAGAGCGAGTATAGCACATACTTTTGTCCAAAGTAAAAGCTTATGGGTAAAAACAAAGGCTTCCCTTAAGGACCTTACATGTAGAATGTAAGTTTTGCATTTTTGAGGAGTTTTTCTCTAAAACTGGCTGAGCATTGGGAAGCTTGTAATTTACCTTCTGACATGGAAGGAAGAGAGGGAGGAAGGGAACAAAAGAAAGGAAGGAGTAAAGGGAAGGGAGGAAAGTATGTAGTTTAGAAGGGAATTGGCATTTATTCTGAAACCACCAAAGGGCCAGGCACTGTCCTTTGCTTTCTCACTCTAATTTACTAGAGAATGGCCAAGAACCTGAATAAGTCTGTCCCCTCCTTCTAGATGACAGGGCAATAGCACTAGGAAGAATTTTCCCAACAAGTCATGGCCCAAGGCCCTTCAATATTAGTTTGCCTCAGTGTGAGACTCCATCTAATCACCTTGCTGCCAGGACATTTTAATCATTAGTCCAGCCCCAAGTGGGATAACACAATCCAGATGTAGGAATTGAGCCATTTTCCCAGTAAAGCACCATTGAGGATATGTGTTAATTTTTTCCAAAACCAAAATTCTTTCCCAACTTTCCAAAACATTGGCAAACATAAATGATTAGGCAGATTGGACCCCTTCTTGTCCAAATATGCAAACTGAAGAATCTGATTAAGCAAGGTATTGAATCTGATCCTTACTTCCTCCGATGGTAAATACTTTACACATTTTGGAAAGTCCTACACCTGCCAGTTTCTGGCTGACTTCAGAGTGCTTTCCACTTGCAGAGGCAAGAACATTGCATAACTAGTAAAAACTGAGACATTCATCTTAATGTTTCATTTGTTCCCAGGGTAATGTTCCATATCCAAATTAAATTAATAATTTTGAACCCATTTACTCCACCATTACTCATTTTCTTATTATAGAATCTAGTCAGTTGATGGGGATGGAGGCACAGCACAATCCCAAGAACTAAAATGTAAATCATTTAAAAATTCAGCACTTCATTATTATTTTTCATGATGGACCTCACACAATTAATTAACTCAAATTATTGAGTTATGACAGCAAAGTGGAGGATTTTTCAAAAAATGTAGGATATGAACATGAGAGTAATTAATACAGGAAATTTTGTATAGGAAATCTTCATTTGTAGATGAACTAAAATTTGTAGATAAACTAAAATTCCATAAGACTATGAAACTGAAAAGTCTTTTCTTTGAAAGAGAAACTACAGTGAAAAGATTGCAGCCCCTGTTAGGGTAGGTTAATTTAAAAGATATTTTCAAAGTTATGAAATAAATAGTGGGGTTATTTTCAGATGAAAGAGTCAGAGGAAAATATCTGGAGTTAGCTATTAGCTATCTCCTCAACTGTTCTCAAATTAGGGTAGAACCAGAAAGAGCTTTTTCAGCACTGGAAAGTTTATCATTTTTCATGACTCAGGAACGAAACCTTTGAAGCAATTTGTTTTTTAAGATGGAGTCTTTTAAAATGATCTAACAATATTAATGTATTGTTTTTTAATAACTGATTACATTTTCTTCATTTTATATAGTTTTGTATCTTATTTTAATGATACTTTAACAATTTATTTTAATAATTTATTTTAGAAAGATAATACATATTTGACAAAGTTTATAAATTTTATATTCTATAATATACATTCATACTTTTTATTTGAAATGCATGTTACTTAATCTCAATTATTTTTTTAAATATTATCAATTATGAACATGTTTTTAAAAAGAAAAGACCAGAACTGGGCATGGTGGCTAATGCCTGTAATCCCAGGGTTTTGGGAGGCCGGTGCAGAGCAAGACCTGTCTCTAATAAAATGTTTTAAATGAAATAAAATAAAAATAAAACACCAGTATTAAACACCAACTCTCATGAAATAAATACTGAAACACCAATATTATACTTTTGTTCATTTATGAAATTTATTTATATCTCTTAAGTGATAATGAACACTCTCATTCTCTTGTTTTTTGTAGGGTTTTGAAATTTTTATTTCTTTTGTATACTTTTAACAAAGACTAAGGCTTGGCATATAGACAAATTTGTCTGCAGCAGTATCTAGCATGCTTTGCCTAGGATATCTGGTCTGTGAAGGAGGAAAGAGTAACATATCGGGCCTAAGGGAACCATTCTTTAAAGTCATTCATGGCCCTATAATCTGTCATCAAATTAACTAAGAAAACTTCTGCTTATGATTGTATTTATCATATACATGTCTCTCAATGGGAAAGAACATATAGATTATTGGATACGATTCTCTAGTACTCATATTTTTGCTAAATAGTGTGTTTCTCAGTCAAAATTAATATTGGAGCACTAAGTTGTCAGTTTCTTGTGAAAAGCTCTAGTTTATATTTAATTGCCACAATATAAAGACAATTTTTGGCAGGGTGCAGTGACTTACACCTCTCACAACTGTAATTCCAGCACTGTGGGAGGCCGAGGTGGGAGGATCACTTGAGGCCAGGAGTTCAAGACCAGCCTGGGCAGCATAGTGAGGATCTGTCTCTACAAAAAAAATTAAAAATTAGTGGGGGCATGATAGCGTGTGCCTGTAGTCCCAGCTACACAGGGAGGCTGAAGCAGCAGGATCTCTTAAGCTCAGGAATTTGAGGTTACAGTGAGCTATGATCCAGCTATTGCACTCTAGCCCAGGCAACAGAGTAAGATCCTGTCTCTAAAAAAAAAAAAAAAAAAAAAAAAAAAAGATGATTTTTAGGGTGAAGGATATTAGAGCATTAGAGATACAAAAAGGCAAATGGTGGTAACCTACTTGAGCTGTGTAACTTCCCTCCCATCCAGAGCAGACTAACCCTGATTACTTGTTATAAAATGTATTTATCTGTTCTTTGCTCCACGATATAAATGCAATTGCCGTTTTGGTACACACATGTTTGAGTCTCAGGAAAAGAAGTACACCAAAATATAACACAAGCAACTCCCTCATCAGAATACAATTAATTGTGAAGAGGCTCTAGAGATTTCTTTTTAATTGTCTAAAGAGTGTTCTCTGTGAACCTAACCTCCTTGTAATTCATAATTGTTTTTCTGTGGGCTACCTACTATTTACAATTATTTTTTAACTTTTGATTTTATGAAGTCAGTGCTCAAAAATTATTTGGTTGACGGATGGATTAAACAAAAAGTGACCTACACCCAAATATAATTTAAATTGTAAGAAGCCTTATTCAATTAAAATGTTAGTGATCTAAAATATTATTATCATACCATTAACAATACGTACAACTTAAAGAAGCTGTTTACAATCTCTTTTGAATTGATAAGACTTTAAGGTACAAAGAGTCACTGAATAATGTGAGTCATATTCTCTGGCTTCAACTCTAGACAATATTTGTGGCTTACATTGAATGAGAATATAAATGATAAAAAGAATTTGTGAATCATGCCCTTGGGGCAGGGATGAGGGTATTGCATACCTTTAGTAAAAGCTTTGAAATTGATTTTACATGTATGAATCACCACTGGGTTTTCCACAACCACACACACACACACAGACACACACACACTATAGATAGATAAATAAATGACTTGTTTCCTTGAAAGCCATTTAAGGAAGAAAAATCTTAATTCTGATATGCAAAATATTTTCAAAATACACAGTTGTTAAAAGCTCATATTTCAGACTTTAAGCAACAATAATACTTGAGACACAGAGTCCCCACAATGTAAGAGAGTACCTGAAAACGTTAACCATCGGTGTCACGGAAAGAATCGCTGAGTTTAATCTCGGTGGTGTGACTTAAAAGCTGTGTGCCTTTGGCAAATTATTTAACCTCTCTGAGTTTCATTTTCCTCACCTGTAAACTAGGAATGAAAAATATTCACATTTCATATCAGTATGAGGAATAGAGATATTATAAGTAAAGCAACAGCACTTTACCTTACATATAACAGATTCTTAATAACTATTATTAATATTAATTCTTGCTATTATTTGTTATTGAAGATTAGTTAGTATTCACTGAGCATCAATTATGCATGAAACAGAGTACTTAAAGTTTTAGAAAACATGCAAAAAATAGAAGATGTAATCTTTTAGACACAAAATAAGGGGAAACAAATTGACAGAATCCTTTTTACAAAGTAGTGTTTCTCTTATAACATTCTAATTAGGGCAACAGAAATAATCAAGAGCTAAGGGCAGATCAGGTGGAAGTCTTTCAACTGGGGTACACTTGCAGGAGGTGGTGAATTTTGATTAGTTCTGCAGGGATTTGGTGAGGGACTTGGACTGCCAGAGAGATGGGCAAAGAACATTTGAGGAGAGGAAATGGCATATGTGACCAATGCACAGGAATAAACAAGCTGTTTTCCAGTTGAGAAATCATGTTCTTTCTTGTTTTGACATATTCATAGGATTCTTTGACCTTTCTCCTCACCAGTCTTCACCTTAGACTGCAAGGTGCATTGGAGTTTTACAACAAAAGCCAACCTGAAAGGTGGCATGGAACACATGGTTAGCTACAAGTGCTGCTCGGATGCTTGGATACAGAGGCCCATAAGAGTTGCCAGATTAACTGCTAGCCAAAGAGAAAAGAAGAAAAAGGGGAGAAAAGTCAGAACTTGGGGTGTAGAGTAACCTGTAGGGGCCAACTTAACCCAAAGATTGACCGAGTGGTCACTATCTGGAAACATTTGAAGGGATTCATGGAGGCCCCATTACCATTAAAATATTTGCAATCATGTAGGCAGCCCTCCTGGAGAATTAAAAGTTCTTTCCCAATTCCATGGCAATTCTAGTTGTCCAACAGCAGCTCTGGTGATGTTGCCACTAAAGCCAGAGACTAGCCTAGAGTCACTGCTGGACTCAGGCCACTTTCCTTCTGTGTCTTTGTTCCTGCTTAACTCTCGGCTGCCTGAACTAACCCCTGCCTCTCCCAGTTCTCCTTCATTCATAGTTTCTGTGTATTTATGGTTTCTGCTGCCTCGAAGTATCTGCTTATTACCTTCCTGGTTATAGGTTTTTCAGCCTCTCTACTGCCTCCTCGTGTGTGTGTGTGTGTGTATGTGTGTGCATGATGTATCCCAAGAGAAAGGATCTGATTAATTCAATTTAGATACTCTCCAATATAAAATTGCTCCTCATGCATAAAGTTTTCTGGCAAGCCAATAAATGCTCACTTTGGTTCAAGGGTACTGATTAAATTAGGGGGCCAGGATGTTGTTACGGTGAATAGAAGTACGGCATGTAACCAGCGTGTAAGGAGCCACTGCTGGAAAGGGGGCTACAGGCATGATATATACTGAGCAAATCCTTAACTCCCCTAAAATACTATAGCTGCTTCACAGCCTCCTCTAGGGCCAGCTAATCCTCCTGTTAGAATATAAAAGATAATGCAGGATAGGCAAAGAGAGAGAAGCTGTAGTCAAAGTTAACAATTCCCAAAAGAGTATTCCTTAAGTCAATCACTTTTATACTAAGGCATTTTCTTGGTGGTTAATTTGTCCCTATACAACTGTGCTGCGTTATACACATTGATAGAGGAGTCATGTAGGAAGAATGATGGTAATCATATAACAGCTAATGCTTATTTAGTAACTTGGCTAAATACTCTCATTTAATTATGTAACAATACTTAACTAGATTTTATTATTATGATTCCTTTGTTACAGATAAAGAAACTGAAATTCAAAGAGTTTGAGGGGGAGGCAGAGAGAGAGAGAAAGTACGAGAGAGAAAGGAATATCCCTTAGAAAGAACCTGAGACTGAAGGTCAAAGGGGGAAAAATAGCAAGAGGTAAACACTTAGGATTGAAGTGTTTACCATCCACCCAGCTGGGGACAAAAACTAGCCAATTCATTTTCTGCTTGTTAACAACACAGATAAATCAATAACTTGTTTGCTCTGAGAGTCCCAGGCCAGGGTAGGGGAGAAAAAACATTTTTCCCTCTACCCACCTTGGTCCTCTAGCTGGGGCCCTGTAAACTAGACAGACAAAAGACAGATTAACAAAGACACAGACAAAGAGAAGTTTATTAACTTGTGCACTGTGTATACACAAGGGAGCATTCTGTACTGAGTAACTCCAAGGGGTGATTAGAGCTTGGACTTAGTATCTTAACAAAAGAACAATAAATTTGTAGAGAAGTAACAAAACAAAGGAAAAGGACCTTGAGTTTCTAGGATGGCAAATTGTCGGAAGGTAAATATTAATGTAAGGGGAAGCTAATGGTAGATGAGGGCTAATTAGTAAGGTTTGTTATGTAGATTCACTGGTGCAGTCTCCAGGCTGCTAAAGGTCTAGAGTGGTCTCTGGTAATTAACTTCTGTCCTTTCTGGAGAGAGGGAAGGGCGAACACCTTGACAAATTTATATCCCACTTTCAGGCAAATGGGAAGAGGGCAGAGAGCTATTCTTGTATCTGCTGCTTCTCAATTGCCTTTAGCTCAAAATAATCTTCATGCCAAAGTGGCATATTTTGGGGTGGCATATTTTGCTACCCTTCGTCAGCAAACAACAACTGGTCCAAGGATCATGGTAGGAGAAAATGAGAGTCTTCCCAGGCTCATGTGATTTTCTAAGTAAGGTGTTAACTCCAATACTTTTCACCTACTCTACAGCATTCTACAATAATCACTGAATAGGCATCTTGAAGACAAAATGTGCATTTAATTATATTACATAATTCTGAAATTGACTATGTCTTTACTACTACACACTTTGTCTTGCAGAACAGCCAAGTTTGTCCAGATCAAAAGTAACACCCCAAAGTGAATATTAAGTCATATTCGACATGTATTATTTCCACACAATACCTCTCATCAGACTTTGGGTAAACCTGTCCTAAATGATTACGGGGGCAGAGTTCCTCAAACCTTGGGCAGAAAAAAAAACCGAATCAAAATAAAGAGCCTTGTTATTCAGATCCCATTCTCTATAAAATAACCAACAATGAACCAACCAGGAGAACCTGAGAGATTAAAAACAAGCAAAAATAATTTCATTAAGATCCCATTATAATACCATTATCGAGTCAAACATTTCACTGTTTCTGTTTTGAAGAAAATGCATCCATGAGGGAAACAGTTTAAGATAATATTTTTCTTTAGGTTACTGGAAGCCACAGTGGTGCTACCAGCTGAATTTGGCACTGCTCTACTGTGGGATAGAATGTCCTCCACTTACGGTCTTTCCTCTTTTACATATACCACACTGTATAATTTTGCTATACAGACATTGAGCAATGCATTGGGTCTGTGCTTGTCTAGTGGGAAAGCTGATGAAATTTCTGGATTTGCTAAACTGTTAGAGGGTTTCCCTGAACTCATAATTCCAGAAGAGCTCATGAATTTGATGGAAATAGGGATGTAAACCACCCTTGAGTTCTCCTTCCTAATAGTTCATGCCCTATCCCAGCCGCTGTGACACAACATTTTTTTTTAAAGCTTTTCTTTTTCTAAGCCCAAAGGTGAGAATCCAAAACAGCTACTAAGCTGATCTGACCTCATTCCAGGCCTGCTGGCTGCCATAAATAAACCACTCCTGACCTGAGTCCTCACCATCTTGACCCAGTTCCTATTAGTGGTCACCCAGTCTCTCCTCACTGGACAAAACCACAGGGATCCGTCCAACCACCGGGTAGGAAAGTCACCTAGTTGAAGAGTCAAGATCTGACCCATTATTCAGGAGATAAAACCTGGGGGTGGCAAGTTATTTCCATGAGACTGAACGTGGGGGTGGCAAATTGATAGAACATTGCTCATTACAAGTCTGAAAAGCTGAAAAACAACTGTAATCCTACACATCTCAGGGCTAGCCCATTCCATTATGATGGCAAATAAGGGCTAATGAGCAAAATACTATGACTCACATCCTGGCATCAACATGCGTTAAATGCCACCTCGGGGTTAATTTAGTAGGAAAAAATATATCAAGACAATATTAAGGTGTATTTTTAATTTGCCTTGGAAAGTTGGACATAGTTTTTTCAGCTCACAAATTACCTTTTTTGAAAAGATAATATTAGATGTGCCCTTTCTTTTTTTTTAAATTTTTTTTTAAGAGATGGAGTCTCGCTATGTTCTATGTTGCCCAGGTTGGTCTCAAACTCCTGGCCTCAAGTGACCCTCTGCCTGAGCCTCCCAAGTAGCTGGGACTACAGAAGTGAGACATCACACCCACCTCATGCTGTGCCCTTTCTTAAACATGTACTAGGGACAGGTACATAGCTATTGCTCCATCCTTCCCTTTTCTCCCACTTCATTGTCTGTATGTTGTTTTTTGTTTTTTGAAACAGGGTCTCACTCTGTTCCTGGGGCTAGAGTGCAGTGGCGTCATCATAGCTCACTGCACCCTCAATCTCCTGGGCTCAGGCAATCCTCCTCACTCAATCTCCTGAGTAGCTGGGACTATAGGCGTGCACCACCACACGCCTAACGGCTAAGTTTTTTTTTCCTTATTTTTGTAGAGAGAGGGTCTTGATATGTTGCCCAGGGTGGTCTCAAACTCTAGGCCTCGAGAGATCATCCCACCTTGGCCTCCCCAAAGTGGTAGGGTTATAGGCATGAGCCACCATGCCCGGCCCTGTCTATATGTTTTATTGTACCTTCCATTATGTCTTAAAGTATGGGTGCTTCATGCTTTAAGCATCCTGTATACTTTAACCCAAAGAAGTAGTGCTCCTTACTTCCTTGCTACTGCCTATAATTCCTTACATACATATTAGGTCAAACTGTATGAAATTGCCATTTTTATAGGTCAAAAATGACCCAATGAGCAATTTCAAATGGTTCTACCTAATATTTACGTTTGAGTATGTACATATATGTATCTGTGTGTATGTTTCAGGCAGAAGCACTTTACATATTTTCCTTCAATTAATGTCTACAATATCCTATAAAGTAGGTCAATTACTTCAAGCTACACATGTAAAAACAAGAACTAAGAAAATGCAGTAATTTTCTATCTGTCGTCTTCCAGGATTCAGCTTAGATTTCCTTCCCCATGCCACATGTTCTCCCCAGTGTCCCCATGATGGGAACTGTCTGATTGTCTGCATCTTCTTGACTTCAAAGCAGCCTTGGGAAGCGATCAGCTGAGTATTCTCAAGCTTGCAGGCATCATTTCTCTCCTCCTGTCCCAGGATGTGGCATTGCACAAAGCAATAAGTCAGCAGGTCCCATGGTTGTTTATGCCATTAGCAAGCACTGCTGAAATTAACTTAGAAAGTTTCAATAATTATGATAAACTTATTTCTACAAGAAATCTTAAATAAATTTAAGTCTTTTTATTTATTTATTTATTTTGATCCAGATTTGGGCAAAATCTTGCATTTATTTTAGAGGAGTGCTAGTATTCCCAGAAACTTGAAGAAAAAATGTGCTTATAATATAGTTAAGCAAAGGTGTCCAAACACTGTGAAATCTAGGTCTCTCCTCTTCCAAATTACAGAGCATGAGAAGTGGTTTGCTGGCTTTCCTGTTCCTGCTCTGGGTGTTTTGGGAAGTAAGACCACAGAAATCTAGATTTACATTATTGGGATTTTTTTTTTCTTCTTCAGTAAATGCTTATGTGAATCTATCTTTTCCTGTTGGTCTTTGCCTGGTTTGTTTTCATCTCACATCCTTGTCTGCACCGAAGTTATTAAAATAAAAAAGCCTCTGCACTAGGTCATCAGAACACTGTATTAAACCCTATTCACAGCTCACATTCTTAGTGCCCCGTGGCAGCAAGGAAGCTGGCTTTGAGTAACAAATCGCAGCATCTTCAGGATTCTCTGGCAGGGAGATAGGACTTGAAGTTGTCAACCATAACACAAAAAAGAAAGCCAAAGTGAGAACACCAGAAAAATATCTCTGCCCCAGTGATCTGGTTCATTAACTGAAGAGAGTAGAGAGAGCCATTCCCAGGTTAAAGCTCATGAGAAAGGATCTCTTAGCATTGCACTTTTCCCAAACTGAGGTTTCTGAATGCTTGGTAATTTGTGCGTGTATTCTTAGGGGTCTGCAGGGTTCCCGTGAGAATTTTGTAACTTTGTATTTTCATTTTAATGATCATCTAAAACTAACTAACATAAGCATATGCTGGATTATTTGGGTGACCACTCTGTGACCAGGAACTATGGCATGATTTCAGGGCCCAGGTTTATAGTTGTGTTTAAAAATTATTAAGAATGATGGAAAAGTGAACAGGGCAGAACTGAATATGCTAAGTAAAAACTAAATGATGTCATGAGCATTGTATGAAGGAAAGTTCTTGGGTAGAGAAAAGATGGGAGAATTGTATCACACCCATGCATTAATAAGATAGGGACATATTCACATCGGGAGTTGTGATCTAGGTACAGCAAGCTTACACTGATTGTCATATTAACTTAATGGAGTTCATTTCAAAGTTGGACTTATAATTTTAAATGCATGTCTTTTGTAAATTTATTTTGCTTTTATGCCGTAAAAGAACTGTAGGTTTATGGAGTATATAACTATATTAGTTTGTATATGTGTAAGTGTTATTAGTTTGCTAGGGTAGCCTTAACAAAGTACCACAAACTGTGTAGCTTAAACAACATAAGTTTATTATCTCACAGCTTTAGAGACTAGAAGTCCAAGATCAAGGTGATGGCAAAGCCATGCATCCTCTGAGGAGCTAGAAAAGGATCTGTTCCAGGTCTCTCTCCAAGCTTCTGAAAGTTCCTTGGCTTGTGCCAGCTTAACTCCAATCTTCACATGGCGTTCTCCTCCTTATGTGTGTCTGTGTCCAAATTTCCCCTTTTATAAAGATATCAGTCTGTCATATTGAATTAGAGGCCCATTCCAGTATGAGCTCATCTTAGCTAATTACATCTGCAGTGATCATATATCTAAGTAAGACAACATTCCAAAGTTCTGTGGGTTAGGACTTCAGCATATGAATTTTAAGGAGATACAATTCAACCTATAACAGAAATTTACATTGCATCTAGCCTGGGCAACAGAGTGAGACCCTGTCTCAAAAATAAATAGGCCAGGTGTCATGGCTCACACCTATAATCCTAGTACTTTGGGTGGTTGAGGTGTGAGAATCACTTGAGGCCAGGAGTTCAAGACCAGCCTGGGCAAGAGCTAGACCTCGTCTCTACTAAAAATGAAAAAATTAGCCTCTATTAAAAATAGAAAAAATTAGCCAGGGACTACAGGCATGGTGGCACACACCTGTAGTCCCAACTACTCAAAAGGCTGAGGCAAGAGGATGGCTTGTACCCAGGAGTTTGAGATTGCAGTGAGCTATGATGATGCCACTGCATTCTAGCCCAGGCAATAGAGCGAGATCCTGTCTCAAAATAATAATAATAATGATAATAATAATTTTTCATCATTAAAGTCCAAGATATTCTTTTTCATTTCTATTTTTTAAGATATTCTTTTTTAAAAGTGGTCTGTGTAGTCCTCAATTTTAAGAAACTATGCTCAAAATTATAACATTCTCATAAGAACATGACATTAGAACTTCTCATTTGTCTATAAGAAACTTTATAAAGAATTTTGAGGGGGGGGCAAGGGAAATACACATAACCTAAACTTTTGTATCCCCACAATATGCTGAAATAAAAATTAAAATTATAAAAAAAGAATTTTGAATTATTGAAAACAAATTCTTCATGAAACAAACCATGGAAAAGCTAGAAAAACTGCAACTGAATATTTACTAGAGCTTTTGAAAAGTATAAATCTCTCAGTCTAGAGTTAAATGAAGAAATCACAATGGAAAAAGGCACAAATAGGTGTAATGGTATTAAAAATGTAAAAAATATTTTAATTTTTAAAAAGGCAGACAGAGAAAACATATGTACAACAAACAGAAAAGGAGACGATATGTTTATTTTACAAGGCACATAAAAATGATATAATACAAGCATCAGACCTTAATAGGGAAATAAGTAACAGATAAAAAAGTGACAATTTTTGGAAGAGAAAATGTGCCTAAGATACAAATAACCAAAGAATTTTTAACTGAAATGTTATTTTCAAACGTAATGCTGCTGTTATAGAGCAAAACCGGAAGTCTTCATGCCTTGCTAGCACAAGTGAAAACAGTACAAGTTTTCTCAAAGTTGAGAAATGTACAGACCACTTTTAAACATTTTTTTACTGAGATGAAATTCGCATAAAATTAATCATTTACAGTGTACCTTTTAAAGTGTTCATAATGTAATACAACCACCACATACATTGAGTTCCAAAGCACTTTTATCTTGCAAAAAAAAAAGAAAAATCCGGCATCCATGAAGTCATCATTCCCCACGTTCTCTCCCACCAGCCCCTAGCGGCCACCAATCTTCTCTCTGTCCCTGTGGATTTACCTATTCTGGGTAGCTCGTATAAATGAAATTACACAAGATGCAATCTTTTGTGCCTGGCCTTTTTCACTTAGCATAATTTTTTGGAGGTTCATCACCTTGTGGATTGTATCAATACTTCCTTCCTTTTTATGGCTAAATAATACTTCATTGCATGTAAGTACCACAGTTTGTTTATCCATTCATCCATCAATGGATACCTAGGCTGTTTCCGTCTTTTGCCTATTGTGAATAGTGCTATTATAGGCTACCTTTAATGGAAAAAAAAAGGGATCAAATCTTTTATCCAGTCATTTAATCATTTTAATTCAGGAATTTTTTCTTTTTTTTTTTCTTTTTTGAGACAGAGTCTCGCTTTGTTGCCCAGGCTAGAGTGAGTGCCGTGGCGTCAGCCTAGCTCACAGCAACCTCAAACTCCTGGGCTTAAGCGATCCTCCTGCCTCAGCCTCCTGAGTAGCTGGGACTACAGGCATGCGCCACCATGCCTGGCTAATTTTTTCTATATATATTTTTAGTTGTCCAGATAATTTCTTTCTATTTTTAGCAGAGACAGGGTCTCACTCTTGCTCAGGCTGGTCTCAAACTCCTGACCTCAAGCGATCCACCCGCCTCGGCCTCCCAGAGTCCTAGGATTACAGGCGTGAGCCACCGCGCCCGGCCAGGAATTTTTTCTGAAGAGAATAGCCTAAAATGTGAAAAATTACATTCTTATGTTTGTTCATTGTATTATATTTTAGTGTAATTGGGAAAAAATATACTTGTAGATAAACCCAAGCAGACTGTTGGCTATTTAATCTTTTGTAATCACCTGGTAACTAGTCCCCAGTGACTTCACTTTTTTGTCCTAAAATTCGTTCTTCTAAAAATAAATAGCCCAAGGAAATGTTGATTTCAACAGACAATCAGATCCTCTCACTCCCAATCCCAAACCCTCCAATTATCTCCTATCTCATTCAACATAACACCCACCCCATCCCTGGCTTATGGTGCCCCGGCCCCATCTGCACCCACCCCCTCTTTCGCGGTGCCCAGTCACGTTGGCTTCTCTTCTGTTTCTGACTGGGGACCTTTGCTATTCTCCTTCAGTTTCTGTCACATTTCTCTTCTTCATTTCACTGCCTCCGTTTCCTCCTCGCTCAGTCGTCACTGCAATCTGACCTTTGCCTCTACCACTTGGCCAAAGATGCACTGTGGAAGTGACTCATACAAATAATGTTGGACTAAACATCCATATGCATAAATCTTTGTGAGGATCTCTGATGATATCGTGAAAAACATGTTTGAACTTCCCTGCCAAACCAATTCCGGAAACTTTTATCAATTTAGTCTCTACCACTGGTCATCTCCCGCCTCTTCCTCCCCCTCTTCACTGGATGTGACTGTTCTCCAAGTTTCAGTCTTCTGGGCTCAGCTCTTCTCTCTACACTGCTTTCCTAGGGACAAAATGCAGCATGGGACCAAGCACTGCTCTGGCAACTCAAGGATCGGTAGCTTTGGGAACATCAGGAGTCAGCATCTTCAACACTGAAACAGATGTTTTCATTCAAGGCAGTGGAGGCAGAGAAAGTAGTTGAGGTGCCTTTGGGGTGGTGAGATCAAAAGAACACAAAGTGGACTTATCCCTAAATACATGTGATATCCAACCAACTGGACAATACACAAAATAGCATGAGGAGGTTGGATCGCAAGCGAGCAAGTGGGGACTAGGCTCTGGTGAGATTCAAATATTAATGTGGTCTCTTATATGCTCACAACTTGGTAAAACCTGGGTTCTTCATGACCAGAGAACTGCATAGTTCAGCTGTGACACCTGCCTGGCTGTCACTGGGGACCGTTGCTGTTCTCCTCAAGGTCTGTAATATTTCTCACATGGGGACTGCTCCAGAGGAACTCTCTGACTCAATGCTAATTACTGCCAAAAGCATACCAAAAATTACACAAGTAACTTCTGGTGTCCATTATGTTCAGAAGAACAACTCATTATTTCTCTGTTTCAGTATGGTTTAAAGCTTCTCATTTGCACATGTGCTTAATTCAATCCAAGCAATACATATTAAACACCATGTGCTAGTCCCTGAGCCAGGTGCAAGAGATGCAAAGTGAATCTGACATGGCCTCAGCCCTAAAAGATTAATATTAAATAAATAATGTAGAGGAGAGAAGGTTGAAGGTACCCAACAAATGAGCATCTTCTTCCCCACCAGAATTCTGAACCAAATGAGAAATAAGATAAAAAACAGAAATCGGTAAGTAATATATCAACTTTATTACTAACAGAGACTAGGTTGACTAGGTTGAAGAACAAACATATGAAAGTCAAAATAGATTTCCTATTCCCAGTCCAGACCTTGGACTAACTCAAGAGAGAGAAAGTTTGAATTTTTGAAGTAGACACATTTATCTGAGGTCTTACCTCTTACTGGTCAAAGTGGAGAGGGAACGAGAAAATACATGACCAAATACATGACCTCAGGACCATTGATGGATTAACTCCATCCAGGTGAGAAACATGGACCAAAAGCTGTCACCAAGCAGATAATTGCTCTATGAGGAAAAGAAAGGGGAGGAGCAAGAATCCAGGAATGTTAAGGGAAGATCCTTCCTCATGGAAACCAGGAGTGGAATAGAGACATTCTTCCCCAACAGAACACACACACAACTCTCTGTACCTCAAGTCTGCCTGCAATACCTGTTCTAAAAGGAGTATAAATAATGCTCCACTGAGACACAAAAGAGGAAGGACCTAATGCTAGCTGGAGAGAGCAGGAAACTATGTATAGAGGAGGCAGCTGTCTAATTGAAAAGATGAGTAAGATTTGGACAGGGCCAACCAGGGGTGGAATAGTGGGGTGGGATGGAAGGTGAGGCAAAGGGAACAACATGCCTCAAGGTACCAGTGTGAGCATTCACGGTGAGCTCAGGGAACAGCGAGTATCCAGCAGCATGGACAGGTCATTTTGTGTGACTAATTTGATTTGGAGGACTTTTGGCTTGACACAAAAAGCAAACACCTTTCAACTTTTTAAATTATCAAGTAATGTGCCAACATGCTTCATCATGGCTGAGGATTGGGTGAAGTTCCAGGCTAGGATAGATGCAATTAGGGATATGAGTGCCAAACATAGGGGGGCAGGGATATCTGTTGCCCAGGTTACCTGGTGATTGACATTCTGGCATGACCATTTTGATAATAGATTTATTCAGAATACCTTACTTTCTATGCTAGGTAGTGTGGATAGGGCATAAAGTAGGAGGTAGTGATTAAAAAAAGAAAGCTGGTTGGGTGAAATTACAGAAGACTTGGAATAACATTTACATGAGTTAATGCTTTGTTCCATAGAAAAATGGGAAACAAGAAGAGATTTTTGGATAGATTTATGTGACAGGTGCCATATTAGTCACTGGTATTAAGTGGTACTGGCCCTCTATGAGTTCACATTCAGTCAAGATCAACAGTTATACAGACAATTTCCATACAAGTAAACAGAGGCATAGGGTGATATAATCAGATCTGTGTGTCAGAAATAGTCCTCTGGCAACAGTGTGAGTGGTGGCGGGACAGGGAACTGAGCATAGAGACAAGGACCCCGTTAGGAAGCAATTCCGCACAGCAGTCCAGGCAAGGGATCAGAGGATCACAGTGGTCAGAAGGGAACAGAATCAAGTGCACAGGTAGAAGCATTTATCATCGAAAAAGGACTTCTATTCTTCTGAAACAGGTGAGAGAAACAAGCACAAGTAAAGGTACAAATAATCATATCACCTTTTAGATTTGAATGTTTTAAAAAGCATTTTCAAATTTTGATTCAACAGGCTCTTCTCTCTCACTGGTTGGGATGGAAAGTATTTAGACCAGTTACTCAGATTCCAAACAAACAGCAGACTTTTTTTATTTATCTAACTCCAATATGGCCCCACTGTGGAAAAATAAAATAACCGAGAGTTGACCAGGGTGTCTGTTTGTACACTTAGGAAACTATAGTTCCAATTCCCAGAGGTTTTGATTTTGCCAGGAATCAGAACCACTGTCATTGTAAAATTATGAAACTAAATAGTCAGGAAAGCAAGATGAGGAGCTTTTTTTGAGAGGAAGGGCCAGAAAGGAAGAAGTGCATATGTGAGTGGCTGAAAGGTGATAGGCAGCAGATACCTGCAAATAAGTCACAATGTATCAGTAGCTGTTCAGCTGTCCCTGAACAGCTCATAAAATCAACTGCCTATATTCCTGAACATGCATCCATTTATTCTTTCATTTCTCAAATATTTATTGAATTCCTGCAATGAGCCAGGCATTCTGCTAGCTACTGGGGACAAAGTAGTAAACATAATAGATAAAAAACAAACCAAAACAAAAAACAACTCATCCTCAAGGAGCTTATATTTTCATAAAGGAAGGCAGATAACTAAAAAAATAAGTATGTTATATGGTGATGAGATCTATGGAGAAAACCGTATTGCATGAGTGGAAGGAATGGTCATTGCTGGGGTGAGTACTGTGCAGAGAAGAACTTACTGAAAAGTTCACATTTGAGTAAAAACCTTAAAGAAATGAGAGACTGAACAATTAATATTTCTCTGTTTGAATATCCAAGGGCACCTAAAATCAGCGTGTTTAAAACTATGCTCATCACCCTTGTTTTCAATGATGAGAATCAGGGCACATTGTGTCCCTTGGCAGTGAAAAGCACCAGTGCACACTGGTCCCTCAGGTCACCCTGACCTTGTCCTTCTCCATTAGCATCACATTCAGTCTATTACCAAGACCCGCCAAGTCTACTTCCTTGGCATTTCTCTGCTCTACCCTTTAGCCCCAAGTCCATCTCAATCTTCCCAATTCCAGTAGCCTCTAGACTCCCTGCTCAGTCTTGCTCCTTCCAAATCTATCCTCCATATCAGACATTCTGACTGAACCTGATCTACCTGAATTACAAATCTGTCTATGTCATTCTATGGCCTGGAACACTTCATTGTCTCTCCATTACTTCTAGGATATTTTCCAGGCTCTTTAGCATGACAAACAAGGCCCCCCAAGACGTGAAAGCCTCTGCATTCTCCAGCATGCCTTCTTGTTCTTCTGAAGTTAATCAATCCTTTCCAACACACAACATGCTGTCATTTGACTCCATTTTGCCTTTACTTGTGCTGTCTCCTCTGCCTTGAACATACTTCCCATCCCTCTGTGTCTGGCTAACTCCTAGATATCTTTCAAGCTCAACCTGGGTACCAGTTCTTCCAAGAAGTCTAATTGCCCAAGTTAAAGTGCATCACCTCTTTGCATGCTCCTAATGTAGAACATCCCACACTGCAGGGTTGTTATATGTGGGTGTGTCTATTTCCCCCCACAAGACTAAGGGTAGAATGGGAAATTACTCATCTTCATACCCCCTAGAATATTCCCTGTTGAACTTTTCAAGTAAACTAATTCAAAGACAAGACTTACAGAATACAGGAAGTGATTATATTTTAGACCAAGGTCTAATACTTTTTTCCATCTGTAACTCTATAAAACAATAACCTTGTAGGGTAGTTTGTTCTTCCTGATGTAGCAAGAGGGAGAAAATGCTGTTCACCAACATTCCTCTTGGGGGTCAAAGCATAGACCACTTTGTGGCTGAGTGTGGGCAGTGCTGCTCCATGCAGGACACAGGAGAGACTTTCTTGTTAATTCCAGAATCAAGATTGGAATGAGTAAATATTTAAGGCTGAAAATAGGAAAGGGAGTAAAAGTAATCCAGGAGTCAGATGGCTGTGGGTGTTCACTGTGAAACTCTTAGTAACTATTCAAATCTTACTAAGCTCATAAAATGTTTGGTTGATACACAAGTGGATTATGTGTGCACATGCATGCATGCATGTACAGGTGGGGTGTAATCTGGGAAAAGATCATTGGTTTATGTCTAGTGACAAGTGGTAGAAGAGAGACAGCATGCAAGGGTGAAGGACTGGAGATGGAGAGGACCATAAACAAGTAAGCTGTCACGAATTTGCTGTGCTATATTTGAAGCCATATGGTAGACCATATGGTTTGAGGTCATGCGTGAACCTTGGAGTTAGAACAAGGTAGGTTTGAATCCTCAATCCTAGATCCAACTTTCATCAGTTGGGTAGCCTTGCGTGAGTCATTTCACTTCTGTAAATCTGAGCCTTTTTCTATCTAAAGGGGTAAATAACACTGCCTCTGAATTACTGTAAAGATTAAGTGCTCAGTGCATTGTAACTCTTGTTAATGTCATTAGTGCTGTGTTTTGGGAAGATGTATCTGATGGTGGTGCTACAGGTAGACAGAAATGAGGAGAAACCAGAGACAAACTGACCAGAGGATATTTTAACAACTCTTCGGGAAAGAGGAGATGAGAGCCTGAATGAAGGAAATAGTGGTGGAAATGGAAAGGAAAAAAAAAAAAAAACTTTGAAGGGCAGGACTTAGTAACTGATTGAATAAGCATATCAGAGAGAAGGGAGGGTCTGAGCTGGAGCCAAACTTTGCATTACAGCAAGTGGACAATGAATGGTGATGTCATTGCTTCCAGCCATGCTACTCTCCCCTGTGTTCTCAGAACAGCCCACCAAGTGCCCACTCTCTGAAGTACAGGCTTTCTTCCCTACACCACCTGAGACTCCAGACTCTGACTAAAGTTCCTTGTCACCAGGAATCTTCCCTGATCACTCAAGTCCAGGCTTAGCTCTTCTTTCTCCAGCCAACTATTGATCCTCAAGTCACTTAAGAGTGGGTAGTTAATGATACTTTGTTTCTGGGGTTTTAGATCTGACCTGCCAACTAAATTTTTTGTTCTCTGGAGGGGAGAATCAAGTCTCACTCATTTTTCCATTATCTCATACAAAAGGTCCATACCTACTCCCCACTTCTGTGGCCAATCCTAATATTGATGGCTTCCTTTGTTCTGGACCTTCATGCAATAAGCAAAAGCAAGAATGCAAATCACCATTTGTGAGAGCACTATAAGGAAGAGAGTAAGTTTAAGAAAGGTAGGAGAAGAACCAGGAGACCATCTGAAGAACAAGGAAAATCAACCCAGTACAAATATTATTTTATGCTCACTATTATATTCACCATCATCAATACCACCACTAACAGTTTTTGGGCATCTACCATACACAAGGTACATGGATTATCTCAGTTAAAACCTCACAATGACCCCATGAGGTATCACTATCCCCATTTTATAAATGAAGAAACTGAGACTTAAAGAGGTTAAGCAACTTCTGAGTATTGACAGCTGTAAGTGATGGAAGACAGTAGACAGTAGAGTTTCTATTCTATGATCACATGGCTAATTGAGTTGTAGTAGTTACTAGATTAATAACTAGGGAGAGAGGTAACTATAAATACAGCATGGGGTGGTAGAAAGTACACTGGACTTTGAGTTAGGAGCCTGTAGTTCTGGTCCTGAGTGAGTTAAGATCTCTAGACCTGTTTATTTTATCTAGAAAGTGAAGAGATTACACTAGACAACCTCTGAGATGCATCCCAGCCCCCCAAATTCTGTGCTAGATACATCATCTATTTCTTAATGTGATAAGAGGCTTAATAGCATCACTTTTAATATAGATACGTACATTCTAAGGAGTTATTGGAATTATTAGGGGCAGATTAATCTGGGAAGGTCACATGGAGTTTTGAGAAGTATTTTGAAACAAGAAAGGAAATGGCATGACATAGAGAAATAACAAAAAAAAATTCAGGCTAGGATATGGTCAGAAAAATGACTAAAAGGAAGGAGTAGGTGAGTCATGTGCACAGCATAACTAGCAGCTTCGCCTGGCTGCAGTGGGAAGGACCATCACAGCAGGAAATGGGCACAATTAGTCAAGAATGGACCAGGTGGTGAACAATCTTGAAGGCAATGCATAGATGTCCAAAAAATCAGTAACTGGGGCAAACTCTCTATCCAACACATTTTTTGAGTTTGTACAGACAAAAATGACTAGATGAATTAACTTTTCATCTATTAATTTGTTATCTGGGTAAAATAGGAACAATTATAGCTATCTAAAGGGAACTTTTGAAAAGGAAAAGTATGAAATAAGAAGTTGTTCTGGCATGACAGTTTTAAAACCACCTGAGCCAAGTAAAATGTTTTGGGATACAAGCACTACACTTCCTCAGAGCATGCTTATGAGTGTGTGTGTGTAAGACAGAGAGGGAGAGAGCTAAATGTGGTGTGTGCATAAATGTAAGAGGAAATTGTTGAGGTCTGCGTGTTACAAGGTTGGCTTTTTTTAAGTGATGGTTGGCATATTTTCTTAATTTATTCCCAGAATGTAAAATGACCCAGCCTAACTTTCCCAATGTACTACAAGTCCCTTAAACTTTGTTTTGCCTTTCTGAAATCTTGTATTCAGGAAAAGGATCTTTGTCCAAGAGGACTAAAACTAATGAAACCCTATGTCACCTTTTTGGAAGACAGTTCCACTTCCATGTCATTAGAAAATAGTAGAGCTATTTCCATTTAAAATCTTAATAAAATTATTAGTTTTGGTAATAAACTATATAGAATAGTTCTTATCAGATCAGAACATTTTTCCTTGGAAAGTACATCACAAAAATATTTATTTTCTATTCTCCTGTTTCTGAAATACATTTTCTGTCATTATAAAAGTATCAAAAGACACATTTAAGATTTAAATTTTCCACTATATCTGCAGGAAGGATTTCTAGGCAGAACTGGATGGCTAAATTGGGAAACAAGAAAGAAAAGGGTACTAACTTGAGCATATATTTACCATGTGTCAGCTGGATACTTTACCCATATGATGTCATTAAGCATCATAACTCTCCTACACATGAAAACATAAGAGCATTTGAGTTGCTTGCCCGAGTCACACCGCTAATGAATGAGAGCAGAAGGAAGCAAGTCCTGGCCTACCCAACTCCAAAGCCCATGTCCATTCCACCAGCAGTAGAAAACACCATTTTGCCTCTTGGGTAGAAGGAAAGGGGTTCCTATATGTTATTAAAATATTTTGGTGTTAGAAGTTATTAAAAAAATTATAGGGATAATTTACAAGAGCTATTTAGAATCAATTCCATTAAACTTTCTAATTTATTTGCTATCATAGGGTAGGGAATTGAGGCAATTCCATCTTCAAATACACATCCAGAATCAGATCTCTTCTCATCGCTACTCTGCTGCCGCATGCCTCTGTCATCTCTGTTGCCTAAATCATTGCAATCGATTTCTAACTGATTTACCAGATTTAGCCCCTGTCTCCTTTTCAATAATACAGCAACCCAGAAGGATCCTTAAAAGTTCATAACATAAAACTCTTCTACTCCAACTGTTCAATGCCTTTGCATCTCATCAGAGTAAAAGCCCAAGTATTTAAGGTTCCAAAAGTGCCTACTTGATCCGGCCCATGGATATCGCTTTGATCTCATCTACTGTAGTTTTCTCCATCATAATCTTTCCTCTCTGCCACAAAGATCTTCAATTCCTAGAATATCAGACACCTCTCTGCCTCAGGACCTTTGCTCTTGGTTTTCCCTCTGCCTAGAACATCTCTTCCTCAAGATATCTGCAAGGCTTGCTTCTTTAACTCTCTTAGATCTTACTTAAATGTTAGCTGCTAAGTAAGACTTTTCTGATGATCCTATTTCAAAATTGCAATCCTCCTCCCCACATGAATCCTATCCATCCTTCCAAGTTTTGTCTCCATAAAATTACATTTTTTTACTTATTATCTATCTCGGTGACTTGCACGGAGCTCTATATTGTCAGGGAATTGTCGTCTATTTCATTTACTGCTGAATCTCCAGCATCTGGAAAAGTACCTGACATTCGGTAGGGACTCAATAAATAGTTATGGTATGAAAGAATGAGTTATTCAATACCCCTTACTGTGTGCTTGCTAAACACCAGGCATGGATTTTAGTCTCATATCTGTTCCTTAACAGCTGTTTATCTCAGAGAAAAATCACTTCATTTTTGTGAGCCAACTTTTTACCATTTGTAAACAATGATGCATCATTTCAATTTGTCAGTTTTACAAAACATATATTGATCAAGTACTATATATAAAGAACTAGGCCTGGCCTGTTCGAGGTGGAAGTGGATAAAAAAAATGAAGAAGGCACAATGCCTGGTCTTTAAAATATTTACTTCTAGAAGGAGGCCCAAAAGAGAAGTACAAATAAAATATCAGGGGAGTTCAAAGAACATCAAATTTTATTGGACAATCTTAGGAAAGGCTTTGTGGTTTATTTAGTTATATGATGTGATTAGGATTTTCTTTTCTCAAAGGGTGATTAGGATTTTGAAGAGGAGTGTGTTCCAGATGGATTGAAAAATATAAATGAAGAAAGAAATGGATAATAATGGAAGGCAAAAGCATGTCTAGTTCAAAAGAAACAGAGCTAACAGAAGAGAAGGGGAGGTCACACTGTATTTTAAGAAGGTATACACATCCTCAGAAAAGTACAGAAGGCAATATATCTGTATTGGCTAGAAGTCTTTCAACAGCAAGTCTCAAAAGGTCAAACCATTTTAAGCAGAAAAGAAAAAAGAAGAAGAATTATTCAACACAAGCTCACTGTGTGATGGAGTGCAAGAATGGCTTATGAACACTGCCTAGTCTAGTTCTACTTCCCTGACATCTCTTTGTGAGCTGACATTCTTCTCTCCTGTTGCACATAGTTTATTCTGGTCTTCAAGCCACATGCTACACTCCTGCAAAATTATTTAAGAGGTTACCAAAGCAATGGCTTTTAGGCACTTGGAAAAAAGTAAGACTGGATGGAGAGGCAAAAATGGGTTCACAGACAAAAGTTATTCCAAATTCCCTACACTTCAATTTTTTGACAGGGTTATTAATTTGGAAGATCAGAAAAATACCATAGAACAGTGAAGTATTTCAGGATGTGTCAATATACCATGTTTAGTTTGCTGTGTTAGGCCTTGTGTGTTCTGGCCCCTGAGCTACCCGACAGTCTCCTTTGCTCCTCCCTCGGCTTCCCTTGTCACAAGGAAGGTGTCTACCTCCTCCACTAGACGACAAGTAAAATTGAGGGTAGAAAATGTCATTTTTACCTATTATGGTTCCAGCATTTAGCAAAGGTCTTAGCCCATAGCAGGCATATAATTAATGTATATTTAATTGGTAAATGAATGAATGACATTTTACAGATAAAAATTAATTACGGTATATAGTTTAAATGAGAGTAACTGAGCTTTTGTTTATTTGCAGTAAATAACTTTATTAAAAGTGTGTATAGGTTTGTGTAATAACTTTGAACTGCAGGAGGTTTTTCCATTGAGGGACATAGTGTCTGAACCTAGTCGTATGCTGTTCAACATTCCCATCAATAATTCAGATGGAGGAAAGGGAGGAAAGCTTATTACACCTTCAATGGAATTCAGAGACATATGTGGAATGAAAATAGCGTTATGAAAAAGAGCTTGACAGACTGTAGAGATAAAAAACAAGACGAAATTAAATAGAAATAAATCTCTGCATCAAAGTTCAAAATCAACATTAACAATGGAAACATGATTTGATGCTATTTCAAAAAGGGGAAGGGTCTGAGAATAGAATTGTATTTCGGTTAATTGCCTTCATTTGCCTTCACAGTTGCTACGGTTTGAATGTCCCTTCCAAAACTCATGTTGGAACTTAACTCTCAATGTGGCGATACTGAGAAGTGGGACCTTTAAAAGGTGATTGGATCATGAAGGCTCTGCCCTCATGAATGTATTGATCCATTCATAGATTAATGGATTAATGGGTAATCATGGGAGTGGAACTGACAGCTTTATAGGAAGAGGAGGAGAGACCTGAGCTAGCATGTTAGCATGCTCAGTCCCCCTTGCCATGTGACACCGCACAGCCTCGGAACTCTTCAGAGAGTCCCCACCAGCAAGAAGGCTCTCACTAGATGTGGCCCCCTGACCTTGGACTAATCAGCCTCCATACCTGTAAAAAATAAATTCCTTTTCTTTATAAATTACCCAGTTTCGATTTAGTAGTGAGTACATGTGGTGTTTGTTTTTCCATTCTTGTGGTACTTCACTTAAAAGGATGGTCTCCAGTTCCATCCAGGTTGTTATTAGTTCACCATTTTTTATGGCTGAGTAATACTCCATGTTGTACATATACCACGTTTCATTAATCCACTCACATATGGTAGTAAAATTCAATGGAAATCAAGCAGGTGAGAGGGAATGGGTAAATTCACATCTAACAGGTACAATGCACACTATCTGGGTCATGGACATGCTTAGAACTTTGACTCACTGTACACAAAAGCAATTCATGTAACCAAAACATGTGTACCCCCATAATATTCTGAAATTTAAAAAATAACTAAAGCTATGAGAGAAAAAAATAAATAAATGAATAAACTTACTCAGTTTCAGGTATTCTGTTATAAGCAACAGAAAACAAACTAGGACAGTAGTCCTATGTATTTTATCTTTATATTTAATAACATTCCAAAACAGGATACCATACCAGAATACCAATGGAATTCATGGCACAAAATAGTGAGGAATCTTGAACTATAGACTCTACTTAAAAAAAAAAAAAAGCTCTATTGAGAGATAATTCATGTACCACATAACTCACCCTTTTAAAATGTAAAATTCAGTGGTTTTTAGTATATTAACAGAGTTATGCTACCATCACCACAATCAAATTTTAGAATATTTTAATCACCCCAAAAAGAAACCCATACTTATTAGTAGTCATTTCCCATTTCCCCTCTCCCACCACATGGTAACCACTAATCTACTCTTTGCCTGTTCTGGACATTACATATACAGAGAATCATACAATATGTGATCTTTCGTGACTGGCTTTTTATCATAATGTTTTCAAGCCTCATCCTTACTGTAGAATGTATCAGTACTTCATTCCTTGTTATGGTCAAATAATATTTCATTGTATAGGTACACTATATTTGTTTATCTATTCATTAGTTGTTTATATTTGGGCTGTTTCCATTTTTTTGTTTATTATGAATAATGCTGCTATGAACATTCAATGTACAATTTTTTGTATATGTATTTTCATTTCTCTTGGGCAAATACTTAGGAGCAGAATTGCTGGGTCATATGGTAACTCTATGTTTAAGTTTCTGAGGAACTGTCAGGTTGTTTTCCCAAGTGGCTGCACCACTTCACAAGCCCAACAGCAATGTATGAGGGTTTCAGTTTCTCCACCTCCTCTCCAACACTTACTGTTGTCTGTCTTTTTTATTATAGCAATCATAGTGGTATGAGGTGGTATTTCATAGTTTTGATTTGAGTTTCCTTAATGTCTAATGATGTTGAGCACATTTTCATGGGCTTATTGATCATCTGTATATATATATATATCCTCTTGGGATAGATGTCTACTCAAATCTGTTGCCTATTTTTTAATTGAGTTATTTTTCTATTTTCTATTTTCTATTATTGAGTTGCAAGTGTTCTTTAAAAATTCTAGATAAAAGTTTATTATCAACTATATGACTTGCAAATATTTCTTCCCAATGTGTGTTGTCTTTTTATTTTTACTGACTCTTCTTCACTGTGAAATCAGCTTGAGCCTTTTGACAATATTGCTAACAAAAATTAACATAATATTAGGCATTAATACAAATATAGAGTCCAGATCAAAATATATATGTTCTTTGCCAATCTGGCCACTATGGAATGTTGAAATCTGTTCAAAGTACCACCATGTAGAAGGCATACAAAAAAATCAGATAAAATCTGCCAGGGTTGAACAAGGGTTTGAAAACCATTTTGTATTTCATATGAAAAACTTTAAAAGAGGTAGCAGAGTATATTTAGCACAGAATAAGGATTCTCCAGCTACTAAAGGATACCCATGTAATCCTTTGGAAAACAAAAGTAAAATAAATGAATTCCAAAGAAAAAGACATGTTGGGGTCTATAAAATGAAGGAATTAAAACAGCCACACAATGCCTAGTGCCTATCAGGTATTTAATAAATATTATTTAAACTAATCAAAGAAGGAATGGATTAGGCTCATCCAAAAGTTGATCAGTAGCTTTATGCTTCCACAAGGAACAGGCCCCCACTAATAAACTTTAAGAATGGCTGGGTAAAGTGGCTCACGCCTGTAATCCAGAACTTTGGGAGGCCAAGGAGGGAGGATCGCTTGAGCCCAGGAGTTCAAAGGTGCAGTGAGCTATGATTGCTCCACTGCAGTCAGCCTGGGTGACAAAGTGAGACCTTATATCTTAAAAAATAAAATAAAGTGTTCAAGAAAGTAAAAAAGAGTCTCTGCTGCTCTTCCGGTAGAAAGATTTCCCACACTAGTAAAAAAAAAAGATGAGCTAACCTCTGAAGTCCCTTCCAAGTCTAAGATTCTATCACTTTAAAAACCCAGATCAGGCAGCTATTGATGAAGATTATAAATTTGTAATTAATTTTGAATTAGTAATATACTCACAAGGAAAAATTCAAGGTACAAAGAAAATATAGTGAAACTTAGGGCTTCCTGTCACCCCTATATCCCAGGCCAGCCAGGCCCCTCCCCAGAAATAACCCTGGGGAGTTATTGCTTATAATAATGCTTCTTATTCAGAGATGTTCTACATATATAAAAGTATATATTGTATTTTTACACAAATGGTAGCTTATTTACACAATGTTTTGCATTGTGCATTTTTCACTTTTAAATTTGATACATTACAGATTATGTCGGTACATAGAGACCAATTTTATTCTTAATAAAGTCTGTATAGTATCCCATAGTATGGAACTTCTATAATCTATTTAACTAGACCCCTAGTGATGGAAATGTGTTGTTTTCTATTTTTTGCTATTATAAACAATGCTGCAGTAAATATATGTTCCTCATTTTGTATATGTGAAAATAATTATTTTTTGAATAAATTACCTAAGTAGAATGGTTTGAATCAAAAGCGTTTATATTTTTATTTTTGATAGAATTGCCAAATTGTTTTTCATAGGAGTTGTATCAATTTATCCTTTCACCAGAAATGTTTGAGAACATCTATTTCCCCTTATCCTTAACCCCTAACCTAACACAGTGCTTTTATTTTTTATCTTTGCCAATATAATGGGTGAAAAATGTTATTCATTGTCTCTTCATTTGCATTTCTCTTATTATAAATGAAGTTGAGCATCTCTTCATGTTAAAGAGCCATTTGCATAATTTTTTAAAATATCCTTAGCTACTTTGCTACTTAAGTTATTGGTTTTTTCCTTAGTGATTAAGTTGGGCTCTTTATGTACTGTAGTATTAAGGAAATTACCATTTGTCTGCTATGATTTGCAAATTTTTTCCCAGATTGTAATTGTATTTTGACTTTATGTTTTTCTCTCATGGAGACATTTTTTAATTTTATATAGTTGAACAAAACAAATTTTTTATGGACTCTGAGATTGGTTTCAACTTAGAAAAACCTTCCCTATTCCAGGATAATATTAAAAATCATCCCATATATCATCTAGTACTTTTATGATTTTGTTTTTCACATGTCACATCTTTGAATTTGAATGTGAAATTCAGAGTGAATGTGAATTTTCCACCACCTGGAATTTATTTTAAGTAGAAGTAGGAATTCCAGTGATTTTTCCAGATGGCTACCTAATAATGTCTTATTGAATACAGATAATAGATTAACTTCATAGTCTTGAGGATAATCCTCACAAGTTATCACAGTACCTACGAGGACAGCAAATATGTAGTGGTGGAATATTAATAGTGATAATAAAAACAGTAATAACAACAATGATAATTGTTATACTTACATGGTGCTTACTATGTGGCAGGCACAATTCTTAGCATTTCATACAAATACTACCAGGTAATTATTGCTAATTCCAAGAATTGGCCAGATTCACAAAACAATTGACCCAACAAGCCATATCCTTCCCACTCTCTAAGGTAACTTGGTTAAAATATGGATAAAAGCAAAGAGAACAAAATTTGTCATATTTGTAGCAGAATTGGAGAGAACTCCAGGAATTAAAATACTTTATTCATTTGCCTGCTCAGTAGTTCAGGTAGTATTTGTTGAGTACAAGCCTTTGTGCTAAGAAAATGGGATAAAGCCTGGACAAGACACCCATTAGATTGGGCAAGACACCACGATTACATTTTATATTAGGTCGTTAAATATGAAATGTCCAATTTCGAGTCAAAAGTGTAGTTTATTATATCTCAAACAAGAAGCAGTACAATTAATCAAAGTATGTGCCTAAATTATCGACACGGCCTTGCCATCTTAACAGTAGCTCATTTATGCCAGCAGCAAAGAAGCCTGGAGAGCTAGTGGCAATGAAATTGTAAAAGGCATTTTCCACAGCTTGTTGAGAATTGAATATTTTTCCTTGCAAGAAGTGGTCCAAAGCCTGAAAGAAGTGGTGGTAAGTTGGTGCAAGGTCTGGTGAATACGGTGGATGACAGTTTCCAAGTCCAGCCTCTGTAGTTGGAGCAGCATTGTTTGTGTGACATGTGGTCGAGCATTGTCTTGCAAAAGGATTGGCCTGTCTCTATTGACCAATCTCAGCTGCCTAATCGCAAGCATACTCATCATTTCCTTCAACTGGTTGCAGTAGACACCTGCTGTAATCAATAGACCAGGTATCATGAGGCTCTGGTGGATAATAGCAGTGCTGGACCACCGAACAGACACCATTAGCATTTTTTTGATCAATATTCAGTTTTGGACTGTGTTTCGGCACTTCATCTTTATCCAACCATTGTGCCAAACACTTGCGATTGTCAAAAAGAATCCATTTTTCATAACATGTAACAATATGGTGTAGAAATGGTTTTCCTTTATGTCGTGACAGCAAAGAAAGGCAAGCTTCTGCAAGATGTTGATTAGCAATAAGAAAAAGGAAAAAGAAAAAAGAAAAAAAAATTTTAAAAGAAAGGCAAGCTTTAAGACGATTTCTCTTCTGATGCTCGTTTAATTCATGTCACTAAAGTTGTTCATATTCACTTGACAGGTGCTCTGCTGCCTTATGTTTATTATATATGGTGTGTGTCTGTCGCCATGGTTTTAAAGGGCCCAAACACCTTAGGCAAAATCCAAACACATATATAAAAGAAATAACTGGTCTCTTGCTCTCTTCTAACTCTGTGCTTGGTGGATTTTGGATGCCAGACTTTGAGTCACAAGATTAGGGGAGAGCCTGCACATGCAGACATGTAATCTCAGGACTGGCATGTGTGTGCATAGATCACATTCCACAAGGAGATTTTCTAGGGCTGGGACCTGGATATATACTATGGTGGTGATAATGATGATGATGGTGTATTATTCATTTAATTCTCATGACAATTCTATCAGGTAATATTTATTATTATGTCCATTACAGAAGGAAACTAAAGTATAGAGAAGCTATGAAACATGCCCAAGGTCACATTGCTATAAAGAGGTGGAGAAAGAATTGGAAATTGGATCTGTTTGATTTGAGAACTATTTAGGAAGTCATTCATTTGACAAATATTTATTGAGCATCTACTATGGGCTAGACACTGAGGTGCAATGTCGAGCAAAATAGCTTTGTGGTCCAGCTTTCATGGAGCTTACAGTCTAATGTGCCAGAAAGATAATCTAATTATATAAAGTATATAATTGTAGTAAATACCACGAAGAAAAAGTACAGAGAGATATTACTTTTTTAAAATTTCAAAATATTGAGGGGGTACAAATGTTTTTGTTACATTTATACCTTGTATAATGCTTAAGTTGGGGCTTTTATTGTGCCCTCACCAGAATAGTGTTCATTGTACCCAATAGGTAAGTTTTACCCCTCACCCCATCACCCTCCTCCCTTCTTGGTTTCTAATGAACTTTACATCTCTCTGTGCCTGTGTGTGCCCACCATTTAGCTCCCAATTATTAGAGAGTACATGTGGTGTTTGTTTTTTCATTCCTGAGATACTTCACTTAGGATAATGGCCTCCAGTTCCATCCAAGCTGCTACAAAAGACCTTATTTCATTCTTTTTTATGGTTGAGTAGTACTCCGTGCTATGTATATATACCACATTTTCTTTATCCACTCATGAATTGATGGGCACTTAGGTTGATTACACATCTTTACAATTGTGAATTGTACTGTGATCAACATTAAAGTGTGGAGTCTTTTTGATAAAATGACTCTTTTCCTTTGAATAGATACCCAGTAGTGGGATTTGGGATTGCTGAAATCAAATGGGAGGTCCATATTTATTTCTTTTAGGAATTTCCATACTGTTTTCCATAGAATTTGTACTAATTTGAAGTTCCACCAACAGTGTGTAAGTGTTCCTTTCTCTCTGTATCCCTGCCAGCATCTATTGTTTTTTGACTTTTTAATAATGGCCAGCCTGATGGGCTAAGGTGGTATCTCACTGTGGTTTTAATTAGCATTTCTCTGATGATTAGTGATGTCAAGTATTTTTTCATATGTTTGTTGGCCATTTGTCTATCTTCTTTCAAAAAACTTCTCTTCCTGTCTTTTGCCCACTTTTCAATGGGGTTGTTCATTTTTTTTCTTGCTAGTTTGTTTGAGTTCTTTATAGAGTCTGGATATTAGCCCTTTATTGGATGTATAGTTTGTGAATATTTTCTCCCATTCTGTAGGTTGTCTATTTACTCTGTTCATTATTTCCTTTGAAGTGCAGAAGCCTGTTAATTTAATTAAATCTCATTTATTTATTTTCTCACTGTGGCCATTTTTTGTATGTCAGTGTCTCTTTCAAGAGCCCTGAGACTGTATCTTTTCTATACCTCTGAAATCCATCAAGTTCCCTCTAGATCCCTCACCACCACCTTGCACAAGCCATCGTCACCTCTTGCCACCCCTTATCCACTGTTTTTCTTTCTGAGGTTTCAGTTACCTGGGGTCAACTGCGGCCTAAAAATGTTAAATGGGAAATTTTAGAGAAACCAATCCGTAAGTATTAAATTGTGTGTCATTTTCAGTTTTCAGTAGCATGATAAAATCTCTCACTTTCCCACTCACTGCTACTCAGAACATGAATCATCCTTTTGTCCAGCGTATCCACGCTGTGGACACTACCTGCCCGTTAGTCAATTAGTAGCCATCTCAGTAATCATATCAAAAAAACATAGTATTAAATATATATAGGATTCGGTGTGATCTGGGGTTTCAGGCATACACTAGGGGTCTTGGAATGTATCCCCACAGATAAGGGGGTGACTACCGTGTTGCAATAGATTCTTAATTGGTTTCATTATTTTCACTCTACAACCCGCTCTTTATTCTGCAACTGGAGAGGGTTTTTTTTTTTTTAATGCAAACTGATCATGTTGCACATATACTCTCCACTTCTTAACATACATTAGAGACTCCACATTTACCTTAGGATAAAAATCATAATCTTTAGCATGGCCCTTATGGGCCTCAAGACCTCCCTGACCTCATCTTGTGCATATGTTCCCTCCCTCTCTCTCTTCCTCTCTTTAATCCTGCTAAACCAACTACTTCCAGTCCCTGGAACTTACCATTAAACACACAGAGGATTTAGATTTTTCTCTTGAAGGAAATAAAGTTAGTAAAGATATTTGATCAGGTGGGTACCATGATGCAAGTATCCTGGAAAGGAGAAGAAAACCAGGTATATTGATTGACCAGTATATTGATGAGTCCTTTATGACCAGCCAGAAAATCAGTGCAATAATCTGGGTGTGACTTGTGCAATGGTGGTGCACACAAAAGAGGCAGGAAGAAATATAAAAGACATTTCAATGGAAAAATCTTCAGGATTGGGTGCCTAGCTGGTTATGAAGAATGAAGGGAAAGAATTAGCTAAGGAGAATGTTCCTCTGTTGAGAAGGAACAACTGGCAGAGGATCTTGGTTCAGGGGTTAAGACAATGAGTTCTGTTTTAGACTTGTTAAGTCCCGTTGAGGGAGAGCTGACCAAAGGAAATGTCCTGCGAAGGCATGGACTGTATAGCAACACAAATTTGGGAGCATCCTCATGGCAAAGAGGGAAGATCAGAGACTTGAATAGATCAGCTCTCTTGGGAAGAATGTAAAAAGGGTCTAGAAGGCCAAAACTGAGCCCGAGGAAGTTCTCAGAGTAATGAGTTAAGAGGAATAAGAGAAGCTATGAAGAAAAAAAGGGTGTCTATTATATCAAAGAGGTAGGCAGAGCGTGGAATGGTGTGATGTCTTGGAAATCAGAACAGAGGAGATTTCAAGAAGGATCAGGTATTCATACAAGGTCATGGGAAACAAAGGCCAAGAGAGGGCTTTGGATTTTGGTTAATAAAAAAAAAAGAATATCTTTTTTTTTTTTTTTTTTTTGGAGACAGAGTCTTGCTTTGTTGCCCGGGCTAGAGTGAGTGCCCTGGCGTCAGCCTAGCTCACAGCAACCTCAAACTCCTGGGCTTAAGCGATCCTACTGCCTCAGCCTCCCGAGTAGCTGGGACTACTCGGGAGTAGCTGGCACAGGCATGTGCCACCATGGCCGGCTAATTTTTTCTATATATATTTTAGTTGGCCAGATAATTTCTTTCTATTTTTAGTAGAGATGGGGTCTCGCTCTTGCTCAGGCTGGTCTCGAACTCCTGACCTCGAGCGATCCACCCACCTTGGCCTCCCAGAGTGCTTGGATTACAGGTGTGAGCCACTGCGCCCGGCCAGAATATCATTTTTTCACCTGAGAAAGTCTCTTTAGAAGGTAAGAATAGAAACCAGAAAAGAGAGTGCTAAGAAATAGGTCATTACTAACATTGGAAAACAAAAATGGTTTTGTAATCCATTTAATTTATACATTTTAAAGAGTCAAGAAGGCAAACCACTATTCACTTACCAGACATCCTGAAACACTTCTTTGTGTTCAAGAATAGGCTGCCATATTTTGTAAGCAGAGACCAAAGACCACATAAAACATTTCTCTTAAAACCGCCAAGGTTGGGAAAGCTGTGAAAAGTCCCAGTATGAAGTGTTTTCAGAAGATTTCCCCAGCTTCCATTCTTGCTTATTCAGAAGAATATTTGCAGTCAGTTGTTTTTCTAAGTGATGTCTGAATTTTGTCATTGCAACATGCAAAAAGGCAGCTGGCTGCTTTCTTCCTGTTTACGTTTTGCTCTTAACTCAGACCTGAAATAGCCCAACTCTCCAGCTATGTCTTCATAAGCTTCTTGTAGCATTAGAAAACACCTAGACTCTTATCCATTCATTCTAAACCTTCATATAAACTAGTCATTACTCAGCAATACCTATCATTGGCTTTCATTAAAGGAAATGTAGTAGCTGTATCCAAAAATTCTTAAACATAAATCATCTTTTCATTCGCCATTTAATTCATTCTATATATGCCAAACACTATGCTGGTTTCTGAAAAGATGTTCACACTTTTATTGGGGACAACATGCACTCTTTTTCCCCCACAGGAGAGGATGTGTACTCCAAGAAGAGTCATTTTGAAGATGTGCTAAAGGGTCCCAGCTCAGCTTATCACAGGAGAGAGAGGAGAATTCATGGATTTGCTACACCAGAAGGGAAACACTGTACAGAATTACTCTTTGTCTTTATAATCTTTAAGTGGGATATGGACCAGGGTGGGAGCTAAGGACTCTGTAAAGACAATAATTCTTTCACCTGAAAGGGGCATGGCTTATACTTTGTTCTTTTCACTCTGGAGTGGACATTAATGATCTTTTTCTCTGGCTTATTGAGAAGCCAATTACAGTTTGCTCTAAACAAGTTAACATGAAGATTATTAAAGGGAATGAAGTGATTGGAATGTCTTTATCTAAAACATCAAAAGCATTCCTGCTGAAAGAATTCAGCTCAATCTTTCTCTTACAGCAATGACCTGATTTTTCCTTACCTTCTGAGGAGAAATTTCAAACTAAGGAAATCTGCCAAATCAACAAAACATGTGTTTGAGATTTTCAATAGCAAATCCGAAAGATTGCCAGGAAATTAGTTCAGAATCTGAATTTACTATACATCTCACTTTGTTATATAATATTTAGGGTTGGTCATTTTGAGATGTCTACATAGATAGTTTTCTTCTGACTGTATCTCTTCCTCCCCAAAAATGTGAATTGTGTCATTCAGTATTTGAATGTTGATAATGACCATGATGATGCAATGGCAAATTTCCAAAAGTATGTTTTGTTAATGTTATATTTGGTTGGTTGGTTTGTTTAGAGATGAGATCCTGCTCTGTCACCCAGGCTGGAGTTCTGCTGTGTGATCACAGCTCACTGCAGCTTCAAGCTCCTGGGCTCAAGCAATTCTCCCACCTCAGCTTCCCAAGTAGCTAGGACTACAGGCTCATGCACCACATCCCACCAATTTTTTATTTTTTGTAGAGATGGTATCTTGCTATGTTGCCCAGGCTGGTCTCAAACTCTTGGCCTCCAGCAATCCTCCCACCACCACCTCCCAAAGTACTGGGATTACAGGTGTAAGCCACTATGCCTGGCTGGTATTGGTTTTTTGAAGATTAAATTTCTTTTCTCCACTACATATTTTTAATTTATTAATATTAGCAACCTCATGCCTTCAGATAGCTCTTATTTTTCTATTCTCAATTAGTAGGCACCATACAGGCCAACAGCTTTATGCAGTTGTTAAAGGCAAGGAAAGAAATTATGTCCCACCTTCATGGTAGAAAAATGCTTGAAAATTCAAGGTACATTAGAAATTACCCTAAAATGAAATACTGAGTTCTCCTAGGGCTACCTTGATTTTACTTACATCCTAGAAATTTACCAGTAAGTTCTGGGACTAGTATTTGTTTTGCCATTCTCTAGTTAAATGAACCTAGGAAACTTACATGACATCCTAAACCTTATTCTATTTCCATAAACTTAATATTATCATCTTCATCTATTGCCAAAAAAAAGAATGATTCTTTGTGTGAATGTACTTTGTAAACTCTCAAGTGCTCCACAAATCCAAGTCCTATGATTACTAAATTGGTCATGTAGTATCTCTGTTAATAATGACCTTAGTGGTGGGGCTCACTCACATCCATTTACTCAGGCCTCCCAGCATATTGCACTTGGACCATTCTCTAAGCAATAGGGACAGACCTCCTGTACGTGGGAGTCTAAGGAGCAGGGCACAAGAAACCCCAAAACCCTTAAAGCACATCATTCCTTCTGGCTAATTAAGACTGGACCACAGTAGTAATAACTCAGGGGAAAGAAAACCTGTTTCCCTAGATTACAAATTTATATCCTGCAAATTCATTAAAAATGAATTTTCCAGTTTGAAAATATATTTAGGTCATTACCTAAGAATTTAAAAAGTTCAAAAATGTTCATTGGCAGGAAGCTAACTCATGGAAATAACACTGCCCAGAAAGTGGAGAGACCTGTGTGATCTTGGCTCTCCACCCTCCATCCCCAGGTTTCAAGATCCTCAGCTACAAAAGCAGGTTGGCTTGACTGAGCCCATGTTTCCTTCCAACTTGGCAGTTCCATGATCCCTAGTGACCCAGGATCTAGCAACCCTGCCTGGCATTGCCTAATTGTTCCTGGGAACTAACAGAGCATGAAGTGGTTTCATGCTCAGTTGAGAAATATAAGGATGAGTCTGTTAATTGTGGCCAGAAAAACACATCACTTCTGACACAGAAAGAAGACAGAGGGTGAGGAATCAAGCCAGAGCCCCAAACCAAAATGAGGTTAGAAGCCAAGCGGTTTGAGAAGGACTTACATAATGGCTTGTCACTCCCTCACTCTGTGGCTTTTGCTTCCTTATAATGATTGCCTCTGCTAGTTGCCTGGAAGGTGAATGTATAGAGTCCTGACTTGTTACTCAGGCTCTGTCCAGAATTCCTTGCATTGCATAGCCCTAGGTAAGTCACTTAGCCCCTCCAGCCTCAGTTTCTTCAGCTGTGAAGTGGTTAAGCTGAACAATGAATGAATGTGTTAATAAATTAGGTGAAAAGCAGGGGACAGGAAAGATCATTAACAGCAATAGTAAAGTATCTTACGGATCATGTCATCAGGATGTGATTTATTCATTAATTCAGCAACCTTTTTTTTTTGTATCAGGCATTATTCTAGGTGTTGTGGATACAGAAGTAAAAAGGAAAAAAAAAAGATATCTTTCCCATTTTGGAGCTTAAGTTGCTGTCAGAATGACAGCACATAAACAAAAAAGTAAGTAAAACATATAGCATGTCAGCAGGTGATGAGTGTCTCAGAGAAAAAGGGCAAGGAAAGGACCTAGAGAGTCCAGGATGGGGATGGAGGTGGCGTGGGGCACTGCAAATACCTGAAGGAGGAGGAGGAGTGAGCCGGGGCTGTCAGGAAGCAGAGCCCTCCAGCAGAGAGAACAGCAAGCACCAGTGAGGCTGGAACCCTGTGGACGCTAGGCAGAGAGTAGCAGGAATGAGATCAGAGGTTTGACAGGGGACAGATTGCATAGAGCTCTGTGGGACTTTGGTTTGTACTCAGGGTGAGATAGGAGGACATTGGAGAATTTTGAGCAGAGGAATAACTAAACCAACTTAGGTTTCAAAAAGAACATTCCGGTGCAGTGTAGAGAACAGACTATAGGGAGACAAAAACTAAATCAGGGAGATCAATTAAGAGACTGTTACAATCAAGCAAGATGATGATGGCTTGGATTGTGATGATAATGTGCAGGTAGGGAGAATGGTCCGATTTTATATATTTTGAAGATCCAATTGGGCTTTGTTAACGAATTAGATGCAGAGTCTGAGAGAAAAAGAGGAGTCAAGAATGACTTTAAGTTTCTTTGGCCTGAGTAGCTAAGAAGAATGGGCTTGGCATTTACTGAAATGGGAGAGGTAGCAGGAAGAAAAGGTTCGAGGAGGAAGATTAGGAGTTTATTAAGTTTGAGATGTTAGACGTACAAGTAGAGATGTTGAAAAGGCAGTTAGATATCCTGGAGTTTAAAAAGAGGATGTCAGAACTGTAAGTACACGTGTGGAAGTCTTCAGTGCTCAGATGGTGTTGAAAGAGCTGAGGGTGGAGGAGCCACTAAGGGAAGAACAGGAGAGAGAGAAGAGTTCTGAGGATGGAGATACGGAGCACTCAGTGTTTAGTGGTCAGCACATAAGGAGGAACCAGCAAAGAAACCAGTAAGGGAGAGATGAAAGAGGTGGGAGGAAAAACAGGAAAATATAATATTCTGGAAACAAAGTTACAAAAAAAAAGTCTTTCCAAGAAGAGGGATTAATTAACTGCATTGAGTGCTGCTGATAGGCCAAGTAAGACAGAGAAGTGATCATTGGATACAGCAATGTGGAGGTCATTAGTAACTTAGACAGGAGCTGTCTCAGTAACAGCCTGATTAAAGTGGCTTCAAGAGAAAATCAAAGAGGAATTGGAGATAGCTGGTATAGATAACTCTTTTCAAGGAATTCTGCTATATAGTAGAGCAGAAAATTGGAACAGTAACTGGAGGGGAAATGGTCAAGAGGGGTTTTACTTTTAAGGTGGGGGAATACAGTATGTTTTATGTAAATAGAGAAAGAATAGAAAGGAAGGAAAGAAGGAAGGGAAGGAGGGGAGGAGAGGAGACAAGAAGAGGTAAAGGAGGAAGGGAAGGGGGAAAGGACAGAGGAGGAAGAGGAATGAAGGGGAACGGCAAGAAAGAAGAAGGAAGAGTAAAAATTATGCACTGAAAAAAGAGATAAGATGCAAATATATAATATCAAAAATGAAAGTGAGTACATTACTACCAACCATACAGAAATAAAAAGTACTATAAGAGAATACTATAAACACTTGTACACTAAATAATTTAGATGACCTAAATGAAGTGGACAAATTCTTAGAATAATACAAATTACCTAAATTGACTCAAGAAAAAATAGAAAAGCTCAACAGACCTAAAACAAGAGATTGAATTAGTCATCAAAAACCGCCCAACAAAGAAATGTCACCAGCTTCACTGATGAATTCTACCAAATACATAAAGAAGGATCAACTCCATCCCTTTTCAAACCCTTAAAAAAAAAAAAAAGGAGGGAACATTTCCTGACTAATTCTATGAAGCCAGCATTACCCTGATACCAACACCAGATAAAGATATCACAGGAAAATAAAATTACAGACCAATACCCCTTGTGAATATAGATTCAAAGGCCCTCAGCAAAATACTAGGAAACTGAATCCAACAACATATTAGGAGATTATACACCATAATCACATGAAATTTATCCCAGGAATTTAAGGGTGGTTTAAAATAAGAAAATCCGTCAATGTAATATATCACCCTAATAGAATGGGAGAGGGAGCTAGCTACATAATCATCTAAATAGAGAAAGAAATGGCATTTGACAAAATCCAACACCGTTTGTTAAATTTTTTTCTGGATAAACAGAATTTAATGGAGTTTAACAGAGTACTGCTGCAGTCACATCACTTTCTGCTCTTTTTTGCTAATAGTTTTTCTCTTGAGTAAAGGCCCCACCCCTCCACCTTCTTTTTCATTCATGTATATACGTACTTGGTTCTTTTGCTTCAAAGAATATAGTGAACTTGCAGACTTTTAAAATGCCGGTAAAATCCGGACAGTACATGATAAGGTTTATGAGGAGTTGTATAATCTAAAATCTCATTTTTGGCCAGGCTCAGTAGCTCAGACCTGTAATCCCAGTAATTTGGGAGGCTGAGGTAGGAGTATTGCTTTAGGCAAGGAGTTTGAGATCAGCTTGGGCAATAAGGCAAGACCTGTCTCTACAAAAAAAATTTTTTTAATTATCTGGGCATCTGTAGTCCCAGCTTCTCGGGAGGCTGAGGCAAGAGGATCCCTTGAGCCCAGAAGTTTGAGGTTTCAGTGAGCTATGATGATGCCACTGTACGCTAGCCTGGGCAACAGAGGAAGACCCTATCTCTAAAAATAAATAAAAATAAAATAAAATAAAATAAAATGACATGTCTGACCAGCCAGATTTTCCTCCCAGGCATGTAGACCTATGTGGTGGGCGTGGTTCTGTGTTTTGTTGGGCAAGCAAGGGGTGGGTAAAGAGGGAGAAAGGGGTGGTTATCTTAGGAAACTTGAGGACAGGTTAGGGAAAGCTTTGAAGGAAATCCCCACTCCCTACCTGCTCCCTAGGCCCAAGGGCATTGCATTCCTCTGATATCCCTGAGCAAACCCTTGGAGAAACTTGTCTGGGTCCAGGAGAGTGACGAATATCCCTGATTCCCACTCACAGACACAGAGACTTCCAGATTGCACTTACCCACCTTGATGCCATCCTATTTCCTCTGTGCCATGTGGTCCTCTCCCCTCCACATTTTCAGGTGAAGGATGGTAGATTTATTAAAATATCTCTCACGTCCTCAAGCCAGCTCATCCTTTTATATTGCCTCTAATCTGTGCTGTAAACCTTTAAGTCATCTTTGACTCTCTCCTAATGCTCAAATATCCAATTAGTCATTAAATTCTGTTAATACTTCTAAGACTTGTACTGAATACACCTCATCCATCCATCCATCCATCCATCCATCCTGTGGTGCCTACTGTGTTCTAGATGATGTATAAGGTATTGGGAATTCAGATGTGGTTGAGACACAGACCTTGATTTTGCTTTCAAAGAGCTCACATTGTAGCTCAAAACACAAGCCAAATCTCATTTCCTAAATAATTAATTCCATACACTTCACTGTGGTAGCATTCCACCATCAGAACCCTCCACCATCAGAATTTATGGGGCCTCTCCGGCCTCCTTTGCCACAGCTTTCTCCACCCCTGTGGCATTCGGCTCTGACTATTCTGTGACCTTCTGCATTACCTCCCTGTGCTCGTGCTCAGACTATGCTTCTCTTCCTGCTTTGTGGAGGGAAAATCCTACTCATCCTCCAAAGCTCAGCTCAAAGGCCAGCTCCTCTTTGAAGTTCTCTCCATCATCCACTCAGAATTAATCCTTTCTGTCTTTGTGCTCTTATAATACTTATGCCTAAAGAATAGGATTTATGCCATTAGTCAGGGATAAATGTTTATTATTTATAATTGTTACAATTGTTGCTCCCTCATTAGATTATAGATACCTCTCAGGCAATAACTGATTCATGCATCTTTTTATTCCCTTACATGGTAAGTACTTGGTAAGTACTTGGTAAGTCTCCTATTGGCTATGAGATATACGAAATTCATATTGAATTATCTGGTATTATCATACTCAGTGCTCATTTTATTTAATGATACTTTCTTAGTAATCATATGTCTTTATTTTTATCTTATTTTATTTTATTTTTATTTATTTATTTAGAGACAGAGTCTTGCTCTGTTGCCCTGGGTAGAATGCGGTGACGTCAGCCTCACTCACAGCAACCTCAAACTCCCGGGCTCAAGTGATCCTCCTGCCTCATCCTCCCGAGTAGCTGGCACCATAGGCATATGCCATGATGCCACACTAGTTTTTCAATTTTTAATAGAGACGAGGTCTTGCTCTTTCTCAGGCTGGTCTCGAACTCCTGACCTCAAGCAATCCTTCCGCCTCGGCCTCCTTGAGTGCTAGGATTACAGTCATGAGCCACTGCATCCGGCCTCTTATGTTTTAAAATTATAGACTATTCCCCTACTTCATTCTTCTCCTGCCCTCTACCCCCTCATTTGTGGTGTATCAATTTGTTCCCATGACTCTGTTGAGAGGGAAATATTTGCTTGACAGCCATTGTTGCTTTGCAGGAGAGGTGCCGCCTATCATATGAAAGACTCACTCAAACAGCCTAGATGTAAGTCCTGACCTGCCATGTGACCTTGAGACAGTAAATTACCCTCACTGTACCTCAGTTCCTTGAGTATAAAAACAGTAGTTAATAAGGCTTACTTTATAGGGTGGTTGTGAGAAGTACCTGAAATACACATGGAGCACATAGAATACTGTGTAGCATATAGTAAGCACCCAATAAATGTTAGCTCTAATATCATTTCCAAAAAAATATTTTGATGACATTTATATTTCGTAAGAACTCAAGGCAGAATAATCACAATGTAGTAAGTTTCTTCAGATGTACCAAAACATTTCCTGGATGGTGTCATTCAATTAGTAAATTATTATTATTTTTTAGAGAGGTTCTCACTCTGTTGCCCAGGCTAGGGTGCAGTGGCATCATCATAGCTCACAGCAATCTCAAACTCCTGGGATCAAGGGAGCCTCCTGCCTCAGCCTCCCAATTAGCTGGGACTGCAGGTGTGTACCACCACACCTGGCTAATTAAAAAAAAAAAATTTTTAGAGATGGGGTCTTGCTACATTGCCCAGGCTGATCTCACACTCCTGGGTTCAGGTGATCCTTGCTCCGAGGCCTCCCAAAGAGCTGGGATTACAGGCATGAGCCACCATGCCTGGTCTCATTTGGGGATTTATTTTCTTGCTATATTGTACTTTAAATGAAAGATTACAAAAGAATCATAACTTAAAGTTTGAAATGTCATAATTTTCAGGACTATCTAAAGAAAACTTACTTTCTACTTTACCCCCTTTAGCCCCTCCCCCCCACTTGGCTTCCTCATCACATCTGTATGCTTTAGCCATTTATCCTCAGGTGAAGATCTTTACTTTCCTTCACTTAAATCAGTTTTCATCACCTTTTTAAACCTGTTCAAAACTCTGCAGCTCCAAGAAGTCTTCTCTGATTGATTCCACCTGACTGTGAAGGCCCAACAAGTAGAAGCACTTTGGAACATGCACTGGTTGTCATGTTATTTAGAATTTGTTCATCATTCTCTTCATACATCTTCATCATTTTCCTGCAAATATTTTTAAGCCTATCTCATGCATTCTGTCTCTGCAACTAGATATCCAATTCTCTGAAGGCTGGGTCATTTTTTTCACCAGAATTTTCCACACCACTCTTTCCAATGGGCAACACTCAATGAAATTATAGTTAAGAATAGAAGATCCTGAAAAGAATTGGTTTTTTAGAAAAGGAATAGGAGAATACTATCACACAACTGTACAGTTGGATGGATGCTTAGAAGGCTTCTCACCAAAGACACCTGGGTCTTGTATGACACAGAGGAGAGAATACAGACTAAACTGAAGATGGAGAACGAAAGCCAACTCAACTCAGGAGCCAGCTGCCTAGTATACTCATAAATGTACTCACTCACTCATGCAGAATGCTTCATGAACATATTACACTATGTTCTATGGAAATTCAAAATGAATAAGGCATTGTCTTCACCTTTAAGAAGCTTGCCATTGTGAAATGATGGTTAAAGGGAAAAACAACCAAGAATCCACCAGCAGAATGAAATAAACACTCTAAGAAAGGCATAAGCTGAGAAGCTCACAGACAGTGAAGATTGACAAAACTGCCCCCAAGCCCCAAATCTACTACTGCATTCATGTCCATATTATCTGATTTCCATCCTTATTACTATGGATGAATTATCCATGTTCCTACCTAAGCCCAGCCCCTTTTTGTGTGTAGTTGATCTCATCTTCTCTTGCCAACTCGAAGACAGGATTCTAGCAATTTTTCTATCTGTCTTTTGCATCATTCATTTTTTAGCAGCTTTATTGAGAAATAATTCACCATACAATTCACCAGTTTAAATTATATAATTCAATTGTTTTGGCATATTATATAATTAATTTTTATAATTGTGTTAATATATATATATAACAACATATGCCATTTTTTTTTGTTCTTTTTTGTTTTTTTCTTTTTTCTTTTTTCTTTATTTATTTTTTTTTGTCCTCAACCACACTGGAATGCAACATATGCCATTTTTAAACCATACAATTTAGTGACATCAATTACATGCACAATGTTGTATAGCCGTCACCACTATCTATTTCCATAACTTTTTTATCACCCCAACAGAAAATCTATAACCATGAAGCAATAGCTCCCCATTTCCCTCCCTGTTGAGCTCCCAACAACCTGTAACCTACTTTCTGTTTCCTATGATTAGGACCCCTATTCTAGATGTTTCATGTAAATGGAATCATATATTATCTGGCCTTTTATATCCTGCTTATTTTACTTAGCATAATGTTTTCAGTATTCATCCATGTTGTTGTTAAACTCTATTAAATTCTGTTTACCCAGAAAAAATTTTAACAAAGGAAGGCTTATTTGCAACACAGAGTCCGTAATATCCCCAAACCAACAAAGAATTGTGTTATTTTGGCAGAACTGGTTTGAATCTTGCCTCTACTATTTATTATCTGTGTGATTTTAGGTAAGATAATTAACTTTGTTGAGCTTCAATTTTCCCATCTCTTAAGTGGATTTAATAACATCTCCCTCCTAGAGCTTGTGAGGATGAAGTAGGATGACCTACATAAAGTTTTCAGTGCAGGTCGGGAGCGGTGGCTCACGCCTATAATCCTAGCACTCTGGGAGGCCAAGGTGGGAGGACTGATTGAGGTCAGGCGTTCGAGACCAGCCTCAGCAAGAGACCCTGTCTCTACTAAAAATTGAAAAAATTAGCCAGGCATGGTGGCACATGCCTCTAGTCCCAGCTACTCAGGAGGCTGAGCCAGGAGGATCACTTGAGCCCAGGAATTTAAGGTTGCTGTGAGCTAGGCTGACACCATGGCACTCTAGCCCAGGCAACAGAGCAAGACTCTGTCTCTAAATAAATAAATATATATATAAATAAAGTTTTCGGTGCAGTATCTGGCACAAGTAGGAGTTCAGAAATACTAGTTCAGCCTTCCACTTTGTAAGCTGAATTATAGGAAGCTGGATCAAGTTGATTCATAGAAAGTGAGAAACTAAAAGTCTGCTTGCAATTTGTTGGTAAATTCAGACAATAAGAAAATATAAGAGATGAGAACACTATACAACTAAATAAAACACTAATGGCTAATGACTGGGTACAGAATCCAAGTATGTTTCAAGTTACTCTCCCCAGGCACCCCCTTCTCTGGCTTTCCCTTTGAGCCTTGATTACTAATCACACTTTTTTAGACCTTTCCAAGGAGGGATGGAAGAAGGAAATTACCAACAACGGGCAGTGGCATGCTACTGAATTGTTTGAAAAACTGGGATTTGGTTAGGATAGCTAGGGTCACCCAAGAACTTTGAAGATATTTTCCTAAACTTGAGAGTATAATAATTATGTAAAATCTATGCTAATTGTGTGCATTTTAACCTCCATAACCACATTTTTCTAACAGAGGGTTTGCTGGATGTAAATATGGAAAACAGGAATATAGTTTGGAGCAGAACATTTTTTTTGGAAAACACTTTATTTAATTTTAACACATTCTCCACAAGTCTCCCTACCGAGCTCTTTTCTCCCTCACAATCTTTCTTCTTGTCTCTTCTCTATGTCACTCAGTTAATAAGTCATAGTTCTTTTATTTATTCATTCATTCCTTTAACAAGCACTCACTAAGTGCCTACTACATTCCAGGCACTCTTCTAGGCCCTGAGGATACAGTGAGGAGTAAGATTAAGTCCCTGCTTCCATGGAGACAAACAGGAGGGACAGAGAATAAACAAATAAGCTTGTGAAAGTATAATTACGTATAATAGTAAGTGCTGCAAAGCGAAATAAAGCAAGTGTTAAGGGTGACTGGGGCGGGGTGGCTATTTGCTTTAATATCACTTTTATAGACTCCTGGTGCCCCAGGCCACAAGATTGCTCCAAGTTTTATTGTTTCGTCCAGAGACTGGAGTCAAGGTGTGCAAATGCATTTCATGAGACGCTTCCACTCCCAGTGCCAGCTGCTTTTAAATTAATCCCATAAACTGATTCGAGATCTGGAAACTTTCCAACAAATGAACAGGTAGTAGATTTATAATCAGAAAAAAAACCTCTGTGTGTGTCTTATCTAAGAAATATTTGCCCATTCAAAGTTTGCAAAGATTTTCTGCTATTTTCTTTAAGAAGTTTTATGGTTTTAGGTTTTACATTTAGGTCTATAATCCCTTTTTAATTAATTTTTGCCTATGGTATAAAGAATTGGTCAGGGTAATTTTTCTTTTTGCACATGAATGTCCAATTGTTACAGCACCATTTGTTAAAAAGACTATTTTTTTCCATTTAATTGCCTTAGGATCTTTGTAAAAAATCAATTGATGATACAGATGTAGATCTATTTCTGGACTCTCTATTTCTCCTTTTATCTGTGGGCCTATCCTTTTACAAATATCATATTGCCTTTATTACTCCCAATTTATAAAAGACAAAATCATGTAGTGAGAATACTTCAGCCTGGTTCTTTTTCAAAATTCTTTTGACTATTCTAGTATTTTTGCTTTTCCGTATAAACTTTAGAATCAGCTTATAGATTTTTACAAAAATATTATGCTGGGATTTTTTTGGAATTGAATTGTATCTATAACTCAATCCAGGGAGAAAATTCATTTTAACAAAACTGTCTTCTAATCCATGAACACAGTATATCCCTTCATTTATGTAGGTCTTTTTAAAAATTTATTTCATTAGTGTTTTGTAGTTTTTAGGATACATTTTGTTAGACTTGTACATAGGCATTTTTTTTGCTTTGCTATTGTAAATTATACTTTAAAATTTTTCTGTATTCATAGCATTTTTGCACTTATGTATTTGTTGCAATTTCTGTATTTTATATATTAAATAACCCTTTATTTGTCCTGTATGTCACAAATATTGACCTGGCCCAATTCGCCAGGTCTTGAACTCCTTGGCCTCAAGCAATCCTCCCACCTCCACCTTCCAAAGTGCTGGGATTTCAGGTATGAGCTACTGTGCCCACCATTTACCTTTTAATGTTGTTTACAGCCATATGTTTAAATCTTTTCATTCATGGTTTCTCCTTTTGTGTGAATTTACTACATTTCAAAGTAGCTTAATTACTTTTATCTATATTATTTCATTTTATCTTATGAAAACCACAATAACTATGACAAAGAAAACTGTTAGTCCTCTTTTGTAGTCTATGACACTGGTATCAAAAGCTTAGCTTTCCAAGGTCACACAAATTACAAGGTTACATTAACTTTCCAAGGTTAGAGGCATTGTTGAGGCTAGACTCTTAGTTACTTTGATTCTCTTAACAAATACCTTTCACAAACCCTGCACTCAAGGAGCACACAGTCTAATAGGAAAAACTGATAAAGCTTCAGAGGTAGCCCAGAGGAAATACAGTGCTGACTAACTGAGGTGTGGTCAGGACAGTACTAGTTGGACCCTAAGTTTGTGCCTAGTGGTAGACACAGTCGTACATCACACGTTAATATATTATAGTTCCTAATTAAAGTAGAACTCACAGGACTGCAGTTGAAGACTTCCTTTACATTACTTTCTGGACTTTATGATTCGTGTATTTTTTTCTATTAATTGAAGACTCAGAGATTACATCTTGTTCTATGACAAATACCAGATGAGGTAAACCAATTTTCTAAGTGCAAATTCACACATTTCTTTAACTGAAAAAAGAAAAATCAGCACTCCAAATATAAAAGACATCATCATTATGGATAAACTTTTGGAAAATTTGGTGGATCAAAACATATTATGAATGGTACCCTTGGACTGGGAGACTTACAGTAAAATGTATGACTACATATGAAGAAATGCAGGTACTAATTATTTTCACATTAAGATCACATTAAGCCTTTGAATTAGTCTGCTTGAGCTGCCATACCAAAAGCCATAATTGGATGGCTTAAACAACAAAAATTTATTTTTTCACAATTCTGCAGGCTAGAAGTCTGAGATCAGGGTACTAATATCGTCTGGTTCTGGTGAGAGCTCTGTTCCTGGCTTGCAGATGGCCACATTCTCTCTGTGTCCTACATGGTGGACAAAGAACCCTGGAGTCTCTTCCTCTTCCTCTAAGGGCAGAAGTTTTAAAGGATCAGGGTTCCAAGTTTAGGCCTTATCTCTCATACAGTCACTCTGTGGGTTAGGGCTTCAACATATGAACTTTGTGGGGATATAGTTCAGTTCTTAACAGCCTTTAAAAGAATGACACATATTTTCCACTCCAGAAAATATTACTAGCTAACAAAATACCGGAAATAGCAGAGAATTGTGTATATGGTTTCAGCAAACAAGAGGATAACATTTCCTTAAGCTAAACATAAATTCTGGTCAATGGCCAGAATGGTACCCTTGGACTGGGAGACTCATTTAACTTTATTACCAGAAAACCAGCCTAAGCCAAACCTACCCTCTATTAGGACAAAAGCTAAACTAAGACTCAAGAGCGAAATGCTGATGGCAGATAAGACAGAGTTCATGATGATTTAATAGAATATTCTCTGAAGACTTCTGAGGGAAATGGAACCAGTCTTAGAAAATATCACAAATCACAATTATTCAGAAAATTTCCTCCATGGATCCTTGTTGATCACCTAAATTGCAATAAATCCTCCATAAGGAAAAGTCTTCACATTTGGGGACCAGTGATCCACTCGTTTGTCATTGGAATTTGCATAAAATGAAATTGTATTAGTTGGAGGGATTTTGTATTGTTTAAAAAAAAGATAAGATATTGGAACACAAAATTTTATTCAGCATCCTTATAAATGTACTTTTATTCAACTTTGGTCCAGAGAAGGAAAGAGACCAGGTAGGAAAGGAAACGAATAAGAATAGGAGAACTAAGGATTAAGAGGAGGTTATTTTCAATAAGGCATCTGAAAAAAA
>CM052438.1:116885044-116944492 GCA_028533085.1 Varecia variegata | reverse complement strand
AATAATAATGTGGCTATGCCAGAAAGAACTTGCTTCTTATTTTGCAGATGTCAGAAAATTTATAGAAGTAGCTATAAATTGGTAGATAAAAATAAGAAGTCAAAAATATCTCCATAGGCTGGAATAATGGGCTAAAACCAATAAGATGAATTAGATATAAATAGATGCAATGATCTGCATTTAGGTTAAAAAAAAAAAAACATAACCCCATGAATACAGGACCTAGAGGAAAGACTTAGCTTGATAGCAACTAATATAAAAAAGATCTGACTCTTAGTTGAGCACAAACTCAACATAGCTTAGTAGTGAAATATAATGGATAAAAGCTTGAGGTTGCATTATCAAAGCAGCACATCCAGGCCAAGGACTGTTTTGACACAACTATATTTTGTGCTGTTAAGAATGATTCTGTAACGTGAGGTTCATTTCTGCAGCACACTTTAAGGCAGTATTTGACTTATTAGGATCCAGCAGGAAGCAACCAGAAGGAGTTTTTATATGAAACCTTTCCATTTTATATTTTTAAAAATTGTAAGAAAAGGGGCCTCTTTAGCCTAAAGAAAAGAAGATGTCATGAGACACATCATTCTTTTCTTTTCTTTTCCCACCCCTGCCCCCACCACCCGATTGATCTTCAGCTTCTATGGGACCATGCTGTTGTTTTCTTTAACAATGAGTAGAATTATTCTATGAAATCCCAGAGGGTGAAATAGGATTTTCTATTGGGATTTCTTCTTTGCAAAGAGCTGTCTTATGAATTATAAAATTTGGTTGTCATAATGACCTTGAGAGTTAGTCAATGCAGGTACTACTATTACCACCATTTTATAGGTGGGAAAACTGAGATTCAGAAAGGTTGGGACTTGCCCAAAGTGGAAAAGTTGAGGTCCAAATCCCAACTTCCTGAGCCCAGACTCAGAAAATGCTTTTTCTACAATACCATAACATCTCCCACCTAGAAGCAGATTTTATTTTTGTCAATATAAAAAATGAAAACCTTTCTAATAATAATAAGCACACCAGAATAAAATGGATTAATGAAACAAATAGATGATCTTCCTTTCCTGGAAAAAAGCAAACAGGGGTTGGAGGACGTGTGTCAGGGCGTTTGATAGGTGATTTCTACTTACAGAGGAGGTTGGATCAGGTGTTCTCCAAATCCATTAGAATAAATATTTAGTGTAGGGAAAAGAGAGACAGTGCAAAAGAAAGAAAGAGAAGCTTTCGACATTCAAGTTGGTATTCATGAGTCATTCATAAAGTTCATTCATTCATTTAGCAAAGATTCACTGACCACCTACTATGTGGTACTAAGTCCTAGGACAGTGATAAACATAGCAGACTTGAAAATAGAAATCCTGGTATTGAGTACTGGTTCACTCAGTTATTATCTGTGTGCTTTCTTGAGTCTAAATTGTCCCATACGTCAAGAATTATAAGGATTGGATGAGATAATATTTTTAAAGTACTGGGCACATAGCAAGAGTTTAATAAATATTAGTTTCTTTCTCCACTTTAAATATGAGAAGTGCCATGAAGTTCCTAGGGGACAGTTTGTAAGAATTAAATATGACGATAAGACAGGACCCGGATATAAAGAAAGTGGACGTGCAAGCAAAGCATCTCTTGGTGCTCACATCACTTAGCTGGTTTGAGGGTGACCACAAAGGCTTAACTTTATAAGAAGAGAATCATGTTCTAATTCACAAGCCTAGAGCACAGCATGTTCTGGAACTTTATTAGAGTTTGAATTCTCTAAGATTTCTTTCTTTTCATTGATCTTTGTACAATGTTGAGCAAATTGTATTTGTTTCTTATTCTCAGACAGAACTAGAGAAAAGGAGATATTTGTCTGTTGGATATTCATGGATGAAAAGGACACAGGGGCCCTGTTTTATAGTGACTTCTACACCCAGAGTCATATCCATCTAAACGTACCTTACTCAGAGAGAAGAAATAATCACTTGCCTAATAATAAGGAATTTTCCATTTAGTAGATTTAACAGTTGCACATTTTTGTTTTGAAAATCGAGCTTCTTGGTTATAACGAGAGTGGTTAGGGTGTGATATTTTGGATAATTTTGCCAACCTCATGTTCTGGCCAGAAATAAGAAAACATCAGGAGACAATGGCTCAGCTGGTTATGCAAGATTGTTCGTTGGTACGTGAGCCCACCAAGCTATGGAAGCCAGGTTTGTAAACAAAACCTTGTTCAGCCTACTGAGCCATCTTCCAGAAATAACACTAAATGTAGGTTGGTTTTATTTTTCTTCCTGTTTTACTTTCATATATAAATTAAATATTTGCTCAGCTCTCACCTCAAATCATTAACATAAACTGTGAATTCCTATTGAATACAGAAGTGGTTTATTCACATTCATCTCCTACTATGTCCCCAGATGGCAAAGAAATATAAGACAAACCTATATTAATCTATGGCTAATTGAGTTTTTTCCCCATGTTGAGAATATACATGTAATACACATGAAGCAGTTTAATAACAATATCAAATTTATTTGATGTTCATAACAGCAAATATTTACTGTGTACTTAACCATGCACATCCATCCTTGAGAAACATCATCTGCTGGAGGTAGAGGGTGTCAGATATAGGTAAATTTGTAATAACAGTATAATGTAAGCTGGATTTCATTAGAGTTTAGGATCACAGTACTATCAGGAGGCTATTACAAGACAAGATTGTATGTCTGTGTACACAGGGAGAGAGAAAGAGAGAGATGGTTCTGGCTCTCATTAAAAAAAAAAATGTCTTATTGAGCCAAGCCTATCTAAATAGCTTGAAAATTGCATAAGGCAAAATTTAACAAGGAATGTAAAACAGGAATTCGCTTTCTAGCATATTAAGAACCAAACAATCCTCAACTCCCAAATATCTAAGAATTACCAGGAAGCATGCTAAAATGCAAATTTCCAGCTTCACAGGAAGATATTCTGGTTCAATAGGTCTGAGCTGAGGCACTCATTTTTTTCCTTTTTTTAATTTCAAAAATGTACAGGGGTACAAAGGTCTAGGTTACAGATATTGCCTTTGTACCACCCAAGTCAGAGCGACAAGTATGCCCGTCCCAGACAGTGCTCACCTGATCTTTTTAGATTAAATAATCCAGGTGATTCTGATGCAGACGTTATGCAGATCTCATTTTGAATAATACCACAAAATGAATAAAAATTAGACACAATGAAGTACAACTTTTTTCAATCACAGACTTCAAAGACTTCAAACTCCTTGAACAAAAACATAAATCCCTTAGAAAAAGAAGTCTTTGAAAGAAATAACTGTTTTAAAAATCAAAGTAATTAACCATGATAATTATCACATTTCCTCCTTTCATTTTATCCAGATAGTAATATCAACTGCAAGAGGAGCAATTTAGGATCATCTCTAAGACACCCTTTTTGACAAAAAGAATATTATTTGGATGGTAGAACAAATTATTAGAGAAGAGTAGAAAACGTTTTTTCCTGGTATACTTAGGTGGTAACTCCATGGTATCAAAACAACCATTTAAGTGAGGTGGGGTGTTTCAACTCATCAAGTATTTCCCAAGGAGAATCTATTATGTGTATAACACTATGGTGGATACTTGATGGTGTGGGAAGAGGCGATGGGGTTGTTTTCCCAGTGACATCTAAGCTCTTGACGAGCCCAATATATCCCGTAAGAGATATTACAAAAACACATGAAACACACACAACTGATTATATACAGAAAACAATAAATGTGTGATACGCACATAAGCATTGAACTAGTTCAGCCAGTTATCAATGTGCTCTGGACTGATCCAGGAAGAGAGCAAGAATTGGGGCCTGGAGTATACAATTGGATTGTTAGAGAAGAGAAAAGCAATGTTAGCAAACACACAGTACAGCTCCCAGTTAGGTTTCCCAGGCTGCTAAACAAGTGGTTAGGTTGAGTTGAGCAGATCGAATTGTTGTTTAGGGGTCACCAAACCACAGCCTTAGCTTTTAAGATCCAGTAAAGAAAGGCAGGGAGAGCAAGTAGAATAAAACAGAGAAAAATAAAACAGGAAATAAATCCCAATGTAGAAAGAAGAATAACTTCTACTATTAGGCAGGCAACAGATTTCCTCACAGAATACCCCAGGATTTATTTAACGTAGTAATAGTGATCAGAAGAAAATAGTAAACATTTATTGAACACTTATCATGTCTCAGACACTATTCCAAACACTTCAATGTATTATTATTATTATTATTATTTGAGACAGAATCTCACTCTGTTGCCCTGAGTAGAGTGCCATGGCATCAGGCAAGCTCATGGTGACCTCAAACTCCAGGGCTCACGCTGGGACTACAGGCGTGCACCACACATCTCTATTTTTAGTAGAGACAGGGTCTCACTGTTGCTCTTGCTGGTCTTGAATTCCTGAGCTCAAGCAATCCTCCCGCCTCGGCCTCCCAGACTGCTAGGATTACAGGAGTGAGTAATCCCAGCGAGGTAGGAACTCTTTCACTGTATCATCAGGATTCCTTAACAGCCCATGAAGCTCTAAATCAGAGTAATTAGCTTGATGTAATCTTTCTACAATGTATACATAGATCAAAACTTCACATTGTACTCTATAAATATACATAATTATTATTTATGAATTAAAAATAAATACACTTTTGAAAAAAATAAAAAAAAGATGAATTTCATTTGGTCATTTTCAATGCTTCCTATTTTTATGTATTTAAGAAATCTGCTTTAGAAAAATTGCTGCTATTTCCCATGAACAGTATATTCCATCAGTTGAAATACGAATTTTAAAAGTTACAATCAGTAAATTCCTGTTGAATGGTCAATACAAACTTTATATATATATGCCTTGTGTATGTATTTTTAAGTTATTAGTATTGATGAGAAACAAAGTATATAAACTTATATGTCAGTCTAAGAGAATGAGAAGTCAGTTAATGTGGAACAGAGAAAGCGTGGAGGGCAATATTAGAAGAAAGCCACTTAAGAATGTAATAAGCATCCCCAAACACAGAAAATTAGTGACTCAATGTAAAAAGGTATCAACGGTAGTCTCACATTTTTAGTATTGTTTAGTTCTACCAGTAACAAGTCAAGTGAGTTTAAGAATTATAGCTGCTACTGCCTAAACTTCCCAGCAGTTCAAAAATATCAACAGATTTTTTTTTTTGCAACCAGTTTTTCAAAGTGACTCTTTTGGGTAGTATTTACAATTCCAAGCAATTTTGATTTTCTCCCAAATTTACTGAGCAAAAACTAATGACATAAATGCAAATTCCACCCCTCTTTAGTAATTACAATTTTCCCTCTTACTTAAGCAAGAATGCCTTTCTGGAAAATTGATTTTCTCACATATACCAAGCAAGTTGTATTTTTATTGATAGAATAGATATCAGACCACTGTGTGGCTTTAAATGTTAGTTAAATGATCAGTAAGGTGCTAATCATAGCTGTAGAAAATATGTTCATTGGCCTAGTTTCCAATCATGTCTCACAATCAATAACTTTGTGATTCTATAAATTCATAACTGGTTACATGCATTTCACATAGTTAATCATTGCTCTATTGATGCTATTAACACTTTTTGAAATTACTGGATAGCACTTTAGATTCTATAAAGTGCTTTTCCATGCCTCATGTCATTAGAACCTTATGACAACCCTGGAAACCATCCAGGCAAATCATCTGGTTTGTAATCCAGAGCTCTTTCTACTGAGAATATTTAATAAATAGCAGTTATGAGAAGGCAAAGAAAACAGTAAACTCTCAGTTATCAACATGCACATTTTCTAGCTTATAGTGAGCTAGTCTTCTCCAGTTTTATTTTTGGAAGGGTCAGAGCAATGCTACAAAGTGGATGCACAATATATCTGTTGATATATTTATCTCATCCACCATAAAAACACAGGACAGACCATTCGCTCAGAAGTGTTTAGAGTTGTATATTTAAAAGAAGTAGTTACTGATGAAAATATTAATTCAGCTGAGCTCTCATGGAAGATATTATTTGGATTTTTCTTGACCATTCTATTTTTTAAGTAATTCAGTAATTTTCTAAATTTGCATGTTAGGTAGTTGAAGGCTATGTTGTGGCTAGAATCTGATTCATGATGATTTCCTCTTTCCAGTTGTCATTCTTTCCATTTAATTACTCTCTTGGACTTGGCTTGTGGAGAATACACAATTTTCCAGTAAAGTAACACCATAAGTATTTGTTTACACTACTGAAGCACTTCCTTTCTTGTTTTTTCCCATTCTGTCTACGTACATATATAAGAATTCTGAAAAGTTTGCTTGTTTTCCTTTAGCTCTGCTGGCTTTTTTTCATGAAATTTTAAAAAATAAATGTGGTAGACAATTCGTGGCACTTACAGCAAACCATAGTTGGTGTCATTGACCTTTGCCTTTCTCCATCACTCTGACACACAAACCTATCCTCTAGATTTCTGTTTCACTTGTATCTTGATTGATTCAGTGACCACCAGTGGAATTTATAGGCATTTGCTTAGAGAGATTAGAAGATATGAAAGGTATGGAACGTACAGGCATTTTAATAATTGGAAGGAAACAATGTTTTAAGCAGTTCTGGGCAAAGTCTATATAATGTATGCAATTACACATAAATCTACACTGGCAACTGCATCAAATCACAGATTTTATTTTTAAGGAAGACTATATCACTCTAAAACATAATAGAGTGATATAATAATAGAGTGATATAAACATAATCATCATTTCCAAATGATAATTTTTCTTCAAGTTTTACAGATAATTAACTTTTTTATGTTACAGAAAGATGTTTCATGAGTGTTAGCAGGATCTTGAAATGAAGTTGCCACACTGGAAACATATTAGTTGTATATAAAGGCAAAAATGGGAAGCATGTTTCACATAGACAAGTGTAAAAGACAAGCAAGAATGCCTCAGAAAGCTTAGAATAGTGGCCTGAGGCAAAAACTAAGGATAAACTGTAGAATGTGGAAAATTCTGAGGGCTTTGTCACTTGTGTTCAGGGTAAGAGAATGGAAAGTGCATGGATCTATTTCTGGGGAGTGTCACACTGAGTATAGAGAGAAAAAATAACTGCTTAGGTCCTAGTTTAATTTCTGTCTTCTCTGTTAATATGAATGTGACTCTGAAATTAAATAAGATAATTTCAAGACTGTGTAAGACTCCCACACCCTATACCATACATATATCACATCTGTAGTGTTATGTTCAGTTCTAGGTTTAGTAGTTTCAGAGGATTCAAAGGATCCGTAAGTACCTTGAAACAATACTGTATTCATTTGATCATGAATTCAATTTTTTCAATAAACACTTCTTGAACATCTACTATATGCCAGACTCCATATTATATGCTAGAAAATAGATTCATTCATTTTCTCATGCATGCCTGTCATGTTCCCAGCACTGTGAACAAGTCAGTTAAGTTCCTTGCTATCACAGAGCACACAGATATGTAAAAAACTTAAAATACAGTATAAAAATCAGTATAGTAAACCATTTATGAAGCACAGAGGACACAACAACTTATTTGGCTGGAAGAAGAAAGGGTTCAAATTGTGGCTTGATGAATGAGTGCTTTCAGTTTATGGAGGAAGGAATGAAGTGCACTACAGGCACAAGAATGCCATGTGCAAAGGCCCTGAGGTGCAAAAGTACAAACAGGCTGCGTCAGGAATAAAGAGCAATTTGGCCATATGAGAAACTGCTAAAGAAACTAGAAGTTAACCTGAAAGAATATGAGATTTATGGCTGGGATATTATTGTTATCTTCAAATATCTGGAAGTCTTGTCAAGTGGAGAAGAGGAATTCCACTCTATAAGCAAAACCAGAATCAATCCATGAATGTTACAGAAAAATATATATGGGGTCAAAATGTCAGAAAAACTTGCAATGAGAGTTATTTCAAACAGAATGAGATGCCTTTTGTGGAAGTAACATCAAACTGCAGGAAATATTCAAGCAGAGCTTGAACACGTCACAGAGTTACAGAGGCAACTCCTATATCAGGTTGAGTGCTGACCTGTCCAATTCTTTAGCTTCTTTGAAAGCTAAGAGTAGGTCACAGTATTTTAAGAGAGCACACTTGAATTTAAGAGGATCCTAGAGAGAAAAGAGACCTTGGAGATTATTGAACTCAATGCTCTTACTTTACAGACAAGACATTGAAGCCCTAGAAAGATAAATGGCTAGTTTAACGTTACCCAGCAAATAAATTAGTTGCTCCATCTGAACTGGAATCATCTCTTTGATTCCCTCTGTGATGAAGGAATTTTGAAGGACAAGTGAGAGTTAGTCAGGTGAGGCCTTTCAGAGTGGAGGGAGTAGAATGTAAAGGAATAGCTCATTTGGAAAACCAGAGGTTATGGAGTGCTGTGCTGTGATTACACTCTATTTGTATTTCTGCAGTTGACAAAAATCTAAATGATAGATAATCTTTGTGCATAATATGAATATACTACTAGGCAGATGGATTACTGACTGGTCAAATGGCCCCTCCCAAAGATTAAAGAGCAACAAAGAGCAACAGATTGATGTAAACGGGGGGGGGGGGGGGCAGGGGGGGCGGAGATTTTAAATGGCTTTGTCCAATTTTATTTATGAGGGTTAGAAATAAAGCAAAAGTATTATTTGAGGGAGAAATAGTTTAACAACCAATATAGAAAATTCATAGATTTGACGCTTTAATGAACAACAAATTCTATGAGACAAAGTGAAGCAAATTAGGGATACTAAGTAAAGACATTGTAGAACAGATATAAGCATGGAGGACAAGATTTCTTCTAACTTTGAGTTAGATGTGTACAGATGACAGTTTTACAAAATGAGTGGCCTAAGTGACCAGAGAGAGCACAAGACTAGAAAGGCAATTTCTGAATTCAAGTCTAGGGTATACCATTTACTATCTACTCAATTTTGGGTAAATCTCCTTGGGCTTCATTTTCCCTGTTTCCAAAAAGAGATTTGATTAGATACTCTTTATTAAATTTCCAGTTTTAAAAATAAATATGAAAATACAATTATCCTTCAAGAATTCAACACTTATATCTCAAGCTCCTATAGTAGGCCCTCAACAAATATTCCCTTAATAATTGAATGAATCAATGTTACTTCTATACAGGCCTCCACTGTATCCTATGATTACAAGGAACAACAGGGGCAGAACAAGTAGAAAATGATTTGCCACACTGGGTCCAGGTGAAAATTCATATTTTAAGGTTCGTCTCTCTTCTTTCACTGGAAGGATATGTATAATCAGCAGATGAGAAAATATGTATTCTTTATATAATCTTTATTGACTTTTAATATCATAAAAGCAATGCATACTCATATTACAGAAAATACAGAGAGTGAAGTAAAATAAAAACTCCTGGTAATTCTGTCACCAAGAAATTACCATTTTTCATATTTTGGTATATAGCCTTTCAGCCTTTTCTGTATACATACACATTTTTAAAACATAGTATCATATTGTAAATACTGCTTTGAAACCAGCCTTTAAACCCTTTGATAATATTGCATGGATTTTTCAAGGTTGTATGATGTTCCACTGTATAAATATGCTATAATTTATTTAACAATTTCATATGGTTATGCATTTAGGTTGTTTTCTTTTCTTTCTGTAAACTATGTTATGGTAAAAATATTTTGCAAATTTTTAATTTATTCTTTAGGATAAATTTCTAGGCATAGAATTGCTGGGTGGGAGAATATGAACCTTACTGAGGCTTTGAAGTATATCTTCCTAAATGACTTACAGAAAAGGCTATGCTAATTTATATTCCCTCCAGCAAAATATAAAAATTTCTGTCTCCCTGCACCATCAACAATGGGTATTGTCAATGTGTAAAATCTGTGCAAATTTGGTAGGCAAAAACATCACAATTGTTTTCATATGCATTTAACTTAATTTGTTTAATTACTTTATTAGATCAACATTAAAAATAGGGTTGTACTAGAATGTCTGCAATGAACAAAGAAATACACAAAAGATTAGACATCTTACACAAGCAAAATCATTTATTTATTATTGGTTCATTTGTTTCATTTATTGAGTCCTTTTCTATACTGTGGATAGTTCTCAGCACTGGTGAAATAAAAGCAAAAAACACATAGTCCCTGCTCTTAAGGAGCTCACAGTTTAGTTAAGAAAACAGATATGTAAGTATGCTATTACAATAGTGTTACCAACACTCTAAAAAAAGTATATACAAAGTTAGTAGTGGCTCAGTGATGGGCAGGAAGGAAAGGATGTTTCTTTAAACACAATAAGACCCAGAATAAAGGAAGGGGGGGGATCCCTCAAAGACTACAGGCTGCAGCAGAGTTCTGGGGTATTCCAGAGACAAAGAAAGGTACTGCAACTTCTGGACATAAGGGAGAAGTTCCAATAAATCCAATCTTACATCATAAAAGTAAAGACCAGGCTTACTATTACCAATTCATACATTCTAAGTTCAAAAAGAACCAGATTTTCCTTTATTCAGCTGGTGGGCTGTCAACTTTTTTTCAATTATTTTGTAACATTAGACTAGTCAATGTAACCATCTTATGACCAAATTGAAAACAAATTACCAGTTAAGGAAAAAAAAAATGACTCAGTAAAGTGGCAAGTAGTTAGAACAAATGAAACATCCATCCTTCAGGAAGCTTTTTTTCCCCCCCCAGATTTTCAGCATGGTTTATTTTGTGGTTTGCCTCTTTCAACAAAGCAGCAACCTTAGAAATAACGTCAGCATGAAAAACTAATGACTTATTCACTTCTGACATAACTTTAGAGTCTCATAGGACTTTCCAACTGATCCCAAAAGTCTTTCTTCTGATCATGTGATTCGGTGGCTTCACATATTTATTTTTCTTCCCATAAAAGTTGATAGGTTTACTGGCAGATGCAGGATCTGACACTCCAGTGGCTCCATTCTTTTCATTAGTCAATATCATTTATACTTTCTCATTCAACAAATATTTGGAACCCACTGCATTCAAAGCATAGCATTAGGTTTTACTTAGCATTTTACAAACACTTAACTATGATATCAGTATGCATACCAATCTTAGCTCTACCTCACAGAAGAGGAAATGGGAGCTGAGGTGATCTTCTCAAGGTCACATAGTCACTAAGAAGCAAAACAAGGACTCTGGATACAAATTTTTTAATTCTAAGCCCAGGGCTCTTTCCACATTATGCCTTCCTTACTGGTCTTCCTGTTGCCAGACTCTATCCTCTCCAGCTATCTAATTAATATTCTTTAAACACCAAATTAAACCTCCCTCCCACCCTCAATCAAGTCTCATCTGCTCTGAAAAGCCATCTTGATCATTTCAGTCCACAGGACTCACCCTCCTCTGTACCCCTATAGCTCATTGCTCATTATTATTCAACTGGCATTAACTCGGAAAATGCTTAGTGGGACGTCCACCTTCAATTGAAATAACTTTAGTGTCTATTTAGATTGGCACTGTGCCACGTTGTGTGAGACTACTCTGGTACTACTCAGACTTAAGTTCTATTCAGTTAAGCAAACATCTTTGACAACCTGTGTCAGGCACTAAGAACTGAAGACATGGTTTCTGCCCTCAAGAATCTTAGTGTAATGGGAATTGTAGATATATCTAAATATTTTATGTACATGTGAACAACTGTTCATTCATTAATTCAGTAAGCACATTCAATTTGTTGGCCATGTGCTGGCCCTGGGCATAAAAAGATAAATAAAACATGGTTCTTGTTTTTTGAGTAACTTGCAGTTTAGGAGGGAAGACACATGTTTTCATTCATTCAATAAACATCTATTCAATAAACAACTTAGTATATGGTGAACACAAGTAGGGAGCACCTATGAAGATTATAACATGGTCCCTGTTCACAGGGCTGTTTCCTTTGTGAGGATTATAATCCTATGTAATAAGGGGCCAAAGAAGCCCTTGCACATTGATTCATTCACCCTTATATCTATTCCAAGTCTCTCTTGGTAGTTCTTACATATCACCCCCTTTTAGACTAGCCCTAGATAATGAACCTAACAGAATTATCATAAACTTTATAGTTCCAGTGGAAATATTTCCAAAGATACTTGGAATATATCTCATCCTATTCTAGACTAAAATAACACCAGGCACTTCTTGGTGTTTTATAGAGAGAATAACAGAAATTTCTAAATAGAAATTCAGAGTTTTCTCACTCCATTATTTTGTTCACATGTTTGATATGCCAAGGTGCAAATGTTCAAGCAGTGGTTTTCAAAATATGCTATTCAGAGAGCTAGGGGTTTCTTTGAGGTTTCTCAGAAGTGATACTGGCAGTGGGGATGTTGGGTGGGGAGGACATGGAGCTTCCCACATCAACCAGAGCATTTTAGCTTTGTTTTAAATATTGTGCTTCTAGGTAAAACTTCTTTTGCAAAAGGGTCCTGCTACTTAATTTTTTTAAACAAGTGATTCAAGAGAATAAATGTCATATGACATTATAGTATTTTGGTATTATCTTTTTTAAAAATACAGAGTCCTTCCTATGAAGTCAAATTATAAAGACAGCTATAGCAGCTAATGTTACTAAGCACTTATTACTTGGTGCCCAATATACTGTAAATAGACCATCTCATTTAGTCAGATTTATCATCCCTTTGAGGAACCATTTTACTATACTACCCACATTAATAGAGCACATAATACAAGCTAGTTTACATCATTGACATTAGAGACTAAAAAATTTTCTAGATTTGCATTTCTAAATGTATCTATATAGATAGAAGAAATAAGACCTGGTGTTCAGTAGATCAGCAGGGTGACTATAGTTAACATTAACCTATTGCATATTTTGAAATAGCTAGAAGAGAATAATTTGAATGTCCCTAGCATAAAGGTAACTATTTAAAGTGATAGATATCCCAATTATCCTGATTTGATTACATAAATATATCAAATTATCACATGTACCCCCTAAATATTCACATTTATTATGTAGCAATAAAAAAAAAAAGTATGTCTTAGTGGAACAATTTTTCCCCATTTGATTCTACTATATAACAAATACTTATTGAACATAAATCCATCCTACAAGGTTCTCCAAGTGGTTTTTTTCAGACAGCAAAGAACAGCTAATATTTACTGCATATATTATTTCATTTCATACTCAAAACAATCCTATTAACAAGGACTATTATTATCTTCATGTTACAGACAAGGAAATTAAGGAACTAGCCTGTAGAAGTAGTGACCCTAAAAGAACCAGGGACACAAGAGGACCATATGTGGGAAACCTTCCAGGTGAAAAGTAGGAAAAAGAAGGTGGTACCTTCATTCCAGAAGGTTTTATTTTATTTCAATCTTCTCAAACTGGCCGGATGTGGTAGCTCATGCCTGTAATCCCAGCACTTTGGGAGGCTGAAGCAGGAAGATTGCTTCGGGCCAGGAGTTCCAGATTAGCCTAAGCAACATAGCAAGACCCTATCTGTATTTAAAAAAAAAAAAAAAAAATTAGCTGGGCTTGGTGGCGTGTGCCTGTAGTCCCAGCTACTTGGGAGGCTGAGGAAGGAGGATTGCTTGAGCCCACAAGTTTGAGGTTGCAGTGAGCTATGATGATGCCACTGCACTCTAGCCAGGGTGACAAAGCAAGACTCTTATCTCAAAACAAACAGCAAACAAAATAAAAAAACCTTCTCATGCCTGCTTCGGCAGCACATATACTAAAATTGGAACAACACAGAGAAGATTAGCATGGACCCTGCGCAAGGATGACATATAAATAATATTTAAGAAAAAAAAAAACTTTCTCAACTGATACAAGCCAGGTAGAAAGAGCGACCCATCTTCCACATCTATCTTTCCTCTTCACTTCAGTTGACTATGAAAAGGCTAGACCTCCCACTCTCTATGGCTGCCAATAAGTTATTTCTACTAACTGCTCTTGATTCTGGGGGTAAAGACTACTAGAACGAGGGGTGGGATTAAAGATGGAGGGATGGAATCATCTACATTAATAACCATCTTTAGACAAGTTCATAGGAAAGCCTCTCTGGATTGGACAAAATGTGGAAAGCAAATAATTTTGCAAAGGCCTCAATTCCCTGACCCTGTTCTTTTTTCCCCTCTTTTCATTCATTTGTTCAAACACTATGAACTAACATAAATACCAGGCACTGTGATGGATACTTGGAGGTACCAAAAATAAATGAGTCAATATTTCTATTATTAAAGGGGAAAAGACATTTAAATAGATATAGCACAAGATATTAAGTGCTATAAGATGCCATACCAGAGTTTATTTAGGCAAGGATAATATTTTACTCATTTTTGTAGCCCCAGCTCTTACCACAATGCCCAGCATATAGTTAGCAGTTAATAGTTAATACTTAATTTCCTAAAAAATGTTTTCATGTCCAAGATTTCTACTGACTAGCTTCAATTCTCTTATGGTCACCTATATGTGTGGTGAACCCTCTCTATTAGGTCTGAATATAATTGTAGTGAGATACACTTGAGTTCTCTTGGACTTTATATGCAAATATATATTAATATCAACTACCAGTCCTAGATATACTAAAGTCAACCATTAGCCTTATTTTGTTTTCCCAGCACTAGAAAAAACATAGTAGATGATAAACTTGTCACTTGAGAAACAAGTGCATTCATTGAGATTAAATGTATGTATACGTTGAGTATCCCTTATCCAAAATGCTTGGGACAAGAAGTGTTTTGGGTTTTGGATTTTTTTCAGACTAGAATATTTGCATATTCATAATGAGGTATCTTGGGGACGGGGACCAGTCTAAACACAAAATTCATGTGTGTTTCATATACACCTTATACACATAGCTTGAAGGTAATTATATTTTCCCTTGGGGATGCTGAATAAACTCTTATATGCCTGCATTCTGACTGTGACCTGTCGTGTGAGGTCAGGTGGGAAATTTTCCTTTGGTGGCATCGTATCAGCACTCAAAAAGTGTTAGATTTTGGAGCATTTCAGGTTTCAGATTTTCCGATTAGGGAAGCTCAAACTGTACTGTTTGATTAAATTAATTCATTTAGAACTCTTCACAATCTAGAAGCAAGCCTGCCCTCTAGTGTTAAAACTTTCACATTGAGTCAGAATAGCAATTTCCAACTACCAGAAAAAGGAGGAACTAGTACTCCAGATATATTCTTAAAATATAAGACTGTATTATTTCAAAGCAAAAAGCTTCATTCTAAGAATAAAACAACTCTCTCTTCAGTTTAATTTTCCATTTGCTTATGTATTTGGTAACTATTATCAATCTTGCTTTTTAAATCTCAGTGCTTCTATAGCATCATAGAGAGCAATGGGGTGTGTGTTGGGGGGAGGTATGAAATGTTAACATTGTATTTCTACCTAAAAAAAAATCACAAAAGTTGGCCCAAAATTTCACTTATCAAATGTTTTCAACTCAGTTCTATTCTCTGGATACACTTACTCTCTTTGTGATTTCATTCATGTCCTGCCTTAAAATAGGGGTGGGTACACACTGATGACCTCCAAATATACTTAACTCCATCCCAGACCTCTCCTTTGAACTCTAGACTCAAATATCCAACACCTACTCTACCTTTCCCTTTGGACATCTAATAGGCATGTCTACTGTAACATCTCCAAAACTAAACTCTCCATCTTTCCCCCAATCCCAAACCTACTTCTGAGTCTTCCCCATCTTACTAAATGCCCACTACATTCTTGGAGTTCATCCTAAAAACCTTAGATCCTTTCTTTTTCTCATACCTCACTTCCAATCCATCTGCATATCCTATTGGTGCTACCATCAAAATATATCCAGAATCTGACCACTGAATATTTTCATTGTCCTGAGCCTCAAACTGTACCATTTCTCATGTGGATTACTGTTATTATCCTTCTATTTAATACTACCTCCTTCCATCATGCTTTGACCAGAACTCCAGTTGCTTCTTACCTCACTCTATAAAAGTCTTGAGAAAGGGCCATAATGCTCTATATGATTACCTACAATCAGGCAGGATCATTACTCCCAACCTCTCTTAGCTCACTTTCTAATGCTAATACTCTATTCTTGCTCACTACAGTCACACTGATCTCCTTGCTGTTTCTTGAAAACACCAACTGTACCAGCTCAGGGCCTTAGCATATAATATTCCTCCTGCTTGGAATGCTCTGCTTCCAGATTTCCATGTTGCACAATCATTCACTTCCTCAGGTCTCTGCTCAATGTCATTTATCAGTGTAGTCTATTTAAAATAGCAACCCTATATTCATACACTCTCCAGACCCCTTTCTCAACTTACTTTCCCCAAATAACCTTGTCACCATGTGATAAACTATATATTTTACTTATTAAAATGAAAACTCCATAAGAGACAGAAATAATTATCTATTCTGTGCCCTGCAATATACTCAGGTCTAGAAAATTTCTTGGCATATAGATGTTTGAGATTTGTTGAATTATTTAGTCTAAGAAGTATATGAACCAATTTATTTGATTATAAAAACAAATGGTAGAATAAAACAGAAAATCCTGGCTATTTTTAATAGAGGATGGTAAAATTTGTTGGGAAAAAAAAGACCTCTTGTAACCAATCACTTTTTGTTCAAGTACCAAGGTGTATTTCATTTACACCTACTAACTGCTGTGGATAAGGCCCTATTGAGAACTTCATAACAAAACTAGTAGGTATTATTATTATTATTGCTATTTTACAGAAGAAGAAAGTGAAGACGACAGAGGTCAAGTGACTCGTCTAAAAGTGACCTAATGGGAACGTGGCAAAGAGAAAACCAAACTCAGGTTTCTCAGATATTATTTCTATAAACTCTCTCTCAATATTCACAGTATTTTCAGGTAACAATATAAATCCAAAACAGATGAGATTTCTACACTTGTAGATAAAAGTAACTTTATATAAACTTGCTATAAGCCATTTCATTTGCATGATAGAATAGTATAGGTACTCTATGTAAACTAATTTCACTTAATTCAATACTTACAAAAATTAATTCTGTTAAGTTTGATGAGTTAATACTAAGTCTCAAATGACAACTTGTTCAAATAAAGTATTAGTGTTTCCTCTTTTATGGTTCAAACATAATTGGTAGTGATCATGAGAAAGCGAATTTTCTTTTGACCTTCAAGTTATGTGAAGGGCTTTTATCCATGATCTATTTTCTAAATGGAAAAGTATAAATTATGGCTAATAATTCTACACACACACACACACACACACACACACACACCCTCCCCATAGAGTTTTGGGGAAATCTGGCTTTACACATATCCATTTCAAGGCTTTATTAGCTTTTTAAAACTCACGCCTTTATCTTAATACTTAAAAGCAAATCCATCAAGTATGTGGAAAAATTCATTAATATTTTAAAGCCAAGAAAGCTGAAAAGCAGAAGGATAAAACTACAAAATGATATAATTTGGGGAAAGCTAAGAAATTCTTAATAAAACTGCTTTGCTATAATTCCCACTTATGGACCATAGATCCATAAAATAAATACAATAAAACTCCAATAAAATTGGCATTATAAAACAAGATTCAATACTTATGTCAAAGTCTAACCTTATTAGAGTGTTACTGGATATATTTTAAAGATAGAGTGTTACTGGATATATTTTAAAGAATATTTAACACATGGTAAATCAGAGCCCATGTAAAAATGAGCCATATTATAAAAGGTTCTAATATATTACATAGTATACATAGGAAAATGTCTCATCTAACCTAAAAAGAAATTGGTTACACCAGTAACTGGGTCCGGGAAAGGAGCAAAGGAAACACTATCTGTACTTACAGGATACAAAAGATTTTAAGGTGGACACAGCAAATGTATGTATGGTCAGTTTCATAAAGACTGGTATTTGGAAAAAGGTAAATAAATTGTGCTTAAAAAAAAAAAAAATCGAAAGATTTGCTCCAGTGAAGTAAAAGCATACTAGAAAAATCTCTACAATTAAATATTAGTGACAATTCACCCAAAATTCAGGGAGGAAATTCATCTTTCCACAATCTATAAAAGTCAGACTGCTTTTTGGGCTTCCACAGTACTACTCACAGGTAAATAGGTCTATTAACAAAAAGGACTGTGTCTTAAGCAATCTGTTTACCTGGCTGCTACCAAATATTCGTAAAAATAATAAAACTATAATCATGAAAATTTAATTCAGAATATTTAATAATTCAGACTAGCCTTTCCTATTGAGAACATAATGAAATTTTGCTGTTATCTTTCCTCCTGAAAAGAAAATTATCCCTTCTTTGAAATTTCTCCTTGTGATCGTTTCTAGTATCACTCATAAGCAATACTTCCTCAAGGCAGAATTCCTCTTTAGGAATAAGATTATGAGGGATTTTTATTGTTGTTGTTTTGTTTAGTCCTTTTCTCTTAACAAAGAAAGGCATTTAGATTACTTGTTAAAATGCCCTTAATTTATCTGATGCTTTAGATATTTGGGAAACACATAACAGATGTGCTATAAAACCCTAGGCTATTGGAGCCTTGAAAGCCAGAACAAAGTTTTATCAGATGATGAATTATCTCATCAGTTTTAACTACACTTCTTAAAAAAAGCAGTAAAACAGATTAAGTCAGCATTCATACCATTTGCTCCTGAAACTAATATATTTCAATAAATCTTTTCATAATTTCACATTAGCAATTAGGCAGACATGTTTTACTGAAGAAATACTTCAAAGTGAAATGTTTCATTAGCACTATACACTACATGTGTTCTAAATCTGAGCTACTTCACATACCTGTATGCCTCAACAACTCTAGAGTTATCTCAAAATTCTACTCACACTCTCCCCTCTCCCAAAGTGATGGCATTCAATATTGTAAAGATAAATTTTTGGTTTGCTAGATGAAAAGGCATTTATATTTAAGAGAAATACTCCTCAGGGTCAATCTAACATTCCCATAAAAGGCCCTCAAATTCCAATTCAAGAAACACTAATCTAGAGTACTTCAGAGTACAAACCAAATAATCAAAACCTATATATTATACGTAAAAATATTACTACTACTGTCAAAAATGTATTATGTCAAGAATTTTATCAGCAGCATTTAAAAAATAAGAAATCATTAGACAATAAAAGACAAACATGGTAACAGATTCAGATCAGCACACAATATACCATTTCTTATCACACACTGTTACCTGAATCCCTGGCAGTTTCCTAGAGATACCCTATCTTATCAAAAATTATTGGCCTCGAGGGATATGGGGAGCAACCTCTCCATTCTCCCACAGTTGAGAACAAACACCTGGTTCTACTTTCTTCCAGTAGTATTACATTTGTATACTATTCTATAAGAAGCAAGTCAACTCCATGTTATAAAGCACCATAGAGTATTTCATCCTGTACAAAGGAAATAATTCTGAAAATTTTTTACAACAGGATTCCTGGGAAGGCACTTAAAGCTAACTGGTCAAAAAAAGAGCCAGAACAGTTACATTTCTTTTTTATACTGAAGGCTCCTTAATATTGTCTTCTTTGTTTTTATCACTTAACATCTTGATCATAAGTTTCCCAATAAATCAAATGCTGTCCAAAATCAAGAAAGGAAAGACAAGAGCAGACACAGTCCACACCCTGACTGATGAATTAGGCAGAGTAAATTTGCCTCCAAAGTAGGCAAATGTTATGACCTTAATAAGGTAAGAGAAATAGAACAACAGAGTAAAGCAGGAATGGCCAGGGTGGGATCAGACTGCTGAACAAAAAAAAAGAAAGTAAATTTCATTTTCATTTTCAGACTCAAAAAATCTTGAAAGTATCTTTGGAAAAGTGAGCAAACATGGGTTTGAACTGTGCAGGTCCACTTATACGCAGATCTTTTTTCCCCAACCAAACGCACATTGAAAATAAAGTATTTGCAGGATGTGAAACCCATGCATATAGAGGGCTGACTTTTCATATAGGCAGGTCCTGAAGGGCTGACTGTGGGACTTGAGTATGCACAGATTGGGTACATGTGGGGGTCCTGATACCAATCCCCTGCATATACTGAGGGATAACTGTATTTTCATATATTTTATTTTTTTAAAGGTCATCTATAAGTTTTGAGTGTTTCTTATTTTACTCAAATATTGAAGATGATGAAGATATTACCATCAGTTCAGGCTACAAATTGACAACTAAGATATCACTTAAATTATATATTTTGGAATTAAACAAAAATGGACAATATTCTTCAAGTTCAGAAGTTAAGCCTTGGAGAAAAGAGTCAATTTTAAGTTATAAACTCAAAAGTCTAAAAATCTAAATGCTTTCCTTATAATAAATTTGACATTAAAACATCACTAAATCATAACACCATTGGTATGCTCAGTTCTAATAATTCAGCAATGCTAATACTTAATAGGTGCATTCCAGGAAAATTATCCTTTTCTATGACATTTAGGAAAATATTGTTTCCTACTAATGTATCAGCGTTTTATAAAACTGTACAAAGTAATCTTATTAAGAAGTATTAATAAAATATTGGCAATCAGTTTCTCTCATTAACCAAAAAAAGCAAACATTAAGCAGCTTTAAAATGCCATTCTTCCTTAATTTATCAATACTGAAAAATCACTCATTAAATAAATTCACCATCAAAAGTCAGTTTTTACTTAAATCCCAATAGAAACCTCCTTATGGAAAAATAATCTATTTACTTCTCTCCACTCACACAGTGATATCAGGAATCTTATTTAAGATGTGACTGGACTGTGACTGTGAACAAAGTTTTTCCTATCACTGGCATAATGGATGGCTTGAAAAGAAAAGTACCAACAGGCCTGCTGTTAGTCCAAAAGGTGCCTTTTATGTGAATTAGGGAAGGCTGCCATTTCCTTAAGATACTTTATTGCCAACAGTCAGAAAATTGTGATAATTACTAATAGCAATGCTGAGATACTACCAATGTAAATGGCTCCACTGAGGTGGGCACAATTACACCCAGAGTTCTCTCATGGTTCCTTCTCTATTATCTTCTTTTCCTATGTGTATCTTAACTAAATCCACATCAGAACTAACGTTCTCTTAAGGCAAAAAAAATGTGTTCTCAACAAAACTTCCTATATAATGACAGTTAAAAAAAAAAAAAATCACAAATATGCCCATAGTAACAATAATGATACAATTTCCATAGTAGTCCTAATTCTCTCACAAAGCTGTCTGATTTTGAGGCCATATTATCTTGCTCTTTCAAATACAAACAGAACTTTTTAACTGACAGGACAGAAAACTTAAAATTCACATTAAAATATACACATAATGTTCATATATGCTTATTGACAATGCTATTTAATGGTTAGAAAACAAATTAACTGGACATAATCTTTCCAATTTTAAACTCTTCGGATAAGATATATGCATAAGACCTTGGCAGCTTTTACAGAAACCCAGAGCTGAAAGTAGGGGGACTTCCAATATCTAGAAATGTTTATTAGCTGCATCAGAAAATCATTATTCCAGAAGTCAAGGCCAATATTCTTCTTAATTGTGCAGAGATGAATATAATAAGCCATACCATCAGCAGACTATATTGCCAAATATGGAGATGTTTAAAATCTTTAAAATTCCACAAATTCATGGTGAATTAGAACCTCAGAAATTCAAGAATTCAAATTTATAAAAATAAATACCACTCTGACACTCAAGGGACATCTTCACTTTAAGGCCTTTGTCACAAATCTGAATCTTTATTGTTCTGAAATAAATGTTATAAACATAACTAGAAACAAAAAACTTCAATATTCAGTCTAAGAAGAGGTGTGGCTCAATGCCCATCACATGTAACAAGAAAACCTCCTTTAAAAAAAGGAAAAAAAGTACTATGAGAAGTCTTTCACATGAATGAAAATGCACCCTTTAGATTTTTCTCCCTCATCTGAATAGCTTGTACACACATGGGAATCAAAAGGTTTGCACTTTCTTCACAATAGTTCTTGCTATGATGTTTGACGGACTTTTTGCCACTCAACAAATTCATCAAGAAGAACAGGCCCTAGAAATAAAGAAACAATTTTTGTTAGAATTCAGTGAACTCATCTTTCCAACTATAAAACAAATTCCCCACAAGCTCAGTGGTGATAGGGGCCTGACTCTTCCCTTCTTCAATTGTTTTACTTCTAGCCACCCTCTTCCATTTAATGATGTTTTCTTATTAACCTTTTCTTTTTCACCCTTAGAGACATAAAGGACCTTCCACAATCGGTAACTGTAGCAACTTCCTTCTCAGGATGTGTTTCATGAATCCTCTAATAACTTAGTCAATACTAACCTCTCTCCCTTTTTCTAAGTGCCCACAGCATTCTGGCATTTAATTATTAAACAATCTGAACAGTGTTTAAAGTAGTATTTCTATGTTACCTCTCCAAGAAATGTGTAAGCTCATTGGGGATTGGCCATAAGAGACTTGCTTTATTCCAGTGACAGGATGTAGTACAAAGCTGAACACAAAGCAAGTGCCTAATGAATACTTTACTAATGAGCTAAGTACTATTCTAAAAAAGACATTTTTATTAATGCAGGAAAGGTCCAAACTCATTACCTACAGAAGCCAGGTAGGTAAATGAGCTCAGTGTTTAACTGAGCTCAGTGTTTATTTTATTTAAATGTAGGAAAAATCATTGCCACAAAGAAATATGCTTGCCCTATTTTTCTTAAAATACATAATCTTCTGGTGGTCTCTTTTTTCTTCTTGCTTTTGATAGACATATTTCAGTACTGTAAAAAAAGCAGCACAGCAAGTACAATAATAAATGGCAACTGAAAACAGCCTAGGTGTTGGCATACTGTGGACTGTCAAACTGGAAAGCAAGTTCAACACAACACTATTTGGTTCCAGCCTCTGATTTCTTTGAAGGACCACAGACGCAATTGTGTCAGATTTTCTGATTTTTCACACAAATCTAAAAGCTGTATTTTTATACAAAATTTCCCAGTTCTAAATATCAGTTCAAAATACATGAATACACACATCTGTAGGCCATATACAGCCCTTGGGCCAGTTTACTGCTGCTAGGTATTATTTCTTTAAAATAATATTAAATGTTATACTTTCTTGTAGGGGGAGCACACAATATATACAAGTAGAAATAGTTATCCCTTCCTCAGTATTTTATTTTTTCAGAAATAGGTACATAATTTCAGTTTAAGCATATAGAAAATATACCTTTCCATATAACCCTTCTGAACATTAAAACAATACATGCAGCCAAAATGGTGGTAAGAACTGAAAACATAATTTATAGTTCTAGTGAATTTGGCTTGCCTAATTAATTTATCATTACTTCAAAATTCTGCTTTATGGCATTCTAGCCTTCCCACTGAGGAGAATGGACAGATGTTTTAACTTGAAGGATTGAAAAATTGTAAATATTTCACTATCAGTTTATTCAGATCAATTTATAATTTTCAGAGACGTTATTTTGACATTATTTGCCATATTGTTTATGCTATTAATTTTAAAGCTTTTTCTATTGTAGCTGACTGTGCAATTTGCTTTCATATTTTTAGAATCATGACTGCATCATTCTTCCATAGGAAAATGTCAGGAAATACAGGAGTAAAGCAGAATTGTACTTTCTAGATGCAGAAATTAAAATTTAAATTTAGCAATGTATCGTTACAGAGGAATTGAAAACACTTCATTTACCAACACAGATCTTATAATACTGCAGACTCTAACCTCTCTACCTCTCCTACGTCCCCTCACGTGATTAAATAATAAAAGTTACTGTTGAAAAGTTTAAAATTTATGCTAACGCTACACAAATAATATGCTCTCATTTAATATTTTTAGAAATTGTATTTTCATAGAACACTTTATATCATACTTACAAGCACCATCTTCATCGTAGTTACTAAGATCGGCATGAACTGTTCTGCTAAATTCTAATACATTGTACCACTGATCTTTGTTCATAACACGATACTTCGATTGCTGTGGAAAATGATTTAAATATTTGGATTACAGAACCAACAGTACTTATTAGGGCTTGACTTTAGTAAATTTAGTTATAACTTTTTTTGTGATTTGGTTTTTCCCAAAACATTTATTCTTGTTTTAATTAAATTATTTGCACTTCTAAGAGATTCCTGAAGGGCATTAACATTATGGCTTTTTTTCCCTTTATGTTGCTTTCATTTTTGAGGACTACTAAGAACATCAAGGGCACTAATAGTAAGGATAAAACTCAATGAATTTTTATATTTGTATACTTGCATAACCACCAAGATCAAGATACTTAACAGTTCCTACATCCAGTAAGTTCCCTTGTGCTGCTTCCTTGCAAATCATTTCTTTGCATAAAACTTAACTATTTAGCCACATTTTGAGGAGAGTGTCTTTGGAGGCAGTGGGAAGAGTATAGGCTTGGGTTCAAATCCCACCTCTGGCACTTAACTGAGTGACCTTGGGAAAGTTATGTAAGAAGAGAACACATTTCTCCTCATTTGCTAAATGGGGATAAAACTTAATTCAAAATTGTGTTAGAAAGATTAAAAAAGATAATTTACACCAAACAGCCTGCACATAACAAGTGTTTGAAAATATTTAGTTGTTCTTCTCAGCTCCCCATAGAGCAGAATATTTTTATATTCAATTAAATTTATTTTTGCCTAAAACTACTAAGAAGAAAGTTGATACTATCCATCAGAAACATTTATTTTATTGGGCTTAAAGATTTAATTGTGCCCAAAACTCATTCACATAAGACATTTTCATACCACTCTCTCTTATCATAAGCTTTAAATAAAACTACTCTGGAGAACTTGCTATGACAAGCAATCAGCTTTATGAGAAATTATTTCCAAAGGCAAAAGCATCTGTATCCAAGAAATGGTGAGAACTATACCAAAAAAATCCTCAAATTAAAAGAGCACAAAAACATATATAAAGCTAGACAAAGAAAACAATGGAAAAAAGAACACTTTCTTAGAATCACTTCCTATATTAGGTGCTATGATAAATCTTCTAAAGGAACACGCCCTAAACTCAGCATACTGTTTTTTAGTAACCAGTATTTAACATATTAACTGCCATGTGAGTTGTATTTAACTCACGCTGGTTTTGGGCCTGGGGCCCCATGAAGCATATATAACTCACATATCTCTTTACCTTGGGAACTGGATGGTATACAGGCAACTCATGCTGCCATGCTGTAGCATACATGTTATGTGATGGGTGGCCCCTTGGGCAAAACCTGCAGTTGGTTCCTGAAAATTTTACTTGTTGATGTTATTATTACAATTAATATTGACAATTTAATTCTAAAAATGTGGAGTAAGTGAATAGAAGTCAATAAATTTCATTTTTCTATTTATGGTTTACCTTTAAATTATACTTAAGCCTGACAAGTCAAGAAAAACACTTTACCCTTATGAACTACTTTTCAAGTTTTCACATTACTTTTTACAATACTTTCAAGTTTTTATATTACTTTTTTATTAAAAAAAACACAAGCAATAAAAAATAACAAATTTTTCATTAAATTAGAAAGGACTGTTTTGTTTTAGAAGTTTTTATTCTATTTTTGTAATAAAACACCGTGGTCCCAAGGAAAAAGAATTTTTTTTTCTAGTGTGGCAGTCAATGTGTTAAGCATATACTATTACAGCCATTCTCAGATTTGTGGACATAAAAACTATTAATAGCCTTACTCTATTCTTCAGATTGAGCATAAGTAGAAGAGGAAAGTTTTATTACTAAATTGGTTCTCTTATGTGCATTTCAGCCTAAGACCCTGTATAACAACAGAAAGAAACCAGATTTAGAAGCTTGAGATTTGTGTGCTGGTATCAATTCTCTCTGGACAAAAACCCAAGAAACTAGTTTTGCATGAAGAATGTCTGTGCTAAAATATATTTCTTGGAGGTTTTATGTTGTGTATGTGTGTTGTGTGTATGTGTGTAGGTGGAATGAAAATATCTTATGTACAAAATATATTAATAAACATGAACTAAAATGTCTAGAAATGACAAGAGATACACACATTTTAACAAAATTTTGTCTACTCAAGATTTTTTAAATATTAAAAATCTATTTGTTCCTTCATTAAAAGTTTATTTTTCAATCAGATTAAGTTTTAAAATAGTATTTCAAAATTTAAAAAACATACATACCTCCAGGTACTGGTAAAATACTGAAAACAGTGGCCATGTCCTCCCAAGTAGAAGAGCTAACATAGATTTAGCAGTATCAATATCAAGGCTTCTCTGATCTTTATCCTAGAATATAAGTGAAAAAATTTTCATAAGTGTGGTTTCAAGATGGAAAGCTATTAAAACAACTAAACATGGAAATTGCACCTACCCTTGCAAAATCAAAGGCGTATCTGTAGATATTTTTAAACGATGAAATATCATTTAACTGTGAGCGTAAAAAGTCAAATTTGTTCTGTAACTTTTCTGTGCAGTCACACCTTAAATGAGAAAGAATCAAACAAATTATATAATCAAAAAAATTAAATGAAAGCATCATTGGGGGTTAGAAGAAATGCATTTAAGAAGAAAGTGAGTGCACTTATGAAGTTAAAATTCCTTGATTCACAGATTTAGAGTAACAAACAAATTTGTTGCTTGCATCTAACAATGTAATAAAAAAAGGAAAAGGGGGGAAAAGAAAAAACCTAGCAATCAATGAAAGTTCACTCCAATGACTTTTCTTCAAAAAAAAAAAAAACTCAAATCAAAAAATTTCAATAAATTCGTCAATATTTCTTAAAAAGAGATGTATTAAAATATGCTTTTATCACATAAAGTTAAGAAATGGCAGAGCACATGCAATTAATCAGGCCTCTGTCACATATTTCTCTGGAGAGTTCTTAGGCAACAGCTTGGTGAAAGAGATTAGCCATGAGTGGTTTTAAAAGTTGAGGATGTAACACAGAGGAAATTAATACATTATATTAAGTGTTTCAGTCATAAATCCAGATTCCTACATTTTTAATGAACAAAAAGTCAATCAGTGGAAGTACCTAACTTCAAATAAGTTACATATGCAAAAACATGCAAACAGTAAGTTATTTCTAAAGACAAAACATTAAATATAAGGAGCTAAATAGATGGCTCAAAAATCTTGACTGGCTTTCCAACTCTCAGTGGGTTGATAAATTCCACTATTTAGCAAGAAGCAAGGCAGACAAGGCTTTTCACAATTTAGCACAAATCTCCGGTCTCATCTCCTGCCATTTCCCAATATCCTTACCGTGCTCTAGTTATATTCACTTACCATTAGCAAATGCCACAGCTATGCTTTAGCACACATATTTCCTCTACTTGAAATGTTCCCACCAACATTCTGACAAAACATTATTCATCAAGCCCTACCTCACACTTTGCCACCTCTGAGAGACCATCTGACTCCCCCTCAATAAAATGAGCATTACACTCAAAACTAAATTTTAGTTTCATGTTCTACAGACACCCGGCATTCTCAGATTTTCTCAGATTTTCACTATTCTAAATTAATGATGTGAAGGTTTATGATGTGTAGTAACTTATAATTTTAGTAAAGTGTAAATTTTTGAACAAATTTCTAATATCAATTAAAACTTGCACTTCTAGAATAAGCCAATTTGGTCATGTTACCTGTTTTAAACATTGCTAGATTATTTTTTGCTATGTTCCTAAGTGAGTCTAGTTGGTAAATTTCATTCTTAGACACTCTCTTCTTGCTAGTTTTGATAACAAACTTGTACTAGAAGCCTCAGAAAATGAAATGAATATTACTATCATTTTTTTTTTTTCCATTTTCTGAAGAAGTTTATGTAGCCATGGAATTACCATTTGTCTGAACTTAGATGAAAAGTCATCCGGACCTTTTTTATTGAGAGAAGGAAAGAAAGACTTTTAACTAAATCAGCATTTTGAATGGTTACAGGACCATTGAGATTTTCTATTTCTTTTTGAATGACTTGGTCACTTTTAAATTTCTAATAATTGGATTATTTCACATATTCTTTTATTTAAATATGTTCATTTAAATATTTATAACATTTTCTAATCTGCATTAACATTATTTATTTTTGCCTTTTCATTGTTTCTCTTGACCAGTCTTGCCAGAATTTAATTCATTTGATATATCATTTAAGACCACAGATTTCTCTCTTAGTACAACTTTAGCTACAACCACAAGTTTTGATACGTATTACTGCTTTTATTATTCACTTGTAAATGACATTTTGACGAGTTGTTTTGGAGGAGTGGTAGGGGTAAAAATCTTACAGGAACAGGTTTAAGAGAGAATGAAAAGAGAGAAACTGCAGAAAACAAGTATTGATAAATGATTTCAAAGAATTTGGTTCTAAAGTGGCACAGAGAAAGGAGGCACTAACTTGAGTGGGATGAAGTGGGTAGAAGATTAAAAAAATTTGTTTTAATAGAGGAAAGAAATAACTTATGGCCAGGCGTGGTGGCTCACGCCTGTAATCCTAGCACTTGGGAGGCCGAGGCAGGCGGATTGTTTGAGCTCAGGAGTTCGAGACCAGCCTGAGCAAGAGCAAGACCCCGTCTCTACTAAAAATAGAAAGAAATTATCTGGACAACTAAAAATATATATAGAAAAAATTAGCCGGGCATGGTGGCGCATGCCTGTAGTCCCAGCTACTCGGGAGGCTGAGGCAGTAGGATCGCTTAAGCCCAGGAGTTTGAGGTTGCTGTGAGCTAGGCTGATGCCACGGCACTCACTCTAGCCCGGGCAACAAAGCGAGACTCTGTCTCAAAAAAAAAAAAAAGAAAAAGAAAAAGAAATAACTTCTACTTCCAGGAAGATAGAATAAATGTACTTTTCCTTCTCTCTCCTAGGGACAACTAAAATCCCTGGATATTATACGTAAAACAAACATAAGACTCTGAAAGGTGGTGACCTGAGGAACAATATAGTGGTGAGTTCCTGGGTTTCTTTTTGCCTCACATATCCCAAACTTGGAGGTGAAGAAGCCAACAAACCAGAAACACCAATGGGGATGGACAAAAAAACCCCAACAAAAACCTGGTCTTCCTCTAGCCAAAAGACCAAGAAAGGAGCAGCTTAGCATGACAGAAAACTTTTAGAAAAAAAACACTCACTCCAGTCAAACACCACCTAAAAAACTATGGCCCAACTCCCACCATCGCCGCCAAAGACTGAATGGGGACCTAAAATGTCCACCCTTAGCAGGATAAAATGAAGCCTCTCTCTCAACTCCTGCAGTGTTTGGTGGAAATCACACAATGAACATGCACTTCTATTCCTACCAGGTAGTAACAAGCAGCCAATCCTCCTCTGCCCTGGGGTGGTGTAGAGGTAGTAAAGAGTCAGGACTTTCACCATCACCCAGTGGTAACAAGGTTACCACTCTAGTAGTGTCAGTGGAGGCAATGTGAGAAACAGTAATGAGGTACTCCTACCCGTTTTTAGACAAGTGGAGGCCTAGTGGGAACCTGGAACTCTGACTCCGCCCAGCAATCACAAGGAATCCCCCTCCATGGATGCCAATGGATGCAAAGTAGAAACTTCAATTTCTACCTGTAGTTGGCAGTAATAAGGTGGCAGCCCTGACTTCTCCTGCCAAAGTGGCCCTTAGAGTAAGCTAGCTAACACAGAAGGTTTAAATAAGATCCAGAGTTTCACAATATAATACCCCAAATGTCCAGGTTTCCATTAAAAAAAAAAAGGACTCTTATCATACCAATAACCAAGATCTCAAATGGAATCCAAAAAGTCAACCAATAGATGCAAATACCAAAATGAGAAAGGTTTAGAATTACCTGACAGATTTTAAAACAACTATCAGAAAAATGCTTCAACAAGTAATTAAGAACACAATGAAACAAATGAAAAAACAGAAAGTCTAAGGAAAGAAATATAAGATATAAAAAAAGAACCAAAAGGAAATTTTTGGCTGAACATGGTGGCTCCCGTCTATAATCCTAGCACTCTGGGAGGCTGAGGCAGGGGGATTGCTTGAGGTCAGGAGTTAGAGATCAGCCTGAGCAAGAGTAAGACCCTGTCTCCACCAAACATAGAAAAATTAGCTGGGCATTGTGGTACATAGAGTTGTTCATAGTATACTCCCTTACAATCCTTTTGATGTGAGGGTCTATAATGATATCCATATTTTTATTCCTGATCTTGATAATTTTTGTCTTTTTTTTCAGCGTTGCTAAAGACTTGTCAATTTTATTGTATTGTTAAAACTCTTTGAGATTCACTGATTTTTCTCTCTGTTTTCAACTTCAATAATTTCTGCTCTTAATTATTTACTTTCTCCTGCTGCTCTGTGTTTATTTTGTTCTTTTTCTGGGTTATAAAGGTATGAGCTTAGTACCTTCATAGTAAAAACAGACAAATACCAAAAAAAGAAAAAAAAAGAAAAACCACATAATTATATCATTTAATGTAGAAAAAGCATCAAAACAATTTAACATCTATTCATGATAAAACTCTCAGGAAAAAAAGAAATAGAGGGGAGTGTCCTCAACTTGATAAAGAATATCAACAAGCAACTTACACAGCTAACAATGGTGTAAGACTGAATGTTTTCTCTTTAAGGTGAGGAACAGGAAGAGATGTCTACTCTCATTACTCTTGTTCAACATAATGGTAGAAGCTATAGCCAATGCAATAAGTCAAAGTAAACAAAAGACATATATATATATCAGAAAAGAAATAAACTGTCCCTATTTCCAGATGACATGACTATGTAGAAAAGCTAAGGGATACTAAAAACAAAACAAAACAAAAATAAAAACACCTTAGAATAAGTAAGTTCACCAAAGGCACAGGATACAAAATAAACATACAAAAATCAATTGTATGTCTACATGTTAGCAACAAATATGTGGACACTGCAATTAAAAATATAGTATCATTTACAATGGCTCAATATGAAATAAAATAGGTATAATTCTAACAAAAGATATATAGGACTTATATGCTAAAAACTTCATAACATTGATGAAAGAAATCAAACATCTACAAAAACGGAGAGACATATCTATTTTCCATGTATTGGAGACTCAAAATAGTAAAGATGTCAATTTTCCCCAAATTCATATGGTTAACCAAAATTTTTTTGTATATATCGAGAAGGTTATTCTAAAATTTTTACGGAAAAGCAAAGAAACTGCAATAGCTAGAAAAATTTTCAAAAATGATGAATCAGTCTATCTGATTTCAAGACTTACATAGCCATAATAATCCAGACTGTGAGGTATTGGCCAAAGGTTAACACATATAAATGGAACAGAATAGAGAACCTGATCCACACAAATATGTCCAGCTTTTTGACAAAAGTACAAAAGCAATTCAATGGAGGAAAAATAGCTTTTTCAACAGATAGTACTGGAGCAAGTGGCTATCCACAGGCAAAGAAATAAACCAAGACCTAAGTCTAATACCTTTTACAGAAACTAATTCCAAATGAACCAATGACTTAAATGTAACATTTAAGAATATAAATCTTCTAGAAAAAATGTAAAATTCTCAAAATCTAGGGCTAGGCAAAGAATTCTTAGACTTGGTATCAAAAGCACAATCCATAAAAAGAAAAATTGATAAACTGGACTTCATCAAAATTAAAAATTTTGTTCTGCAAAAGATCTTGTAAAAGGATGAAAAGACAAGTTATAGAATGGGAAAAAATGTTTACAAACCACATATTCAATAAAGGACTAATATATAGACTATACAGAGAACTTTGAAAACTCAACAGTAAAAAAATTTATCCTCCATGTCTGTTAGCCTCTTCTTTCCATTTTCCTTCTGCCTCTCTGTACTCATCTCCTTAGATATTACAGGTCACTGATCCCTATACTTCAATTATACCTATTTCCTTTCTATCTCATATACTAAATTTTCAATCTGCTATTTTTCACTTTTAGAAATTTAATTATATGAAATCTGATCACCTGAGACCATTCTTCCTTTTTCTTTAAATACACAGTTATGGAACCTTTTTCTATAAAAATTGAGGTTTCTGCTTAAAATGCATTCTTCTACAGAAGAATTACTTCCACTACAAAAATGGGAGTCCTACTTACCCGGAACTATTCTAAAATACAATTTTTGGCTTGGGTTATACAAACCATGAGTTCTACCCCAAATCCACATAACAATGAATTCAGGACTGAGAATTCTCTCAAGAGGCTCTTTACCTCCAATTGTATGCAAAACCAAGCTCAGGCAATCCAATCTCCAAGTATTGGGTAAATCTATCATCAATGTCTGTATGTGGGAGTTTCTTATCTGATTCCCACCCTATACATGCCATGCTTGTACTCTGTCACCTGTTGTCAACATGCATGACACAGTAACAGACAGACCCTAGGTGACTAGGAATAGGTAAGTGTCCTCAGGGTAAAAATGCCAATTCCATAGATCCCTATGGAATCATCATCGATCATCATTTCTGGCCTCTGATTATCTTCCTTAATTTACAGGCGAGCTCAGGTAAAAGATGTTTTTATATTTTCTCTAGCATTTAAGTGTTTTACATAAGAAATGGTTTCTTTGCACATTTAGTCTGACACATTGCCAAAAATGTAAATCAAAATTTGGATAAATTAACCATCTAATCTGGCAGGGGCCTAATTCCTTATATATGAATGAATGAATCTATAATATACTTCATGAAGAAAGAAGAAAATTTTACTCTTACTACTTATTAGAAATTCATTATTTACTATTTCAGTAAGTGGTTTCTATTAGTACAAAAAGTATTCACTATGTGAATAATAAGGCTATTATGAAAGCTGAAAATGCAGTTAACTTCTACCATGGAGATATGCAAAAGAAACAGATTCTCAGATTATATGCTACTATAATGCTATTTGAAAATCTGAAGATGAAGTCTTCAAGATCTCCAGACTTATCACTTGAAAATGTTGAGAGGGATACATTTTAAGTATCTAGTTACATGTACTCCCTTACACATCATGACCTGTCCTAAGTATGGGCCTCATCTTCTATATCTTTGTAGTTTCTTAAAGCAATGTTTTTCACCTTTTTTTTTTTAAGTAATGTGAATCACATTTTCACACAAAATCTCATGCAGAATCTTAATAGACTTGAGATTTAAGAGGGCAAAGATGATAAAGGATGCCTCCTGACATTCTAAGTTCTTCCTCTCCCTACCACCTAAGTTTAAAAATCCTTGTCATAGAATAATATATAGCAGTGCTCCAAAAATATTTGTTAATAAAAGTGTGAATATCAAAAATAAACAAGGTAAGTGATATATTTATTTAAATATAAAAAGTTTCAAAATTTGAAACTGAGGAAAGGTTAGTAGTAAATTGTAGACCATACAAAATCATAAAGCATGTAGTGACTGAGAAGTCACTAAGAAGGTAAAGATCAAAAAAATTACAATCTGTTCCCAATGTTTTACATTCCATGGGTACATGTGGCAACAATCTTACTTATGTAATCTCAATAAGCTTAAGACAGAGAGATAAAGTGAAAGAAATAACAGTTTCAAATCAAACAGATTCTGGTTACAATTCCAACTTCTTCATTTCTGGCCATGTGGGTTTAGGCAAGTTAGTGAACCTTTTTCAGCTTGTTTCCTCATTTTTAAAATGACAATAAACAATAATGATAATTTCACAGAACAACCATAAGGTAAGCTACTTAACCTTTTCCAGCCTCAGTTTCCTAATTTAAAAATTTTAAACATTCACAGGACAACCATACAGATTAAATGAGAATGCATGTTAAATGCTTAATACAGTTCTTAAGCTTGATATGTTCCTCTTGAGGCAAATGGAGTAAAAATCACCTACACCACACATCTCTGTCCAAATTGTGTGAGACCATTCATTCCTAATGGTCTATTGTAAATCTTGAGCAGAGAAGGAATACAATAGAGCTGACAATTAACGTTTTCTTTTTAGGGAAGAGTTAAGAAGAATAAAAGTAAAAGAAAAAAAGAAAGAAAAAAATCCTCCACATTTACTACCAGGCCTACAAAGACCGTCAACAGACCTACCAAAACCAGTGAATGTACCCAAGTAGTCACTAACACAATTCTTCTATTTAATCTAGCCCCATTTCAGAGACAGGTTATGATGGAGGGAAAAAAAAAATAATAATAATCTAGCCCCCAAATAATAACACATCAATACCTCTGAACTTGCAAAGTTTAAAAGGAATATTTCCTCTGTCTGAAAAAATAAATAAATAAATACTTAACTAGCATATTACGGAAAGCAAGAGATAGTTTTTTGAATAGCAACCAAATAAAACCACATAGATTTTTGGGAACATTAGCACAATATGATACCACTCTCCAAGGCCACTGCGGTTAGAACGGAGAAGAAATGGGTTTAAATTTCAACATTAGGACTTGGAAATTAATTTCCTGGTATTGCTAAACATATGATTACCAAGGGAGGCTTTCAAGTTTCTGTTTCATTAAAGACCTTTAAAATGAGAAGAAAGTCTCAGTTATGTATTATATTTGTATGAGGTTCTCTTCCTAATAAATACCAATAAATGTGCTGTGAAACAGTGATGTGTAACACAAAGAAATTTATCACAAAGTTCTGGATTTAGAACTTCCTCTAAATCAGATTTATCAATGAGAGCAATATCGTCTACCTCTAAGGGTTTTCGGAAAAGTGGAAGGAGGCATTTTAAAATTGTCATGATGACCCTAGGGGAGAGAAGAGGGGAAGGATGCCAATGGCAATTAGTATTTGGGCCCCAAATGGTAAATGAATGATAATCACACACCATAACATCCTATCTACCTGACTCTTCCACCTCCATCAAAAAAATCATATAAATGTTTCTCATTCCCTTCTCTCTCTCAAAGAAAGGTCAAGCCAGGCCATTCCATTTAATCTTCAAAGTCCTGGGCTCTATATGGAGACATAAGATGTTCAACTTGTGACTTACTGGCAGCTTAGTTATTATACTACCACTGTTGTTAGATGCTGTTCTCTTCTCCCTTTTTTTCAGTATCATAATAAAGTACAATCCTCTTCAAAGGTCTATGCTCAGTTTCCTCTGCTGACATGGTGTTTCACCCTTACTCCAACAACAAACTTTCAGCTAGCAGATATGAGCAAAGTTCTTCACTCTAGTATAGTATGCCAGAACAAAATTTTGCAAGTATCCTTGGAACCTTGTATTTATAGATGGAGGAAGAGAAAGAGTTATAACCTCCTGATTGCACATGCAAAGTTTTGTGTGTAGCAGTATATCTGCACCCTAATGGGGACAAAGTCCACAGTTTTCATGAGAGTCTCAAGAGTCTATGACCTTAAGACATTAAGAACAATTGTTCATTGAAAACTATCCCAAACATCTTTGATGATTCCTGTGTGTTCAAAAATCTCTTATGCTTTCTCAGTATCTATAACATATTTAAACGTTTTCAAGTTGTTAAAGCCCTCCACAATGTAGCTAGCCATTACCTCAACCATCTAAATCTATTCTGGCAATTTTCTTCACGTATTTTATGATTCTAACAAACCAGACTACTTCCCTCAAACTTATGATTTCCTTCCTCAAGGCCCTGCTCACAATTTCTCTCTTCTGAAACATTGTCCCATATCTTCAAACAACAAAATCCAACTCATTCTTCAAGTTCTAGTTCACATGCTACACCTGTAAAGATTTCTCTACCTACTCAGCTAAATAACCTTACCAGAATCTGTGCTTCCATAGTACTTTGAATTTTCACTCTAGCACTTGTCATGTTCTACCTGGGTTTATGGTTGTAGTGTCACAATGTCTTCTCTGCTCTCTTAGAATATTAACTAAAAGGTGAGAGCTGTGTCATCTTATGCCTCACTGTGATCATCAGTAAGTGGTAGAGTACCTTATATGACATAGGTGTTTAATATAAATATCTATAAAATTAAATCTGATTTTCATGGAAATTTGACTATTATTAAGTAAAGATGAAAACTACATAAAGCTAAATATCTGGAGAGAATATGGCAATTTCATCCCCTGAAACTTACAAAATGGCCAGTCTAGTCTAGTTATATACAAATTCATACCAATAAATTCTTTCACACAAAAAGGAAAGCCGACTTAGTTATAGAACATCTATATGAAGACACTTTAAAACAAATGAATGTTAAAAAAGTATTCTAAAAACCATAACACATTATGCAATACAGATTACAATTAATCATGATTATGATAGCCACTAACCTTGACAACAATATATGTTTTAACTACCAGACTGCTTCTATTTTTTAGCATAGTTTTACTAAAGTAGAACCATGGGTTAAAATTAATTAATTAAAGTAACTGATAACTATCTTAAGATGATTTAGAGACCACCAGATGCCCAGGTTAAATTCAATTCTAAAAATATGAAAAACATACAAAGGAAATTGAGACTGTAATGTTTTATATTTTAAGATTATATTTATTATATAATACCAAGTATATTAAACAGCTAGCAATTTTAAAATTAAGACATGTAGATTCTTTTGTCTCTCTTGGTTTAAATTTCAAACTATTTTATACATAGCAAGTTTTTTTTATAAGAAGATTAAGGGAGTAATAACACCTGATCAATGAAGGAAGATACTTTGTACTTCACATAGCAAGTCAGACCACAGGAAAAAACAACTACTTTCCCAAACAAGAATGCTTGCTTATTTGAGTAGCTTCAAGGTTCTATAGTATATTGTTCTATGCAAATGAGCAAGGGATAATAAATGAGTGAAAGAATAACTTCTGGGGCAATTTTAAGTGCTGAATAATGGCTTTTATTTTGTATAGGCTGTGATCTTCCTATAAGGGAAGGTGTGCTAATAAATCTATGCTCATGGACTAGTCAATTCCTGTTCTTATATCCAAGACCATATGATGCTAATTATTCAGGAATAAATATTAGAAATACTTTGTGTTTATACATTTTTGTTATACAAAGGATTTTTATAGTATATCCACTTATGCAAAAACATAAGAAACATTTTGGTTTAAAAATACACAATCACTTGTTAGCTGGGATACTCCAAAAAGCAGTATACAAAAAGTACTAAGAGGAGGGATACAAAAAGCACTTACAATGCCAAATAAAATTTCTTATAATCAGTAAGCCATGTTACAACATAAATTTTAATGAAACAGGGTTGTATAAACACTAGTTTATATTCTTTGCATACTATTTTATATAATTTGTTTAATCTTTATCTATAAAAACTAATTAGTGAGAAATAAAGAATTTCAGAATCGGTATTTAACTGGGCACATTATGACACCTAGATGTATGACAGAATTCAGTCTTGGTTGCAACAAATACTATGATTTAAAAAGTAGGCTGGGCATAGTGGCTCACACCTGTAATCCCAGCACTTTGGGTAACTGAGGTGGAAGGATCGCCTGAGGCCAGGAGTTTGAGATCAGCCTGGGCACGAAGGTAAGACTCCATTTCTACAAAAAATAAATTTATAAAATTAGCTGGGCATAGTGGCATGTGCCTGTGGTCCCAGCTACTCAGAAGGCTGAGGCAGGAGGATCACTTGAGCCCAGCGGTTCGAGGCTGCAGTGAGCTATGATGGCACCACTATACTCCAGCCTAGGCAGTAAATCGAGAACCTGTCTCTATAACTAACTAAATAATTAAAAATGGTCCCCTATTTTATAAGGATATTAATTTATACACAAAAGAACAATACAATAGGAAGTTCAATATGGTAGACTAGCAATCAGGAAATTTAAATTCTAAGTTCTAATTCTTCCTACTAAGGAACTGCATAAACTTTGCTAAATATTTTCTTAACCTCCCTGAGTCTCAGACCCCTGATCTACAAAAAATGGAAGTGAGAGGGTTGATTTTATGTTCTATCCTAGAAATTATGATTTGGTTCATATAAGCAAAGGTATTTATTTACCAAAGAAACAATATATAAAATATCTAGGTGGGAGAGGGGAGGAGGGGATAGGTAAACTCACACCTAATGGGTGCGGTACACACTGTCTGGGGGATGGGCATGCTTGCAGCTCTGACTCGGGCCGTGCAAAGGCAATTTATGTAACCAAAGCATTTGTACCCCCATAATATTCTGAAATTAAAAAAAAGAATAAAAAAAAAATCTATATGTTAATGCTGGTTAAAAAGAGAATGACAAAACATCAGGCACTGGAAACTCAAATTTAAAAATTTAAATGCCATATGAACAAATCCACTTTTTTTTTTTAATTTAAGGACAGGCAAACAAGGAACAAATAGTTAAATGTGTTAATAAAAGCATAATCACAATAGAAAACCACATGGCTAATTAACCCCAGTTTTTGCCTCAAAAATATTATAAATTAATGCTTCCTCTATTTTAGAATGTTGACAACTAGTAACATCCTGCATGAACACTAGGAACACAATAATATAAAACACACAATTATTAATTGATTCTAAAATAAAGCATACTTTATTCTGGAAAGCCAAAATTTAATTATTTTTATAAAGGTGCAATTCTATAACTTAAGAAAATGTTCAAAGGTAGTATCCTAAACTGAAGGTATACAACTATAAAATGGCTAAAGACTGTATGAGAGTAGTACGACACTTTTACTTTTGTTCTTTATGAGATTCATTTGGCAAAAAATAAATAAAAGTGTCATGTAACTCTACCTTCAATTTTTTTAAATCAAGTATAAAATTGAAGAGGGGAGACAGGAGGCCTCAGAGCTTAAGACTGCCCAACAAACAAACTCCTTAGATAGTAGGATTCTGTATTCAGAGAGGGAAAGCCTTTATTACTCAAACAACCTGCAAATAAGTAACTCTTTGATTATGGACTTCTAATTTACTCACCAAGAGAATCAATGAATTTTAATAGGACTACACTAAGGTTCTTTCTTAGAAAATATAAAACATGGGGTAACTATTTGCCAAGACGACGATATAATTTTGTTAATTCCAAAAATGACTGTTATAGATCAAACAGATGATTATTTTAAGGTGAAACCTTACTCCTGAAAATTATGAAGCACAAAATATCAATTAAGATCTTCAAATAGGCCATCAAATTTGTTTTTTAAAAAAATTTCTTACTGTAATGAAGTCATTCCCTTTAACCATTCTTCCTTGGTAAAAAATCCCATGCTTTCAGCCTCCAATTTCCACGCTAAAACTAACATAATAATCTGGAAAGAACAGAACATAAAGGATAGGGGAAAAGTCAGCATAGAGATAATCATGTCTATATTTATCATGGAGAGCATTTTTATACAACTATTTCCAACCTTCAACGATTAAATAGTTGGAATTATTAACTATAAAGAAACTGAAATGTGCCAATTTCTTAAAAGTAAAAAGTTCTAATAGTTTCTGAAGGTAGATTCTCTCTCACTCTATTACAAATAACATTTGTATCAAGAAAGAGAACACTAGCCCAACTTAAATTGATTAAAAATATCCTAAATGCAACTTTATAATATTAAACATGAAGAAACAAAATCTTCATATGATTAGTGTCTCAATTTTTAGAAATTTATGAATATGCTATATCCCACTTATATTCCATTCTACTTAGAAATAAAACATACATTTTCAGGTTCAACACCAATGTCTTCACAAAATTTTTCCATTCCTTCTGGCCCTACAACTTCATCAGGACCTTCAAAGACAAAAACAATTTATATATTTTATTGTTATAATTTAATACTGAAATGAAACACAAGCCATTATGTTAAATGTATCTACGAATATATCAATATTTTGCAAATAATTAAATTTGAGTTTTGGCACAGCTTTGATAAAATATAAATAACTGTTACAAGATTTTAAATTTCTAAAGTATTCTTTGACCACCATGTTACAATAAGAAATTAATGAAATAAAGCAGTAAAGAAATACTCCATTAGTATAAATCACTGGTTTGTATAAAAACATAAACCTATCCATTAAAAAGAACATTTACTGATAGCCTACTCTGAATAAAAAGAAACATAAGAAGGCTGTAGCTTTTTTATCTACTAGAATGCATCAGAACCAATGCACAGTTCAATACAGTAATCAGAAGAAGATTTGTTTACTTATTAAAACGGAAGGTCATTTATTGCCCTTTTGAAATATATTCAAATATAAATTTAATTATTAAAAAAGATATACATATTATCAAAATGACTTATGAAAATTACTACATTCCATTTCTAGAAAGAGCCATTTTCTTCATCATCTTGGTTCTAAGATAGACAGCAAGGCATCAATGTCACCTTAACATAGAAACAAAGTTTAATCTCTCAATTAGTTTATGTCTATCATTTGTCCAAAAATTAATTACTAATATTTAACTTTTTCCTTATTTTGCTCCCTTAGTAACACTAAATGTAAGTCAATACATCAATTCTCGTTTTTTTAATGTTATCAGACTCCCAAAATATAGTGATTACATCATCACTAAGTCTCATTTGTGACTTGGGTAAGACTAAAACAAACTTTATAACAATGTGAAATATGATAAAAATGTGTTTACTACTATGGCCTTTTGAAAATATAGTTTTGAAATATTATTGTTAAAGTAGCCAAAAGAACCCTCTATCTTTCCTTTTTTAAAGAACAAAACACATCAGCTTTATAATGATAGATTAAACCAAGGCTACTCAGGTGGCTTTTAAAGTACTACCTTTAGGTTATAACCACAACACAAAGCCAGTGTCCTGCAGTTTTTCTTAAAAAAAGAAAGAAGCCATCCAGTACATGGTCAATACATTCTTGTTGCCTGAGATGAGATCCAGGCTGCTAAGATGACATCAGTACATTGTCTGAAACCAAAACCCTCTTTTAATTTTTTTGTGTAAAGGGTAAATGTCATGGGGTTTAAATAAATACTAACAATGCACTGAGGTGTTAAAAGGTGAATGGGGTGATAATTATAGGAGACTTTCACATCCTAATCTTATATATTTAGAGAATTGTTTTAATGAGAAAATGTTAATTTTGCAATTTAAAAAGCATACATATATAATGAAGGTGTTAAAAAAATAACTGAGTATGTATCCTTATATATGGTTGGAAGAAAAGACATCAGATAAAATTTAAGGGAGAAAAAAGTTTTTTTTTTTTAAGCTATGATAGGAATATATTCTAAATTTTTCTAACAAAGCAAAAAAGCAGACTTGCCCTCAAAGTTCCCATTGGTGATTAGAAGAGAAGGCTGACGAATTATGTCAAGAAGTATCAGTATCGCATAGCCCCCCCAGAAACTGGGTGATTAGCTGGCGATTAGTAACTAAAATTTTACTAAAATCAAATTAGGTTATACAGAGATATATAAGATATACACACACACACACACACACACACACACACATATATATGTGTATATATAAGACCTTATATAGATAAGGTCCATAAATGTTAACTGACTTTTCAAAAGTGATACAAATAGCAACAGACCTAAGTCTAAAGTCTAAGTCTAAAGCAAGGTCTATATCAATGTTCTTTCCCCAATTACATAATGTTAATTATATTTTTTGAATCATATCCTTCCAATAAAACTACTCCTTGGGTAAAACCTCTGGAGATGAATTTAATTAACTTTTTTGGACAACTAGGTTTTCACTCAATTAAAGAAGCTATGGAAATGATTTTGTTCACTCTACCAGTTCACTCTACCAGCTGGGTACTATGTCAGGACTATGCTATTCCAACCTTACTTTTCAATTCTTTATAAGACTTTAAAAGTGCTCTTTCACTTTCCATGTTTTTGTTTACCATAGGCCCAGTATATTACTGAATCCTTGTTAATTTAAATAGCACTCAAGAATGAGAGGTTTTGTGAAAGGGCAAAACCATCAGGCTTATCACACATGACAAAAAATTTAATGATATTTTCAAAACTAAAAGAAAAACAAACACCATCAATTTCTTGATTTCTTTATAACCATAAGAAATGTTCCCAGCTGTGCAGAACCTAATACCATGCCAGCCATAACAGATGCTCAAAAAAAAAAAAAGTACTCAGTGACACAACACCTTCAACATAAGCTACATAAGACTAGTTGTTAGTTTTGGAACAGCATAGTAAAAAACACACAACCAGCAAATCTGATGCTATAATACTATTATCGTTTCAATAATAACATGTATTGTGTTCTGACTATATACCAGATACTGTGCGCTAAGGACTTTACATACATTATTCTCAGGCACAATTACTGTCTCCATTTTAATAAGGACATCCATCCTCATTTTAAGACAAAACGGTTTCTGTTTATTTGACAAACAACTGGTTCCTCCCTGACCAGGTCTCTGCCCAAAGTAGAGGCCTTCCAAAATCTCTCTGAAATCTGAAAGTCTATCCGACCTTTCCTTACTCTCTATTCCTGAACCTTACCGTATTTACTACCTTTGTAACCCTCCATAATCTGTAATTATTTTGACTACATACCTGTTTACTGACTGTCTTACTCACTAGAAGACAAGTCCCTTGAGGGGAGGGACCTAGTCAGACTTGTTCACCATTATATTTGCAGCACTCAGCACAGACTCACAAATAAGTGCTCAACAAATATTTATCAAATGAATCATTGCATGAATGACAGAAGATAAGTTAACCTTAAGTGCACTAATATTTTCTTTGTAACATTGAAAATTAGTTGCCATGTACATACTTAAATTAAAAATAAACATTATAAGGCAGTAGTAGTTAAAAGCATGGGCTTTAGGGTCAGAATGACCTGGTTTGTAAACTATTCTGGATCTTGTCATTGTATGACCTTGGGCCAACTACTTAATCTAAGCCTCAGATTTCTCATCTATAAAATGGGAATAACACCACCTACTAACAGAATGGTCGTAAGAAAAAATGATATATTTAGCACAATTCCTGGAGTAATACTAGCAATTACTATATTGGCTATTAAAAATGGTAATATAGGAAATAAATGTTTAATTAGAATCTTATGCTAACTAGGAAAGTTCCTAGGAGAGGCAAAACAAGTAAGCATAAAAGGTAAAAATTTACCATTTTTATGGTACCTAGAAACCTTTATAAGTGAAATAAGATGAGTGACCTTTGATTCTATATTATGCATACCAGTAAAATTGGCATTTTCAATAATGAGTCAACATTTTAAATGGAGGTCAGTAAGAAAATGAACTCCCTTCATTTAAATTGGGTTAGTGGTTGTCTTGGGATGCCAGTAATAGCATTTTTTTCTGGTCTAGAAAGAATCTGTTCTGTTACTAAACAATTTTTAAATTATACTTTTGGGATCACTCAGCTAATCTCAACAGTGAAGTTACTGCCCCCCTTTCAAAATAGTATCACTTTCCATACAGTTTGTCTAAACTTGTATGTCAAATTCAGGGTACACTTTAGACCTTAACGTGGATTAGCACTAAATATGAAGCAATAGCTACATGTACACTTTTATTTTAAACAAACATTTTGAGAATGATAGTGATAAAAGGAGGAGAAAAAACAAAACAAAAATATAAGGAAGCAGGTAAGAAAAAGGAAGCAGGGAAAAGGGGGAAAAAAAGCAAAGCTTTAAAATCAGTAACTCCAAAAAACCAAAACCATTCTAAGAAAAAAAAATTTCATAAATGCTTATGAAAAAGTTAGTGTAAACAGGAAACAACTGTTCTTTTACATATATTTGCTTACCCCTTCAGCTTCATGCCTGGCTAGCTTTGACTTTCAACCTTAAGTTATGGCCTCACTCTGGAGGCTTTTCATTCACCACTTAGAGGATTTAGCTGAGGTTAAGTTAGCTCCTCCAGAAAGCCTCTCATAACACTTTAAATGCTGGGTTATATATTATGCCTATGAACTCTCAGAGTTTATCTTTCTAATGCAGTATTTATCATGCTGTATTCATATCCGTCTATTTACTTTCTTACTTACTGCATCTCTAATAGAAGCAAATGGCTAAAAAAAATCATTACAGGGTAAATGTGTTGTGCAATGATGTATCTGAGGTTTAAATCTTTTACTATGTCTCCCTAAAAGTTTCAGAAAATGATAGTTTGTAGTGAAGAAAAATTTCAAAAATAAGAATATTGAACAAAAAAATGTATTATGTACTTTGTGTTTTCCAGAATACTGAATAGAAAAATGTTTTATTATGTACTTTTTGTTTTCCACACTAGTATTTAGCCAATGGATATAAATTAATAAGTGAATCTGTTTACAAATTTTATTAATAGTAAATGAGTTTCCCACTAAATATATACTGAATATATATTTTTAAAAATGTCAGTCTGAAATGCATCAAATTTTTACCCTATTCACCAATCCTCAGTGTTGACCCTAATCTCATCATACAGCACTAACACACATAGCAGGCCTGTAACAAATTATTTGTTAAATGTATAAACCAAAAGAACTTTTAAGCATATGACTGATATCTTCTTATATAAATTTCATTACCTGCATACTCATAAAACCAAGCCAGGCACTTCTTGCTTGAAAAATGTTCCTCTCCACTTATTAGTCTAGCAGGGGGTTGGGATCTGCAATAGCTTAGAAAACACACAAATGTCTAAGATTTTTATCAAGTCTCAGCTCCTAGTGAGAAACCAAATTCAAAATGAGCTATTTTAATTCAACATTACATATTTTTTTAACAGGTGGTATTATAGGAAAAAAATTGGAGTTAAGTTTTTGCAATTTGAAACAGTAGTCTATATTAAGAATCTCTGGCTAACAAAACCCAATGCTACTTCAATCACTATCAAATTCCAAAAATATCAACTAAAATTAATTTCCCACATTTCAAAAGACTACCCAGAGAAGTTCAACCTCAGTCTCAATGCAGGAGTGGTAGCTGGGAAAGTACAAATCTTCACTGTGATTCTGCTACTGATTTGTATAGAAACTGTATTTATGTATAATAAATATTTGAAAACAAAATTTTACAAAGTATATTTTGATACTTAATATTTCAAAATAAAATGCTCTAATAAGAGTTGTTTATTTATCATCTACCAAGCTTAAATAGATTTTTAAAGATAAATGATGACTCAGGACATAAAGGTATATTAAATTTCACAGATTAAACAAAAAAAAAAACCCACAAAAATTCCTAAAAGTTATTAACAGTCCAAATAATGGCCGAGGCTATTTAATCCCAGATTATGTTCATTTTTTTCATAAAATCATTTTCATTATTTTTCATAAAATCATTAAAATTTGGGAAGTTCAAAAATGGCCTCTATGATTTAGTGGACTTCAGAGAATCTTTTCTCAAGGAACTCAAATAATTACACTATGATACAGAAATGCTAGAACTTCTACAATTGAGTAATTTAATGTACAGTAAGGGTCCCATATTTAAAAATGTAAACTGACAGAGCAAAGTGTCATCTTAGTTTTAATAATCTGCCTGCTTAGCTATTTTAATGTATCTAATTTAAATAATTTTGATACATTATACACTCAAGATGGCCAAAAGTTAGGATAATAAGAAACTAATAACTAATAATTTGCCTGTTTAATAAAAATATGAACTACTAAAATAACCATGTCAATTCTAATGTTAGCTACCAAGAGGTAGAAGAAAATTGTATCATCTTTCACACTAATAGAGCAAGAAATACTTGTTAACCTCCTTTGCCAAAGCACAGTAACAAAGGAAAAAACCTCAACCAGTTACAAAAAGGAAGATGCAGACTAGAAGTCACCTACCTCACATTTTAAGCAGTAGGTTTCCCTTTTTAAGGGAAGCTCTATCATTATTTTCTCCTTACAATGATGGCTATTGTCTTCTTTTAATGGTAGCATCTGAAGTTGTCATATCAAGTGCCAACCATTGATAGAAAGACACCCAGTAAGATTTTTTTTTAAAACTTCACTTCTCACACCAAAATTGCAATGATTTTTTTGCAGCATACAAAAAAATGTGATGCCCCAATGATAAGCTACAATGACGCCAAAGAGCTATAAGTATATAGTTCTGACTTTTCTTTTTCACAAGAGGATACAGAGTAAAATAGCTTCCAAATTATTAATATTTATACTTAGAGCTAACAGCATTCTGAACGCTAGAAAACAAAAAGCAAGCATGCATGGCCTTTCCAACTCTGTACATAAAGCCTTGGCAGAGGTGAGGCACTGTATTTCCAGAAAATGGGGCTCCTGCAATTTAAAAGGCTTCCTGCTGGGATCTTCCGGGTTAGGCTACTCCAAATATTAAATGTGGAGGCCAATTATAGCACAGAAGTTTTCCTTTCTACCATTCCCAAGACAGTTGTCAAGTCAAGATTCCTCAGGCTCTGCTCCTTTCTTCACACTCTACAGAGAAATTCTAGAAGTGACCCTTCCGCGGTCTGTACTCACTTCTAGATCGGGAAAAAGGGGGTGGGGGCTGGGGATGGGGGAAAGAGGGCAATTTATATGTGCATCTGTTTCCCCACCCTCCAGTGCACGTAGACTCAAACGTGGGGCGGCTCTTCCAGTTCCTCCATAAACGCCAGAGCGCACACACGCGAACACGAGGTCTGGTCGGAAGCGGAGAGTCGATGTGTTTGTTCTGCACCTACCGCCTAGCCTAGCTTGATCAGAGGGGCCTCACCTGTCTCCAGCCCGATTCCGGGAGGCTGGGCCCGACTCCTTTTCCTCCAGCTGTCCAGCAAAGGAGGAAGGAGGAAAGCTTGAAGGGTGGGGGAAGGTGGTACCTGGAGATTTTACACTTTTTGAGGCCTCCGTCTTCCGCTACTGCTGCTGCCACCCCAGGGGATTTTCTCTTCTTCTTCACCGGCATCTTCTGCCCTCCCCGGCAGGGTGGGCAGGGGAGCCGGGGAAGAGGGTCGTCGTCCGCTGGAAGCCCCTCAGCGCCGGCACCCAGTTCCCAGAGACAGCAGCAAGCGGAGGAGCAGAGACGCCAGCCCGCACCGGCGCAGCCCGGCCGCCGCCCGCTCCCAGGTCTCCTCCTCGTCTTTCTTTGCCCTGGACAGGGGTGGCTCCTCACCGGTGGACACTGCAGTTCGGTCTCACCGGGAGGAGATAACGCGGACAGCGCGGCAGCTCCACCAGTCAGAGAGAGCAAGAGGCTCAGCTTCACCCGGATGCGAACCGCTCAGGTCCGGAAGTGACGCAAGCGCAGAGCCGGTCCCCTGGAGGGGCGTGGCTCTAGTTGGCCTTGGCTAGCAGTATGCGAGGCAGAACGGAGCTGTCTCACCTCGGCAAGTGGAGAAACCGAGTTTTGTTGGCCGTGTGAACGCCAACAAAACTCAGTATCTTGTTCAGAGAATCCTGACCTTTTTCATGAAGCTTTCACCCCGGCTGAATGCTGGTAGTCACCGCCAAGAAATGAAACTACTAATACTCTGTCGTTGGCGTTTAAAATAACCTGGTAAGGTAGACCAAGTTTTACTTCTGAGCCCTTCCACGCGGGAACCTCACCTGAAGTATCCCCAACCCTTAAATGCATCGTCGCCTAGTGGCCTGCATGTTTTCTTTATGGGACTGCGATCAGCCTCCAACTCCCCTGCCCCCACTTTTCCCTCTTCCCCGACCTCTGCTTATTTTCTTCCGTATTGAAACTTTACCATTTTATTTCCACAGAGCTCACCTCCCAAATAAAAGACAGGAGGTGACTGCTGACTTAGTTCAATGGAATTTGGGGGAAAATTCTAAGGGGCTTTCCTCTACACCTTATTTTACCTCCACTTCACGGAAATATTGTTTATATTTAAGGGCTATTGTATGTGACTATATAGTGGAAAGTAGAAATATGTATGTATATTAAGCTCACCTCCAAACCAACTGCGAGGCTAGAAGACTAAAAGTCTCAATTCAATACTACCTCCACCTTGGCATCCCAATCTGGCCAATCAGAATATCATATTTACTTAGTGTCATTAATTGGTTCAAGATAGACGCATGACCCAAGCCAGGCCGACGAATGCCAATGACACAAAATTGAACCATTAGGAAGCAACTTTATTTCCTATAGACTTGAACTTGAGAAGGTGTGGAGAATGAAGCCAAAACTCAGAAGTGAGCAGGATCAAGAAGAAAGAAAAATCAAAACATGATTATATGATATGAGCCCAGAATCCATGATATGCCCTGGAATTTTCAATTATTTGAGCCAATAATTTCACCATTTTGCATATGGAGTTCAATTCTCTATTACTTATAACCAAAGAACGTTAAAGCCTGTGATCCTTCAACCCAATTAAAAATGCATGAGGCCAAAAAATCAAATCAGAATCAGATCAAGTCTCTAAATAGGACTACCATCTAAAAAAGTAAAGGACAGAGGAAGGTATTAAACACCCAATGCAATCAGCAAAATCTAGACTGTCAGAAAACCTACAGGACAAATGACCCAGATTCTGCAACAAATTATTACAAAGAGAGGAGAGAGAAGGAAATTAAAAGAGACTTAAAGGATGTATCAGTCATTTTCAATATGTGGTTCTTATTTGAATTTGGATTCAGACAAACAATTTAAACAATATAACATTTATGGGACAATTGGAAATGTTAACATTAACTGGATATTTGATGAAATTCTAGAACATGTAAAACTTATCTGTAGGAACAGAATATCAGTGACACTTGGGGCCTGGGATGGACTGAGTGAGGGGGAAGACTGACTACAAAGAAGCACAAGGGAACTTTTTGGATAATGGACATATTCTTTGCCTTGATTGAGGTAGTGGTATCTACACTTGTCAAAATTAATCTAACTGTATACTTAAAATAGATGCTCTTAATAGTATGAATATTATTCCTCAATAAAGTTGATATAAAATGTGCAAACCAAAATGACAAAACACTGTTAGAAATAGTCAAACCTATTTCTTCAAGAAATTAGCTGCAAAAACTAAACAGCCTTTTTTCCCAAGGAGGACAAAGGAAATGGAATAAAACCTAGAGGACAGAAACAAAAATCTCAGAAGACAATTTTCAAGGGAGAGTAGAATTGGGGCCTAATCAAAGGGTCGGGAATTTCATAATGCCTGTCTAGCAGGATACCAGCAATGCTGTAGACTAGTGACCATTGTACATCTCTGTTCTTTTCTAAGTAGAAATTTTTATTGTAGTTGTAATATCCCTTCTCCACCATTATTTATTGGAGAAGAGTGGGAAGCAGATTATTATGTCTTAGTCCATGGGTCATTGGATAAAAGGAATCACTTTGAGACCTAAGGAAGAAGAACCCACCATACCTGGGGATTCCGGTCATTTAGTTGAATGCAGTAAGTGGATAGAAGCCTACTTGCATCTATAGAATTCTCTGAAAAAATAAAAGGCTGGATCTATGTATGGTGTTTGGTCACTTTATTATTCAAATATTTAATTACCAGTTAAACCAGGAACTTTACTGGGTTTAAGGATATAAAAGGTAGACATGACTCTTGCATTCGAGGAGTTGACAGGCTGGAGTGGGAAATAGTCATGTGCCACATAACATTTCAGTCGATGATGGACCACGTTGATGGTTCCTTAAGATTATAATATATTTTTACTGTATTTTTTCTATGTTTAGATATACTTTGATACACAAGTACTTAATTTGTTACAATTACCTACAATATTTAGTACAGTAACATACTATATAGGTTTGTAGCCTAGGAGCAGTAGGCTATACTATATAGCCTAGGTGTAGAGTAGGCTATACTTTTTAGGTTTACATAAGTACACTGTTTCTGCACAATGAAGAAATTGCCTAACAATACATTTCTTAGAACATGTCTGTCATTAAGTATCATATGACTGTATATGTAGGCTATCTGTATTTAAGAGAATTTTACGAATAAAGAGTAGAGTCCATAATCTATGCTTGTCAAGAATATCAAAGGGATGGCAATTTTCAGGGTCATGTAAACCATTCATACACATCCACCTTGTCTGACCAGTACCTACTGCCACCACCAAACCTCCATTCTCCAAAGTCAACTCCCTATTATCCCAATTACTCTAAAAAAGGGGCATATTGGTAGCCTCATTACGAATGAGCAGTATAGAAATGCCTAGTTATATGGTTTTAATTTTTTCTACTACTCACCAACACAGGCATGATTTTCCATCAAAAACATACCTATAATGGAGAAACAAAATATGATAAAGTGGTTCTTGTTCTGCAATAGATTTTTTTTTAAAAATAAAAGTGATGAGAAGGAAAAGGAGGATGAAATATGTACCTGAAGAAGAAACTTGTGTGTTCTGGTTTCAGATCCAAAGAAGACACTTAGTGACTTTAGGAAAGGGATGTAACTTCCTTTATCTTTCATCTTATTCTACCATTATATACAAGGATATCAAAAAAATGACTAAGTAATAGCCATCTCTAATGACAGAGGACATAATCTTATGCTGAACAGGGAAATTGGCAAAAGAACCGAGACATAGTTCTGTCATCTATTTGGCATCTTGGTCATACACATCCCTTAGCTTTTGGAGGTTGTAAAACAAAGCCACGAAGATCTTTTAAAACAGTTATGTCTGTGCCAAGGTAGCCAAAGTAGTGCTCTAAGATATGTTAATTTATAAGTTCTGTACATAGTTTAGTTTTTTTTTAACAACTCTTTAAAATAGGACTTTTCCATTTGCCAGAATAACAAGCAACACAGACATTAAGTGATTTATGGGATGCCGCATGTTATTGTGGTCCTGAGTCTTTATAAATGCTCTCGTTTCCATATGTTAATGTCGGTTTTTAAAACAATCTTGTAGGTCAAAATGTTGTGAGATATTTCCATACACATAAATCCTGAGAAAGATGACTTTAAGAGAACAGTAGAAATGGGACATGAAACAGGATTTTCTGTTTTGGTATTTCAGTAGAGCCTACAAGAACTCCTAGTGTTTTAGAGAGATCAGAGGTGTAGAGCTATGTAGCACATGCCAGTTAGCCCATGTCCTAAGGCAGTGTGCTACACCACATCAATTTTAGCTTGGGTGTAACTGTGGTTCACTCTGGGACCCAGACTGAGGTAGTAGCCACTACCTGGAACATCACTTGTCACCATGGCATGGGGAAAGGAAAACATGGCAAACCCCATTCTGACCATCAAAGGTTCTGCCTTGAGGTGACACAAATCACTTCTGTTCAAGTCATATGGCTACACCTGAGGTCACTAGGACAGGAATGTGAGAGGAGCATCAAATAAAGGTAAATGCAGCCTACTATAGTATGGGATTTGACTGAAATTATATTCAAGGTGCAAGGAAAAATGAATTCATAGAGAAATTTTAAAGAGACTGTAGCGAAAAGCATAAGCTTGCTTTCTCTTTATACCTCACTATGACAGATTGTATTTTCTAAAGGTGGTCACAATGATATCTCTCAACTCCCACGTTCTTCTAGAACTTTGCCATTCCCTATCAAAAAGTGGAATCTAGTTAATATTAATAACAATAGGCCGGATGTGGTGGCTCACTCCTGTAAATGAATATTGGCTCATTAATTGTGGGAAATGTACTATACTAATGTAAGATATTAATAATAGGGAAAACTGTATATAAAATATGTAAGAACTCTGTAATATCATTGCAATTTTCCCAAAAATCTAGAACTCTTCTAAAATAAAGAATGTATTACTAAAAAGTTGCAGTGAACAGGAAAAAATAAAATTTAGAAAATAGTTGGCCGGGCACGGTGGCTCATGCCTGTAATCCTAGCACTCTGGGAGGCCGAGGCAGGTGGATCGCTCGAGGTCAGGAGTTCGAGACCAGCCTGAGCAAGAGTGAGACCCTGTCTCTACTAAAAATAGAAAGAAATTATCTGGCCAACTCATATATATATATATATATATATATATATATACACAAAAAATTAGCCAGGCATGGTGGCGCATGCCTGTAGTCCCAGCTACTCGGGAGGCTGAGGCAGTAGGATCACTTAAGCCCAGGAGTTTGAGGTTGCTGTGAGCTAGGCTGACGCCACGGCACTCACTCTAGCCCGGGCAACAAAGCGAGACTCTGTCTCAAAAAAAAAAAGAAAAAGAAAATAGTGAAGTACAGGAAGGAAGTAATAACTCAAGAGAGCCACCTTTGTTGGATGCCTTTGGAAAGATCATAAAATTCTGGATGTGGGATCATAGATAGAAAGGAATGCCAAGGCCAGAGCAATTTCGACTTGAAACCTAACCAGGAAGACTAAGAACAAGTGCTCAGGAAGGAAATCATATTAAGAAGTACACAGGATTTGCATTCCAGTGTGTGAATATGTACGCCAAATGAAGGAAAGTAATGGACAGAACCAAAATTACTGGCAGAGTGCATTTCTTTGATGACTTTCTGCAGAGAACTCTTTTTGATTGGATGAGGTGGTAGAGAAGACCAAGAGTGCAGACACCTCGCATTAGGTATGTTCTTATAAGTATTGTCATAATTTTGATTTTTGCTAGATGAGTGTTGCATTTTCATCACACTATATATTCCCAAATATAACACTGGAAAGTGGTATAGTGAAAAGGGTTTCTTAAAATGAGAACCACCATTAAACTGATAGATTTGCCTTTTTTACTTTGCAATCATGGTAAAACATTTAATCATATTGTGACTTAGTTTTGCTCTCTTTTAGATAAAATAATACCTGCCTCATCTAGATAACACAGCATTGTGTTGTTGAAAAAATAAGAAAATAAATGTGACAGCGTTCTCAAAACTGCTAAATGGTACACAATTATTTACCAACTGGGTGTTTAGTGTGCTCCCCCGAAAATCAAGTTCTATATCGAGCAAGGGGATCTATTTGAAGTAATCTATAGAATCAAAGGATGGGGTGCAAAGGAGTCATGTAAAAGGAGTGAGCTGTCCTGGTTTTCATTCCCACCCTAATTCTGATAACGGGGCTTTCCTGTCCATATTTTTACCAACTTTCTTTTTTTTTGAGACAAGGTCTCACTTTGTTACCTGGGCATGAGGGCAGTGGTGTGATCACAGCTCACTGCAACCTCAAACTCCTAGGCTGAAGCAATCCTTCTGCCTCAGCCTCCCCAGTAGCTGGGACTATAGGTGTGTACCATCATGCTCAGCTAATTTTTTAATTTTTTTTGTAGAGAAAGTCTTGCTATGTTGCTCAGGCTGGTCTTAAACTCCTGACCTCAAGCCATCCTCCCACCTGGGCCTCCCAAAGTGCTAGTATCACAGGTGTGAGGCACTGCACCCTGTCACTACCAACTTTTTGATGACTCCATCTTTAGTTTCAGGGATCTTAACCATGTTTTCAACCACTGAAAATAGGATTGTCTACACAGGGCAGTTTGAATGGGATTCAGCAAACTCTTGGGCCATGGTTAGGCATCGCTTCTTTGGAAAATCCACAGGTGACATGTAAGCAATTACTGAAGGCCACTGGTGAGGGCCAGCCAGCACAGAGAAGATCAGTCTGCCTGACTCCAGCAATGGCAGGAGAGGCAATGATTCCTAGAACGGGAGTTAATGGTCTGCAAATAGTCTGACACATCCTTGGCACCCACCTTTCTCTGGTCACTGGCAGCGACGGTGTCTCTTGATGCTGCTGCTCCTCATGATGTGTTCTTCAAAGGTCTGCTCCTTCATCTCTAACCTCACAGAGACTCCATCAAGTTTCAGCACTATCCAACTCTTGAACCCCATTCCTAGCCCAGATGACCTTCAATTGTTATGGCATGAACTCTATGCTCTGCTTCTTTCAGGGCTTGAACTTTTAATTTGCAAGAACCTTCCTGTCTCTAAAGAAAACATGGCTTATGGGAATCAAAAGTTTTGTCTTTCAATAGCATTTAAAAAAATTGTGGGGTTTCAAGAGTATATATGTTTTTGTACTTATTTATTTTATTTCAAAATATTAAGGGGGTACAAAGGTTTTTGTTACATGGATACCTTATATAATGCTTAAGTCAAAGCTCTTGGTGTTCCCATCAAGGGCTGCATTTTTGCAGTAAAAAGCTATTCCAACTGTATTTCCATTTTTGATTTATAGTCATAATTCTTGAGGCAATGGAAATGACACTGAGTGTAATGGTCATGAGCAAGTATGTCCATAAAACAAAAACAAAATTATTTCAAGATATTATCTGTCTGAAGGCTGAACAACCAGAGAATTCTAGACAAGCTTCACAGAGCTCTTCTACATTCCATATCCAGCTCAGGCTTCCATCTGCTCATCCTCCTGGTATAACCTACACGTAGGACCAGGTGCATAGTTTGTGGGAACCAGAGCAAAATGAAAATGCAGAGCTTCTTATTCAAGAATTATTTAATGCTCTGTGAGAGCAGAGTATTAAACCAAGCGAGGGGCCTTTGGAAACATGAGGTCCTGTGAGACTCCATAGGTTACATGCCCATGAAGCCTGCCCTGCATAGAGCAAGTCAAGGCTGGGTGCAGTGGTTCATGCCTGTAATTCTAGCACTTTGGGAGGCCCAGGTGGAAGGATCACTTGAGGCCAGGATGGTGAGACCAGCCTGGGCAAGAGCAAGATCCTGTCTCGCCTGTAGTCCCAGCTCCTCAAGGTTGAGGTAGGAGGATCACTTGAGCCCAGAAGTTTGAGGTTGCAGTGAGCTATGATGATGCCACTGCACTCTAGCCCAGGGGACAGAGCAATACCCTATCTTAAAAAAAAAAACAACAAAAAAAAAAACAAGTCAAGGCCTGAATGATCTATAGGTTCATTCAATGGAACACCAGATTTATAAGGCACACTGTGTCGAAGAGTCCTATGTGTTGACTAAAAGTCATTTTTTCTTATTCCAGGGTATACGTTAAGAATATATTTCCTATCTTCCCTTGAAGTAAGTAATTGTCATAGACATCTCCTGCGTAAGACTTCACTCTTCACAGATAGCCTCAAATAACTCAGGGGAGAATTCCGTAGTCCTAGGGGTTAATGGAGGCACAAAATGGAAGAGGTCTAGAATCATCACATGGAAGACTGCCTGCTAAGTAGCACATTGAACTGTCAAATGAAGGAGAAATAAAATTCTTAACGTTAAGCCACCACAATTTGGGGGTTGTTATTGTAACATTTGCCATACCCTGGCTGCATCTGTCAGTGCTAACCTATGTTGCCATAACAAACAACACCAAAATCTCAATATCCTATCATAACAAAAGTTTATTTGTTGTTTATGGTAGATTATTAAGAAGACTATACTCATCATAGCTACTCAGGGAGCTAGGCTGACAAGAACTTCATCTTGATGTATACTTCCAGGATTACCGTGGCAGTGAGAAAGAACTACGGTAAATCACATGCTGGCTTTTATGTTTTCTGTGTATACATGATGTGTCACTTCTACAAATATTTTAAAGATCAAAGCAAGTAATATGGTTATACCTATCTCTAAAAAGAGCAGAGAAGTGCAATCCTATTATGTTCCAAGAAAGAGGAAAACCAGAAATATTTGTTAAATGGAGTTAAATACTATCACATGAATATAGATTTGGTGCTTGGAAGGAAGATGCTGCATACAGAAGCTTAAAAACATGTTGTATAGAATTAGTGGCCATGCGCAGGCAGCAAAGAAACAGATTAACAGGTTGGTTATTTGAAGATCCCTAGTGTGCCTTGTTAAAATATTCAGTGAAACTGTCCCTAATGAGAAGTAAAAGGTAGACCATGAATCTAGTAAGATTCTAACTCTATGGGAAGTAGTTGGAGGCAGAGTGATAGTGTGTTTTGGCTACATTTGTCTGCCTTTAGCAAGATATTACAAGAAAAGAGATGAGCTCAGATGAGAACTGGTTGGTTTTCCAGAAAGGATAGAAGAGTACTAAGGAATTCTAGAGATCAGGCCTTTCAGGGTTAAAAAACCTGACTGCTCCATGACCCTAAGTAATAAGAGATGAGACTGAAAAAAGTTTTAAGTGACCACTAAAAGATCTCTCAGTTAAAAAAAAAAAAAAAAATGACAGTCTTCAGGCAAAGATCAGATTAAAGTTTTTAACTTCCAAAGCTATTATTCCAGATAGCCTCAAGATAACCATCAAGCTAAGAGAGAGGGACATGGGTATGAGGAAGCAGATAAATCATTCTTGAGAATCCTGTGTGGGAAAGAACTAGAATATGACATTTAGAATATGGAACTAAAAGCAAACAAAAAAGCCTACTATGTTTTCAAGGGAATTATATTGCTAAAGAAACTATGTGCATGGTCTAAAAAAGACTTTGATTGTTTGTGCCTAAAAACAATCATCAAGCTCCCAGAGTTTCCCCAGCAGGAATCTCAGATACTTATCTTTTTAGTTTAGAGGTTGCTGGACCATCGGGAGCCACATTTGAGCCCGATGCAGAGGACTGTGCATCACATGAATGTCCTAGATCTCTCTCCTTTCTCGAATGAAGGACTTCCCCAAATGTGTCTTTGTTGACTTCATAGCCCGTTCCTTACAAGAACACTAAATATGTGAGAGGAATAACTTACAGTAGTTTCGGTAAATATGTTTCCTAAAGGTGTACAATCCCGAATTTCATATTTGATTTGATATTGTTAGGGATTAAAGGTGCCAAGCCAATGTTTAAAAAAATGGGAATTGTAGCTTGATCTCTTTTCCTTTAAATTTATCCTACCCCATTGAGTAAGTTGACACTGCCAAATTTTTGATGTTTTATTCTCCTAGCAACAGGCTGTGATGTCAGAGAGCTATTTTATCACAGAAGCTATCCAAAAAAAGATGCTAGACTGTGAAGCAGAAAGCTCTGATTTAATTGCATGTTATTCAACACTTTATGTAAATAAAAATGGAAATAGAAATAGAAAAAAAAAGACTCAGAATAACCATTTATGTGAACATTTTTATTAATAGTTGCCATGGTGTAAAAAAGCTTTCCCTGCAGCATATTACATCAGTGGATATGTATATTTTTAAATGACATTAAAGGACATTCAGTTATAAGTCAAAGCAAGACTATTTCCTGCAAATAAAAGGTAAGCTAGATCATGCACACAGTAAAGAAAGCAACATCAAAGCATCTAAAGGTATAATTAGCATCATCATAGAGGAAAAGATTAACTATTAAGCCTTAACACAGTTTCACTGGCATACTTTATTATCCTGAAAGGCAAAATTAAAAGCAATATCTTTATTTAACAGACAAGTGATTATCAGATAATTCAGTACAGGTGCAACAAACTTCATTAAGACGGCAATGTGTAAGGCAGCTTTACAAACTCGCAAGCCTACTGGTCCTGGTAGGTCATGTAAATTAGTAAATGGCCTGGGTGTAAGACAATGGGGTAGCTGAATCCCAAGTACATGCTCTATGTACAGCAGTCTTGGTGGGTTAGTTTAGGCCAGAGCAACAAAGACACCAATAGTTCATTTTGTTTAAGACAACAAAATTTCCTTGCTTGCTTACAAGATCTGTGGAGAGTTAGTTGGGGGCTCTGTTCTTTGTCAGTAGAGCAGTCACTATTCTAGATAATTACTGGTTACTGTGGCAGAGGAAAAAGAAAGAGTGTAGCTTTTTTTTGCTAAGTCCAAGCAGTATTTTTTGCTTAATTTAAAAGATTTTAGAAAGTGTGGTAGTCACTAGGATTGTCCTCAAATATTCTGTAATTCTCTGTCCTTTTGTGCACAGGCATGGTTGCACTTACCTGCCCACTTCAGTTAGATGTTACCATGTGACTTGCTTGGCCACTGCAATAGATGCAACGCAGAGGAAGACAGAGGATCCACCTGTCTTCTAAGCCAGATATAAAAGAGATTTGCAGAAATGCAAAACAATGCCACTCTTCTCATCAAATTTGTTTTTGTTTTGAGAAATACAATTATTTTAATAAAAAATGTAATTTATGTTAACAAGTAATGGGATTATTATTCTTATTTTTACATAGATGAATAAATATTTCAAAAATTTCCTAGTTTTAATTTCAATTCATGAAATGTTGAAGTAAATAACCTACAGAAACAAAATTGGTTCTACAACTTACTATCTCTGTGTCCTTGTGTAAGTTATCTAATCTCTGAGATTCTTTTTTCTTCTTTATTGTAAGCTTCTTGAGTATAGTGTCCTTATCTGTCTTGTTTTCCACTTTATGCCTAATTCTGCACATATAATAATGGCAGTGAATAAGATACATAAAATCTCTATTTTCATGGGGTTTGCATGTCAAAAGGAGCTTTCAAGTTCCTTGAGACTTGGGTTACGCTCGACTCAAACACTCAATTTTGTAGCTTGTGGAAGTCAAAAGCCCACTCAAGAGTTCTAAAAATTACTGAATTGATGACGTTCTCATGATCTCATCTGCTTTCTAGGCTCATGTTCCTATATGTATTGCCTTTTTATTCACCATGTTCCCAGGGAAGTTAAATTCAGCCTTCTTTTTTTTTTTTTTTTTTGAGACAGAGTCTAACTCTGTCACCCCAGCTAGGGTACAGTGGTGTCATCATAGCTCACTGTAACCTCAAACTCCTGGGTTTGAGTGATCCTCCTGCCTCAGCCTCTGGAGTAGCTGGGACTACAGGTCTGTGTCACCACACCCGGCTAATTTCTCAGTTTTTAGTAGAGATGGGGTCTCACTCTTGCTCAGGCTGGTCTTGAACTCCTGAGCTCAAGTGATCCTCCTGCCTCGGCCTCCCAGAATGCTAGGATTACAGGGATGAACTACCACACTTGGCCAAATTTGGCCTTTTCACACATTTCCAGCAAAACAACTCACTCAGACCAAGCACTTGTGGGTAATAGAGACTTTCCTGAAGACCTTGGGAAGAGTCATAATGCACATTGCAGAGCAAGACTCTCTGTATCCACAGTAGTCATTTTTGCTTCCAAAGTCCTCTAGTTACCCAGTCACCTTGGGTTCCTGTTTGGATTTTTTCCCATCCAGGGGCCAATATCTGTTTGGATTTTTTTCCCAGGCAGTGGCTGAACTCCCATCTCCCACCTCTTGAATATTTTATGAAAATTTAAATTCATTTCCCTTTACAATTTAGAGCAGTTTAGTTTTTTAGTTCCCACTCCCAAATCTTAATCAAGTTGCTCAGAAGATAAAAGGACCCTTCTTCTAATTCCAAAAGAATAGTTTTAGGAAAAAGTTGTGATTATTGAGTGCAAATAAGAAAATCCGTATGTGTTTATATACCCCAGGATGATGTCTGAAATCAGAGCTGAGATGAATTAACTAGCTTGCGGCCTTCTGATTTCAAGATTGTTCTTTTTTAAGCACCAAAGGAGGCAAGAAAAGCTTCATCTTTCTCTGCTGAACCTCTTTTAATAAAACGATTTGTTCTGTAAAATTTGGATTCAGTAAAAAGGCTGCACATAAGGACCTAGAAGGCCACTTGTGGCCTTAAGGCCGCAGGTTCCCCACCCCTGGACTACAGCAAAAGCTCTGTGAAGTCAAGGACTGTGTCCCAAGGGCCTAGTTCAGTACTTGACCTATAGTAGCATGTAGTAAATACTTTTAGAAGAGAATTATTGAACTGAGAGAGTCTTTGACGAATGTTGGGATAAATGACCAGCAGTTTAGCAGTTTATAGTGCTGACATAGAGTAGAAAATAATGAAGCCTGTTTTCATTTCTGTTATTGCCTCGGTATTTGGTTGCACTTGTTATACGCTAACAAGTATTTTGTATATTTTGGCTATTTAAAAATATGGTTGTGGCC
>CM052438.1:116823451-116884944 GCA_028533085.1 Varecia variegata | reverse complement strand
GCAATCTCTTAACAGCCTCAGTACAACCTTAATTGTGAGACAGGATTTCCCCATTTTACAGATGTGTAATTTGAAGCTGACAGAGTGGTTTGCTAACGAGTGCACGTGGAGAGGGAGCCCGTCCTAACTCCAGGTCACGCTACTGCACTAGCAGGTTAGACGCATATTTCCTGATTAGGCGGTACAAGAAATCAGTAGGAAGAATAAAAGCCATGCTTTGGGAGCCAACACAAACTTGCCAGAACCCTTTGGCAATCGATAACCGCGGGGAGCAACTACGGAGCTCCGAGGCGATCGATCGCCTCCGAGAGCTTTGCGTGCGCGTGCCCGAGACGGCAGCGCTCCCTGCGCGCCGCTGGCGTCGCCGCCGTAGCGCTCCGTCGCCATAGCGATTGCCCCTGGCAACTGCGAAGCTCTGCCTTCCGGCGGGCGGGCTCCAGGTTTGAGCAGAGCTCCGCTCTTCTCTTCACTTCCCTCCGGTCTGGTTTCTTCTTCCTTCCTTCTTTCCCGTCCCCCCTCCTCTACCTCTGTCCTCTCCACCCCCATCATGGCGAGCGGGACCGGGGACGTTCGGAAGCTTTTCATCTTCACTACTACCCAGAATTACTTCGGGTTGATGTCGGAAACCTGGGACCAGCCACTGCTGTACAACTGTCTTGAAATCAACAACTTCTTGGACGATGGCAACCAGATGCTCCTCAGGGTGCAGCGATCCGACGCCGGAATCTCCTTTTCTAACACGGTACGTTCGATTCCTTGCACCCCTGCCTGCCCTCCCCTCAGGCGCCCAGGCCCAGCTAGAGGAATGTCGGGTCACTCTTCAGCCTTACTCAACGGATCCTGGTCTGCAGCCCACAGCTCTCTCCACTTCTCCCTACTTAAGCATGTAGTTAGTTTCCAAGCTTGCATACCACCTGAACGAAGGAGGTTCCCTGTCTACACACCTGAACAGAAACAGTTGCATTCTTTTTTTTTTTTCTTTTCTTGACTACAGATGGGTTATAACTAAATAGCAAACATTTACCTTATTTGGTTATTTTAATTTTTTCTTTTCTCCCTTTTGAAGTACTTTAAGGCAAATTCTTTTTTTTTTTTTTTTGAGACAGAGTCTCCCTCTGTTGCCCAGGCTAGAGTTCCGTGGCGTCAACCTAGTTCACCACAGCCTCAAACTCCCGGGCTCAGGTGATCCTCGTGCCTCAGCCTCCCAAGTACCTGGGACTACAGGTGTGCGCCACCACACCCGGCTAATTTTTTTCGTTTCTTTCTTTTTTTTTTTTTAAATAGAGACAGGATCTTGCTATGTTGCTTAGGCTAATCTAGAACTCTTGGCCTCCAGTGATCAAACTGCTTCAGCCTCCCAAACCCCCTTTTTGGGTTATGCACTGATTTTAATATTGCCCGAGGGAAAGATTAGTTAGGAATTCAAATCTTTGAAATGATACCATGAAATGATACCATGTATTTCAAAATAAAGTTTGAATTCATTTTTGGTGTACAACACATGTATTGATTTTTTTCATTGCATTGCTCCCTCCACTGGCAGGATTGCTTAAAAAATGATTGTATTTGCAATCAGGACATATATATAATATATATACATAATTATATATTATACATATATATTGTACACATATATTATACATATATATACCTCAAAATAAAACACGAAAGAAAATTGTTGGACATATTAAAGGGGGTTCAGTAAATAGCTGAAAGTTAAATCATAGACATATTTTCAAGCTCTTCCTCTTAGGTTCACCGTTATTCCTAGGTCTCACAGAATATTTGGCACTCAGCAAAGCGTTCAGTATGCTTTTGTAGGATGATTGAATCATTCACCCCATTCACTATGAATGTCTTGGGTTTAATTCAATTCTATTTAATAAACATTTATTTTGAACTCAGCATATGCATGGCTTTTTGCCAGGCTCGGTGGGTTTACAAAGATATAAAAAGAATTAATAATTATAGCTAACATTTATTTTTACTTTACACTCTGTCAGGCACTGTTCTAAGCACTTTATATGTATTAGTGCATTTAATATCCCCAACAATACTATATAAGACAGGAACTATTTTTATTCCTGTTTTATGGCTGAGGAAAGTAAGGAACAAAGGTTACATCCTAAATGTTAACTCTTTCTCTAACAGGTGGTGTAATTCAGGATAGGGCCCCCTGCTTTCTGCCTTCCAGAGCCTCGCTCCAGTGGCCTCGGATGACACAGTGTTGTAAATGTAACTGAAAGTTCAGAAAGAATGCAGTGGGAAAAATGGGAAGGGGTTTAGATTTGTGAAAATGTATCTTGGCTTGTGTATTGAAAGTTAAAATTATAACTTTTTTTCTGTTTTAAGTTAAAGATATTACTAGTAGAGTCCAACAATATATCTGTTATTTTTAGTCCTACACTACACTATAGGTTTTTAGTCATACTTGAAAAGATTTTGTTATTCCTTAAGTTGTACGTTAGATGTCCGAGAGTCAGCATAATTTAATCAGTATAAGTCAACAACTATTTATTGAGCATCCACTATGGGTCTGGTACTGTCCTAGGTTCTGGTGATAAAGCCATGAGCACAAAGTTCATGTCTTAAAGGAGTAACATTGGAGTGGACAAAGATAGGCTAAACACATGGCACAGATAATATAATGTAACATAATTTGGGTATTGATAGGTGCTGTTAAGATAAAAATAGACTGGGTGCAGTGGCTTACTAATCCTAGCACTTTGGGAGGCTGAGGCAGGAGAATCGCTTGAGGCCAGGAGTTTGAGACCAGCCTAAGCAACATAGTGAAATCCTGCCTCTACAAAAAATATTGAAAAATAAAATATTAGCCAGGCATAGTGGCCTGTGCCTATAGTCTCAGCTTCTCGAGAGGCTAAGGCAGGAGGATCACTTGAGCCCAGCAGTTTGAGGTTGCAGTGAGCTATGATCATGCCACTGTATTCTAGCTCAGGCAACAGAGCAAGACCCTGTGTTGGGGGTAACAAAAAAAAGCTAAAAATAATTTTACAGTAGTGATGGGGGTGGGGTGGGAAACTACATTAAAATAGAGTGGGAGAGAATACCTCTCTGGATTAGTGACCTTTGAAGTGAGATTTGAATGATGTGTTGTAGGCAGACTTAAGATCTGGGGGTATAGAGTTCTAAGCAAAAGAAACTGTTAAATACCAAGGCCCTGGGCTAGGTTTCAAGCTTGGTTTCAAGGGGCAGGAAAAAAAAAAAAAAAGCCAGGGTGATTGATTGCTGAAGTTTAACAGGTGAAGGGACTGTGTGGAAGATGAGATGGGAGAATAGGCATAGACTGATCATTTAGCACCTGTAACAATTTAGGTTCAAATAGGAAATCGTTGGTAATCTTAAACAAGAGATATCTGTGATCTGGTTTATGTTTTTAGGACAGGGTTTTGCAAACTTTTTCTGTGATGGGTCATATAATATTTTAGGCTTTGCAGGCCATAAGGTCTCTGTTGCAACTACAGCTTGGCCATTGTTGAGTGAAAAAAGCCATGTAATGAACTATGTAATAAGCCATGTGAATGAATGAGTATGCCTGTGTTTTAATAAAACTTCATTTATGGACACTGATATTTAGATTTCATATAATTTTCATGTGTCATGAGAGTTATGAGAGTTTGAGCAGCAACATAAAATGTCAGCTCCTTTCCAGTGGCCAAAAAGGTAATCATTAGGATTTAAAAAAAAAGTAGCATGAAACTCACTCAGCTGTAAGGTGTTTTTCATACCTAGCAGTGACCCTGTTTTTTAATGCATAGACTTTTCTTCCTGGAAAAAGAAATGAGAATAACTCTGAAAGTGTGTACATAATGCAAAGGCTTCTTTTGAGCAGTATATTTTTTGGCTCATGAATGAATTACTATGAACTGACATTTTAAACAAGGTTGCTTTATTGAATTCCAATTGAATTCATCTGGTTCTAATTTTGACTAATCTGGCTATATGACAATTTCACAAAAAAGTTTGATGCTCAAACCCTTTAGGGAAAAATTTTTGGTTAAGATAAAAATAATTTTAGGACACAGACAACTTTAGTTCATTTAGGTAGTTTTGAGTGTATGCATTTTAAAAAATACCTTTAGCACTTTTTCAAGGTGAGAGGGTAATGAAAACCATCTTTGTTATAGACTTTCTGGGGTAGTAGAGAAGTACACTACTCATCATTGTGTACCTGGGGTATATAGCTTTGATCTGTAGTATTACTAAATCTGGCTGGGATAGAATAGTTAGCAATGTATGTCAATATAATATATAGTGTTTTATGTTTATAAATCGCTTACCCAAGTTGCTTATGATATAATCACATGAAAGTGGGAATATATTTTTAAGTCTAGATATTTTTGAGGAGTAAAGATAGATTGATTTTAATATATTTATTTTTAAAGTAACTATATTTTCCAAGTGCTACAATTATAGCAATTCAACCTTTTAGAGCAACATTTCTTCCAAATTATTAAATTTATAAAGATAACAATAAAAATCATTTGTTTATTACTTTAGATTGAATTTGGTGACACAAAAGATAAAGTGTTGGTGTTTTTCAAGCTGCGACCTGAAGTAATTACTGAGGAGAATCTACATAGTAATATTCTTGTTTCATCTATGTTAGAGTCACCTATTAATTCCCTTTACCAAGCAGTACGACAAGTATTTGTACCGATGTTGTTAAAGGTGAGTAAAGTAACTGTCATTTTTTTTAACCTAGGTATTCTGATAAATGTTTTCATACACACAAACATAAATACTTATTATTTGCTGTTAATGTCAATAGTTTTTTAATTAAAATATATTTTTTTAACTCTTAATTTTAAAGTAAGCTTTGTTGACAAAGAGAAATTAGAGAAAGGTATAAAATGTAACTCACATCAGCTCTTACATTTCTATAGTAAATGATCTTTACAAAGTTTTAACTGTTGAAAGGACTTTTTATCCCTCTTATGAAATGGAGGTAGTGGCAGGCTTTAACTTAAACAGGGATATTTGGACTTAGTTCTTTAGACAGTGTTTTCGAAAGCCAGTTTGGTTAGCAAGATTTTGATCAATGGTTGCTCTTGTCTGTTTTTATTTAGGATCAGGAATGGAGCAGAAACTTTGATCCCAAACTTCAGAACCTTTTGAGTGAACTAGAAGCTGGCTTGGGTATAGTTCTACGAAGATCAGACAATAACTTATCAAAATTGAAATTTAAAGAAGATGACACACGAGGTATATAACCACAGCTTAATCAAAGGAAGTACAAAATGATTGTTTCATTAGTACATTAGTAAATGAATATACTTCCTCACAGGAACTTCTCTGAGCATAGGTGTTTTTTTTAAATGAATAGACTTATATAGATTTGGAGAAGAGGAAAATATAATCTTTAACAATGTGCAATTTGTAGAAATAGAAAATATAGTTGATTCTCATTATTTGCAGTTCTATATAGTCACTGTGAACACTGAATTAGCAAATTGTAAACCTTTGCTTCTAGGGAAAATAAAGAGTTAGGTTCTTTTGAGCCTCTGGTCACAACATTTCATTAACTGATGAATATATAACCTTGGTTTTTGTATGTTTCTGTTTAAAGACACTTTAATATATATTGTTGTTTCTCTAACATTGACTTCATGGCCAACAGCACCATAAATTATGCCTGAATGACGCTTATCTAACACATGTATTTTTTCTGTAAGACACATCACAGCCTTTTGCTTAGGAACACTAGACAGCAATTTTAGCATTATGCTTTTGGGCATTTTAACAGCAAAATTACGAAGAAAAAGCATAAAAGTGTGAAAAATGTGGCACTAAAAAGACTGCAAGGACATTTGTTTACAGTATGAGATAGGAAACAAGAAGGTAGAGTGTCACCTTGTTTGACCTTAGTTAGGAACATTATGTGTCAGGTGACTCAAATTTTCTGCAACTGTGATATTCTGTATCCTTTTTTTTTCTCTTCACTTTTATAGGTATTCTTACGCCAAGTGATGAGTTCCAGTTTTGGATAGAACAAGCTCATCGTGGAAATAAGCAGATTAGTAAAGAAAGAGCCAGCTATTTTAAAGAATTATTTGAAACAATTGCAAGAGTATGTGATTCATATATAGTTATATTTCAGGCTTCTCTTAAAAGTATTTTAGGATTCATTTTCACTACACTTTCCTCTGTTTTATAGTCTACTTGATGATTGTGAACAAAATACATCTTTCATATGTAGCAAAGTTTACTTAATATATATGTAATATGAATGCAATTAAGAAATACAAGTTAGTTAAATTCTAATGTCTAGTAAATATTAAATATTTTTCTCAAAAACAATTAACTTTTCTGCAGGTATGTAGTGAAAAACAAAAACCTAATATAGTAACAGAAGTTTATGCGTGTAGTGGTAATATGTTCTTTTGAAAGGATGTTCACTTTATTCAAATTAGCATTTTGAAATAATCTGAAATATGAAAAGTCTTAGTTTTATGCTTATTTGATTAGTCCTTGATGTATCTACATAGAGATTAAGTGATCATTTTAAGTATGATTGTGAAAGTCTATTAATTTCAAAAGAAGTATATGGTAATTTTCTACTCTTTTCCAATAGTATTTCAATAATATTTTAATTGAGTGTTCGAAATGGTTTTAAGCTTATTTGATAACAGTGATGAAATACAGCATAATAAAACCTTACTATAGTTGTATCATTGTTAATTATAACATGCAACACAAATAAATGAATAAAGACATGTGAACTACTCCATGTGGAGTTGAGGCTGCTTCTATTGAGTAAATTAAAAAAAATGAATTCAGATAAAAAGAGAGGCCAAGTATGTAAATAAATGAATAAACTTTTTACAATTCTTGTTTTTTTCTTTTGGCTTTCATGAAATTTATGTTTGTGGAGGAATTTGTAGGGTATTTGCATGAAGAAGTAATTATCATCTGTTAGAAAAAGATAAAGAAAATAATATGGCAAATATTATTAGAGTTGTAGCAGTTGAAAAAGCCTGGAATCATTTTGACTGTATTAACCAAGGTACAAATATGATTATATTTAAAAATTAATGCCTTTTTGTTTTAGGAGTTTTATAACTTGGACAATCTATCCTTATTGGAAGTTGTTGACTTGGTGGAGACTACTCGGGATGTTGTAGATGATGTGTGGAGACAAACAGAACATGATCCTTATCCTGAGTCACGAATGTTACATCTCTTAGATATCATAGGTACTAGCAAAGAAATAAACTTTTGGAAATTTGAAGCCTGTCTTATTTTGTTTTCTTTTTATCCTTTAAGTCCTTACTTAAAATGCTCCTTAAGGTAATAATTGCTATTTAAAATAACTCTTAAAGCAAATCAGGTAGAATTATTTAAATAGATATTTGTATATAATTGACTAATTTAAATCATATGTGTCAAATTCTTTGATAATAGAACTAAATTTACATAGATTTTTAGTATTTATGCCTATATTAATTTAGACTTTATTTTGAAATGAACCAAAAATTATTTAAAATATTAATATATTGGATTATCTATCAATATTAAAATTTTTGATCTAGAAAATATCATTCTCATTATCCTAAGAAAATGTCAGGTAAGTACATAAAGTTGTATGTATAAGGTTATTTATTGCAACATTGTTTGTAATATGAGTAGAAACAAATAGCGATTGAGAATTGTTTATATAATGCTACATTCACAGTTGGCTCTGCAGCCTTAAAGAAATTGCATATGTATTTCTATACTTGAAAGATGTACATGATATATTGAAAGATGCAAAATTGCATGCTAATGTGTTTGTGTGTTTTAAAAAAATATTTGTTATTGAGAATTTTAGTCTAAGGGTGTGCATGTGGTATTTTGTAGATCCTTTAGTTTGTTAATTTGTATATTTTAATTTTGTCATAAGCATGTATTTTATAATTCTATAAAAAGACACTTTTATTAAAATCTTTGTTTTATATTTTAATAGGTGGTTCATTTGGAAGGTTTGTTCAGAAAAAGTTGGGAACTTTGAACCTATGGGAAGATCCTTATTATCTTGTGAAGGAAAATCTGAAAGCCGGTATTTCGATTTGTGAACAATGGGTGATAGTGTGTAATCATCTAACAGGTCAGGTGTGGCAGCGCTATGTTCCTCATCCATGGAAAAATGAAAAATATTTCCCAGAAACACTTGACAAACTTGGCAAACGCCTTGAAGAGGTATCAGTTTGATTATCTGGATTTTGTCTTTAAGTGTAAAGAGTTCACTGAGATAATTTATGGCACTCATCTTGGCACAGTGCCAGGTGCACAGTGGGTACTAACTATATGCTGATTTCCACATCCTTTTTTTTTCCTTTGGTGTATGACTGGTCAACTTGTTAGTTGTGAATTTATATTCTGTTCTTTGTTATAAAAAAGATCAATTCACTTGTCCATGTATGGAAGCTCTCAGACATTCTACTGGCTATTGAAATTGTTCTTAAGTAGGGGCAGCTTGTTAGGGCATAGTTAGTGAAAATATTTGAAACAGTTGCTTAATTTACATGAGGTATTAGTTCAGTGTAGAATTCATATATTTAACTTTAAGGGACAGGGAAAATGAGATTACTTAAAGATGGCAAAGCTAACTTTTTCCAACTTGCTTAGGGGAACTGTAGTTCTTTTTTACTTTTTTTTTTTTTACCTTTTTTGTTATGGAATATTTCAAACATACACAAAGGTAAAATAGTATAATGAATGCCCATGTATCCACCACTCAGTTTCAATAGTCATTGACATTAATTATTCAGTTCTTGTCTCATCTTTGTCTCCCCTGCCTCTCCTTTTTTTTTTTTTGTTGGAGTATTTTTAAAGCTAAGATATCATATGCTTTTCCACCCTTAAAACATAACTGCAGGACCATTATCACACCCAACAAAATAACAATAATTTCTTAATTTTTTTATTTAACCAGTGTTATTTAGCCTGACTTTCTTAGAAATTTTTTTATAGTTGGTTTTCTTGAATCAGGTTGCAAACAAGGTCTACACATTGCATTTGGTTGATATGTCTCCTGAGTCTCTTTTAATTTAAATGGTTCCCCTTTCTGTTTTTTATACCATATAGTATTTCCCACATTTTGGATTTATCTTTTTATATCTTTGTGTTGTTAGCATGTTCCTGTCTCTCCCATTTTTTCTATTAACAACTAGTTGGCTATAAAGGCTTCATTAAATTAAGGTTCTTTCTTTTTTTTTCTTTTAACAAGAATACTTCATAGGTAGTGTGGATAGTTCTTATACATTACATCAGGAGGCAGGATGTCGAGTTTGATATGTGGGTTCAGGTATGATCAGCATGATCTATCCATTGTAATGCTCTCCATCAACTTTTTCTTAGCGATTTAGCAGCCACTGGTGGTCATGAAGGGTTGCAAAATGGTAATTTTCTAATTCTGACACTCTTTCTGCATTTATTAGTGATAATTTTTCTATATGGAAGAATTTCCTCATCAACTTTTTAGTTATTCTGAAATACAGTTTGCATAGGAATGGCAGTATGGACAATTGCATTTTTGTTTTTATTTATTACTTTTTCATACTATGAAAAATAGGTTAGTGTCATAGTAAGTTCCATAGGTGACCATGAAATGTTTTCTGGTAGTGTCATTATGAACGCATGAATTTTTATATGTTTCAGTCCATTGTAGTTATTATCCTCAAGTTGTTTCATTTTTGGGTGGGGAGTGCGCCTTCAAGTTGGCTCCTGTGTCATTTTGATATTATTATAGTATTTCTTTGATAACTTAGGCCCTCGAAAATGTTCCAGTCCAGCCCAACCCGTCTTGTACATTTTCTGTCCCATACGTGAAGTTAGCCATTTTTCCAAGGAGCCTGCTTCTTTTTGATGGGAAATAGCGTTTAGCAGCAACCTGGTGGGGGAAGTGCTAATTGTTACTTAGTTAGCAATGCTTTTAGGTATTCTCAGTAGGCAGAATTGTTAAATAGATTTTTTTTTTTTTTTTTAGCAACAGAAAAATAAAACATGAGTTTATACTGAGATTTCCAACTCCTACTTAACCTTTTTGATTACCTTTTGATTGTTGGCAGAAATTTTCAGTTCAAAATACAAGAATAATTGTTTTCTGCCTGTTTGTAAATTATAAATAGAGCTGTTAACATGCCATTTCATTATTATAAGTGCAATTTAATACTAAATAATGAAAATCAGAAGTTTTTACTATATTTAGGGCAGACTCTAAAAATGTACTTAAATGAGCTTTAAACACAGTTTAGAAATAATGTAGATGTTATATATTTTCACTAGATTTGAGCATACTGATTATGTTAGTGTACATCACTTTGTTGAGGTAATTCTCAGGATTATAGTTTCAGTTTTATTGTTTATTTCATTTATTATTTTTTAAGCCTAGTTTAAAGAAATTCTTCCCTAATAGCTGTAAGTTTTAGACTTACTTATGCAGCTTTTTAAATTTAGATACATTTGTTGTTTTAATATTTTATGTTTTAGGTCTTGGCTATTAGAACAATTCATGAGAAGCTTCTCTATTTTTTACCTGCTGGTGAAGAGAAAATCATATGCCTGGCTCGAGTATTTGAACCTTTTACTGGCCTGAATCCTGTGCAATATAATCCCTACACTGAGGTCAAATATATATGTTTCTGTCTAATTTCCTATTTATATTGTTCTTTGTAATAAAGGGAGATTTTTGAAATACTAAAGTCTAACAATATTGTTAATGTGTTTAGCCTTTGTGGAAAGCTGCAGTGTCTCAATATGAGAAAATTATTGCACCTGCGGAACAAAAAATAGCAGGAAGATTGAAAAATTATATTTCAGAAATTCAAGACAGTCCACAGCAGGTAAAATATTGAAATATTTTACTATTCCCCTTAAACTATTGTAGGAGATATGAATATATTTGCTAAGTCAATCCGTTGGGATGAACATATGATTATTTTGTTTTATATTAGCTTCTTCAAGCATTTCTGAAGTATAAAGAATTGGTGAAACGTCCAACTATAAGCAAAGAATTGATGTTGGAAAGAGAAACTTTATTGGCAAGACTTACAGACTCAGTTAAAGGTAAAATTTTATCAGAGATTATAGTGTTTGAGAAATATTTTTGTAGATTACTTTTTTCTTTGTTGCATACCATTTAGGATTAAGACTACATTTTCTGACATTTTTATGCTAAAGATTAATTTACTTATTTCTGTTATAAATGTCAGATTTTTTGAATTAACAGGTTATTTTCTTTCTCTGTCTCACTTGAAAGACAAGGTCCTTGAGAGTAAAGACCAACTCTTATTATTTTTCTATCCATAACATTTGCCATAATGCTTGGTACATGGAAGGCATTTAGGAAATCTTTGCTAACTCTGATCAATTATTGATTTGATTTAAATTTTATAGATTTTCGATTAGACTTTGAGAATCGGTGCCGAGGAACTCCTGGTGATGCATCTGGACCACTTTCTGGCAAAAATCTTTCAGAAGTTGTTAATAATATAGTTTGGGTTCGCCAGTTGGAATTGAAGGTATTTGTTTTAATAAAAGTTGAAGAATACTAATTATAAAATGTGCTAAATTAAGGCATGTGGAAGGCATTATAGAACTATAGTATAAATAGTCTCTGTTTTCCTTGGCATATCCATCTAATTTTTATGTGAAACGCAGAAATCTAAAAAAGTATAGAAAGGAGGTTCTAATGTTTCTTTTCATTCGTTGTATAGAGAGAATAATCAAATCACTTATTCTTCTTGCAGTTGCTCCAGGCAAGTGCCTTTATTTAAGAGGGAAGCATCTTTACACTGCATTAAGAAAATTATTCTAAAATCCTAGTAGTTGCAAAGTCTATGTGCAAGTATGTTTATGTAACTAAAACACTTTGGGTTGAGAGGAAGTTAAAAGAAAGGTTATTATAGCATTGTCTAAGACAGTGACAACAATTTATATATTTAAAAGACTAGTATTTTAATGTTATTAAAATTGACCTAAGACTCTTGTGGACTTACTAATTAGTATATGGCACAGTGTCTTACATTTGACTCTTACAATACCTGTTAATTGATTATAGTTTGTGATTAAGAGTAAGACCTCATAAAATGTTATAAAAGCTAGCATGTTTGGTAGTTCTACTTATTTAAGTTTATATTTTTGATGTTTTATTTTCTGGAATATTTTGCCTAATGATTTTGTCAGTGAGTTTTCTGGGGTTCTACAATGTTCTTTTTACAGTTGCGGAGGAAAAGCATTTATCTCTCTTAATTGACATTTAAATGGGCCTAATTATTGTTTGAATTGTTAAAGCATTTAGCAAAGGGCCAAAATTACTGCTGAACACCTTTGGGAGTATTGTTGATGTTCTCCGAGTTTCCTCTGAAAATCAGTGGGCACACATATTTCGAGAGCTGACTTTTCATTTACCCTTTATTTTACCCTTCAAATTATTCCTTGTATGGGTTATCCTCTTGTTGTTTGCTATTCTGAGGCTGTATATTTCAGAAGCAAAGTAGGGGTTGATGTTCTTATATTCTTTGGCAAAACTTCTATTTTACTATTTATAGTTGAAAGGGAAAATAATTTCTGAATCACAGATCAGAGAAGGAGGTTCATTATTTTATGCTAATTTTATTAGAATTTAAATAATACGTTTCTTTATAATTTGACTTTTTAAGGTAGATGATGCTATCAAGATTGCAGAGGCTCTTTTATCTGACTTGTCAGGATTTCGATCTTTTCATCGAAGTGCCGAAGATCTCTTAGACCAATTTAAACTATATGAACAAGAACAATTTGATGATTGGTCCAGGGATATTCAATCAGGTTTGTCTGATTCCAGATCTGGTTTGTGGTAAGTATAAATGTACTAAACCGTAAAATCCAAAATCATGTTATTAATCCAAATGGCAAGATGGAATCAATCATCTTTCTCCTTTTTCCAAACTTGCTGCTCCTCCTTTGTTTTTGTTTGTTAGTGTTTGATCATCGACTTTTAAGTCATTTAGGTTGGAAACTTTGATAATATGCTTAGGTGACTGCCTCTTCCTTGTTTCTCATTTCTGTTCGCCAGAACTGCGGATTCCCACTTTGGAATTAGGCTTTTCCTCTCTCATTGTTTTTTATTGGTTTTCATATATGTTTTTCTATCTTTTAAAATTAATATTATACACACAGAAACACACACATAATTTAACCATAAAATGTTATTAAACTCCTTGAGATAGGGAGTGTTTCTTCATGGTGGTCAACATAGTAAGGTTTTGGTAAATATCTATTGAGCTATAGTGAATATATTAATTGGTTAACCTAATTATCCTAATGGGGATTTAAAATGGGTGGTCTAAAAAATCTATTATTTCTTTGTACCTAAGGTTTACTGTCCCCAGCATATTATTGCCTATATTTTTAGAAACTTGTCATGTCTTTGTTTTTTTCTTTTTCTTTTTTTTTTTTTTTTGAGACAGAGTCTTGCTCTGTTGCCCAGGCTAGAGTGAGTGCCGTGATGTCAGCCTAGCTCACAGCAACCTCAAACTCCTGGGCTTAAGTGATCCTACTGCCTCAGCCTCCCGAGTAGCTGGAATTATAGGCATGTGCCACCATGCCCAGCTAATTTTTTTTTTATATGTATATTTTTAGCTGTCCAGATCATTTCTTTCTATTTTTTAGTAGAGACGGGGGTCTAGCTCTTGCTCAGGCTGGTCTTGAACTCCTGACCTTGAGCGATCCTCCCGCCTTGGCCTCCCAGAGTACTAGGATTACAGCCGTGAGCCACCGCGTCCAGCCAGTCATGTCTTTTTAAAAGTAATTTTGTACATACTGTGAAGTTCTATTTATTTCCCCTGTACTGCTACAAAGGATAATTAGGCCAAAAGTGGTGCCTCTTAAATTGAATGAATAATTTTTTTTTTAAATCCAGAATTCTGGTTCTGGAGGAAGAATAGAGGGAACCAGAGGGCACTAGGGCATAATGATTATAACTTTATGCCATTTAGCTCTTCTCTTTCCTACTCTGAGCCTAAAACATGAGAGATGCTCCAGAATAAAAAAGAAAGAGTGCTTTAGTCAACTAATTGTGGAAAATTTGCACACTTTATCACTGTAGCTCCAGTGGAAATCTATATATGGTAGCATAACAGGGGTGTGAGATCTGCTGTAAAGAGGCCTGTTTATCTTGTTCTACATAGTGTTTCCCATGTGGCAGTGAAACCCTCCTCCTTCTGTCTTCTTTTTGATGTAAAACCTATTTTCCTGGCTGGGCGCGGTGGCTCATGCCCATAATCCTAGCACTCTGGGAGACCGAGGCGGGAGGATAGTTTGAGCTCAGGAGTTCGAGACCAGCCTGAACAAGAGCGAGACCCTGTCTCTACTAAAAATAGAAGGAAATTATATGGACAGCTAAAAATATATACAGAAAAAATTAGCTGGGCATGGTGGCACATGCCTCTGTAGTCCCAGCTACTCAGGAGGCTGAGGCAGTAGGCTTGCTTGAGCCCAGGAGTTTGAGGTTGCTGTGAGCTAGGCTGACATGACGGCACTCTAGCGCGGGCAACAAAGTGAGACTCTGTCTCAAAAAACAAACCCCCCCCCCCCCAAACCACAACCTATTGTCCTGTAGAATCATCAGTGTGTCCTTGAACATATTTTGGGAAATGCTGGTATATACAAACTTATTTTGAAGATCTGTCCTTAATAAAGGCAAAAAAGGTCACCATTATAGTTTGCTGACAAGCTTTATGTGTGTTTGGGAAAGTTTGGGCTAAATTATTATTTTAAGCCATTTTAAATCATCTACTTCTTATTATGTTTTGTTTTATGTGCTATTAAGTAGGCTGAATAGATTTGTTTCTTGTTTTTCAGTAGGTTACTTTCTAAGACCTGTAAGTTTTTTTAATTATGAAAGTGATTTGAAAGAATGAGCATTATGTAAACCTAATTCTAAAGGAAGGTGATGAAAACATAATACCTCATGCTTAATTTAGTTCAGCATTTTTACAATCCATGCTCATTTGAGTGCCCCAAAATAATATTTGCTCTTATAGCCTTTACAAGAAACAAAAATGTACAACCAGTAAGTAGTGAATCAAAGGGTAGAAGAATGAAACATTTGAATATGTCTACTCCTACCATCTTGATGTTCTTTATCATTGATCCTTTTAAAATATTAAGCAAGTAGGGTGATTAAAAAAAATCTAAGTTACCTTTAGAAAATAAATCAAAAACTTTTTTCTTTATGGTGGATATGATGTCAATTTGAGTCTTAGCTGACAGTTAAGGGATTCATTTTTCTCACTTTAAAACTGCTCGGTTGAAATAGTAATGTCGTGATATATTTTGGATATTTCAGTTTGTTTCCAAAGTCTGAATTGTGAAATAATATATGAGAAAAACCACAACTTGAAAGCTATAATTAAAAAGTGTTTTTTTTGGGTGTGGGGGGGGGGGCAGGAGCAGTGGCTCACGCCTGTAATCCTGGTACTTTGGGAGGCCAAGGTGGGAGGATCCTTTGAGCCCAGGAGTTCAAGGCTGCAGTGAGCTATGATTGTGTCATTGTACTCTGGTCTGGACTGTGTCTCTGGAAAAAAAAATTTTTTTTTTTTTACTTTGTGTTAATATTAGTTGTATAGATAAGTTGTAAAAACTATTGTGTTTTTCATTAGTCAAAAGAATGAGAACAGGAAACTTCTTAATAGGTTATTTATTTTGTTTTTAGTATTGAGGCTAATAGTCGAATTATGGAATTGGATCCTAATGATGGATCATTAAAAGTGCATTATTCAGATCGTTTGGTGATTCTTCTGAGAGAAGTTCGTCAGCTTTCTGCACTTGGCTTTGTTATTCCTGCCAAAATACAGCAAGTTGCAAACATTGCACAGAAATTCTGCAAACAAGCAATTATTCTTAAACAGGTATGAAATTATATTTTTTTAAAACTTGCCTATTCTGAGTTTATTACATTAAACTAGAATACTTTAAGGACTTTATTTTTTTAGGCTAATAGAATAGCATCACCAATTCTTGTGAAATTATGAATTGCTAAATGACTATATTACAAAACTTGCTTTGTAACCTACATAGGAATTTATTAACTTAAGGTATTTTTGTTTATTGCTTTTCATTCTAAAAGCATTTGGAAAGAAAACAGAAATCTTTCTTTTTTTCTTTCATGTTACTTGCATGGGTTTTAAAAGACCTTCTAATTAAAGGATCCTTTGCCTCCCTCCTAGAGGCATATTCTTAAAGAATTACCAGGCTAAGAGATTGGATTGGTCTCTGTTTCTAGTCATTTCCTTGGTCTGCCTATTCACACATTGCCATCATGTCAATTCCCTGTTTAAAACCAACTATTACCAGCTTACAGTCTATATTCTTAGCATGGCATAAAAGACTATTCTTAAAAATGTCCCAACTAAACTTCCTGGTTTTGGCCTTTACTAACTATACTTGCCCTCATGTTGTATCTACGCTTCAGTTATATAGAGCTTGGCTTTTCTCTGAACATGTCTTCATGCTTGAAATTTGTTCTTTGATTAGAAAACTCAGTGTCATAGTTTAATTCCCAATTTAAAAGTCACTTACTTTGTGTGTATTTCATTAGTTGAATGTTTTTTAAAAAAATCTGTGTGCAGTGTGAAAATCACTGTTGTAACACTTATGTTGTATCTGATATTTTTCATTTTTTCTTTCACTTGATTATTGGATCTTAAAGGGCAAGAACAGTATCTTAGAAGGCAGGAACACTATCTTGTGATTTTTGTCTTCCATTTATTCTTTCATGCAGCGAAGATTCATTGAGAATAGTATAGTGAGGATATAAAAATGAATACATTACTATCATAATCTGGCATGGGATTTCTCAGCCTCTCCACTTTTGATAGTTGGGACCACTTCTTTTTTGGGAGGAATATCCTATACATTATTCAGCAGCATCCCTGGCCTGTACCTAGAATGTTCCAGGAGCATCTAGTCCTGACAATCAAAAATATCTCCAGACATTGCTGAGAATCATTGTTCTGATGGGCGAGAGCAAACTAAACAAAGTGCTCATTCAATGTCAGGACTTGAGGTAGATGCTTTATTTATGTTTTTTAATTAATCCCCTATCGTACCACTGATCTAATTTGGTATCAGACGTGCAACATGGTTTTCCTGGTGCCACACAGGTTGTATGTTATGAAGCTAGGATTTGAAACCAAGTCTCTCTTGACTCCAGAGCTCATATTTATTTCATTTCACGTAGTGATGATAGATATGTGGACAGGTAGATACAATATTTAATATAGTATAGATGTTCAGAAAGTCTTGTGAAAGCATAGAAGTAGGAATTTTCAGTTCTTTTTCTAGTTGGGGTAGAAGTGGTATCAGGTAAGTCTTTTGGGAGGAATGATGTTTGATTTGAGCCTAGAAGAGTATACATATATTTTCTCAAGTGTAGGAGGGGTTGGATGATCATTTCAGTTAGAGTGACTACTTAATGAAAAGCAGAGAGGCTTGCTCACTTGTGTATCCTAAGTATTTAGTCTGATGCAATAGGAGCTCAAAAAATGAATGGTTATATAGTATTTGTATTTATCCCTGGAAGAACAAGTGGGAAAATCTGTTTATGTGTACCTTTATTTATGAGCAGCTATTTAGCTGGAGTATGGAGTATAAATTAGACTTGGATAGATAGCAATATAGCTAGATTGTTGTATTAATAATAGTATGTATTCTGTTGCTTCTCATTTTCCTGATTGTGCTTTTTCTGGGCCTGCTTTTGTGGTACAGAATGATTAGAGTGGGTATTTCCCACCAAATAAGGTATATTTTCATGCATATTAGTGGAAAGAAGAGGACTCTTTATAATATTAGTTAAGAAATATTTTTTAAGCACCTGCTGTGTGCCAAGAGTGTTGTGAGGTGCCCGGGATATGGCCATAGGCTCCTTAAACTCCCAGGTTATCCACTTGATCTTCCCTGAAGCTCCCCTTTTTCCCCCAGCAGAGTTGACAATGTCCTTCTTTGTCCACCAGCGTCCCTTGTAGTTATTTCTATTTATTGATTCACTGATTAATTTAATAAACATTGAGTTTTTTATTGAGTACTTGCTATTTGCTTGGCACTGTTCTTAGAGCTATCATTTCAGTAGGAGAGACAGATAGCAAACACATATAACACAACACCAGGTAGTGATAAGTGCTTTGAAGAAAAATAAAAGAGTAAAGAAATTGTGACAAAGACTGCTATTTTATATAGAATGGTCAGGGTAGGCCTTGATGAAGAGGTAATATTTGAGAAGAGACTTGTCATAAAGTGGGCAAAGGAACCATGTGACTATCTAGAGGGAAACCATTCCAGGCAGAGGGAATGACTGATGCAAAGTTCCTGAGGGAAACCTCATGTTAGGTTAGAGTAACAGCAAAAGAGGCCAGTTTAGCTGCAGTGCAATGAGGGAGGGTTTTGTGGTGGGACTAAGTGTCAGTTCTTATATGCTAGGGTAAGGGCATGGGTTTTGTATTTGAAAGAATGAAAATGTGGATTTTATCCTTTAGTGTAATGGGAATTAGGCAAGAGTTTTGAGATTTTGGATTTTATTCTCAAGTGTACTGGGAAGTCATTAGGTTTGGGTAGGCATGAGTTGCCTACTCAAAACCTTTAAAAGATCACTCTGGATGCTTTGAATGGACTACAGGAGGCGATGGTTGGAAACAGGGGGACCAGTTAGGAGGCTGTTGCACTGGTCTTGCTGAGCAATGAGGTTGTGTGGATTGGGATGCAATTGACGGAGGTGAGGTGAAGTGATTGGATTCAAGAAATATTTTGCAAGTGGAAGGCAATAGGCTTTTGCTGATGTGGGATGTGAGAGAACGTTAGGGACAATGCAAAGAATTTTTGGTCTGAGAAATGGATAAATCATAGTGGTATATATTGAAAAAAAAGCAGCTTTGGAGAGGTGGAGGAATTAAGAATTTAGTTTTTCAGCACTTAACACTGGGTTTTACTGAGTTCCTTCTTCCCTGTGAGACTATGACTTCTTGATTCCATAGGTTTTATAATCATTATTTAATCAGCTCTTAGGATATGAATTGGAAAATTGTAGGAACTCAACACATATATGTTGATTGTATGTATTAATACATGAATAAATGCAATATTGAAGATGAAAAAACTATGTTCTAATCTTAGGATTGAGAAAAGTTAATATTTCCATTCAAACAATTAAAAATGAAAAATTAAAACTTTAAAAATGAAATGTTATCGATTATTGCTAATTGGACTTTTTACTTTGTAGGTGGCACATTTTTATAATTCTATTGATCAACAAATGATTCAAAGTCAGAGGCCAATGATGTTACAATCTGCCTTAGCATTTGAACAGATAATTAAGGTAAATGAACTTTTTATTTTATTATAATTATATTTTACATGTGAAATGTTCATTTCATAGTTTTTTCCAACTATAGATTTAAGTGGTTGTAATGTTTCATATATTTTGGTACTGATTTTGATCCATTGCATTAATAGAGATAGTATAAGATTTGTGTGCTATTTATTTATCCACTGAAGTTTAAGGTCCTTACAGACAAGCTTCCTTAGTGCTTTTCCACCCTCTCCTGATTTTGTAATTTAAGACTTATTTGCTCTTCACTTGTGCTTATTTAAATTTCCACACATAAGAAATTAGGAAAACCCACAGTAGTGTTTAAACTGAATGTTACTATGTGACTACTAACTTTTTGAAATATATAATTTTAGTTCTTCATAGACAAGAAATATTTGAAAAAATAAGTAGAAGAGGAATATAACCTTTTCCTCTTTCATTTGAAAGTGGGTAACTAGTTGTGTCAGGGTCCTCAATACCATCCCAGTTTCTGTGATTTTCTAGGACTCACAGCAATATTTATTATAGAGAGTGAGTGGATACAAAGCAAAATCAGCAAAGGGAAAGGTGCATAGGATGAAGTTCCAGGAAACCAGGTACAAGCTTCCAATAGACTTCCAGATTGGAGTCCTCTCCAGCACCCTGTCCTAGGTATATAGAAGACAATAAGGAAACTGAAGTGTTTTGTTTCTTAATTCCTGAAGTTTCTAGGCTGTCTGCCTTCTTCGTTCTACTTTTCAGTCTTCTTATGCATATTGTGTTATATCCAGGGTTTTTTACTTGTGAGAGGGAGAAGCTGGAAATAATGGGCTACTCAATTTTGGCCAGACTGCCTTATCATTTATAAAATGGAAAATTATCATGTGCTTTCTTTAATATAGGTCAGTGTTGGTGATAGTTGGACTTACGATGTAGAATATTGAATCTTTTTGAAAAAAGAAATGCATCTAAATACTAAATGTGATTTATTGCACCATAGAATTCAAAAGCAGGAAGCGGAGGAAAATCACACATTACTTGGGATAATCCTAAAGAATTAGAAGGTTACATCCAAAAACTCCAAAATGCTGCTGAACGACTTGCCACTGAAAATAGAAAACTGAGAAAATGGCACATGACATTTTGTGAAAAGGTATTTTTGTTTATAAAATTGAATAATCTATGAATTGTATTAATTAAAAGGTAATTAAGATATAATTTTAAAAAATATTTTGAAATAATTTGAGACTTAAAGTTGCACAAATAGTACTAAGAATTCACATTTACTCTTCACTTAGCTTCCCCTAATGTTAACAGCTTATATAACCATAGTACAGTTATCAAAACCAGGAAATATAGACCATTTTTGAATTTTACAACTTTTTTTTACTAACATCCTTTTTCTTTTCCAGGATACAATCCAGAATCTCACTTTGCATTTAGTTGTTGAGTCTCTGTAGTTTCTTCCTCCTCAGTCTTTCCCTGTTTTTCTTGACCTTGATGAGTATTGGCTAGTTATTTTGTAGAATGTCTCTCTCAACTTGGGTTTATATAATTTTTCTTATGATTATATTGGGCCTATGTAATTTTGGCAGAAATACCACAGAAGTGATGCTTTGCCCTTCTCAGTATATCAATCAGGTATTGAGAAGTTTTATTATAGGTTGAGTTAAATTTGATCACTTGGTTAAAGTGGTGTCTGTCAGGTTTCTCCACTGAAAAGTTAATATTTTTCCCATTGGTACTTTGAGACCATTATGCTCTAATTTTTAATAGGTGGTTATTCTTATGAATATTGATCTGCTCCGGCAGCAACAGCGTTGGAAAGATGGACTACAGGAATTGAGAACTGGCTTAGCAAGTGTAGAAGCACAGGTAGAGAATGTTTTATTTTGTGTTAATACATTGAAATATGACCTAATCAGAATGTGAATACAGTATATGAATTGAGATGTTCATAAAGATTAAATCTTTATTAATAAATTCCTAATAAATTTAGAATTCTTTGACTAAATTATATCTAAAGACCATATATTAGCAATTAATGTACATTTAAAAATATAAAAATAAATTTCGATTTGTCTTACAGAATGCCAAATCCCTCAATTCAGAGTTTGTAGTTTTTCTGACTTGGTATTTAAATACCTACCATTTGTTAGCTCTCTTTTAGGTGATTGTGACATCCGTAGAACACCAAGTTAAATTTAGGCAGAAGCTTAATGATTGAAATAACTCTATTTCACAAATTTTTTCCCTGTTTTGGAGTAAAATTTCAGTTCTATTCATAATTTGATATAAGAGATAATATATATATATATAACAGTGGCTAGCACAGAGCCTGCTACATAGTGGTCATGTGATCTTGAATGAATTAGGTATCTTACACATTTACATATATTTTTTCATTTTTAGAAACTTAAAAACCAAAAGTACTAGAATTGATATATTTATGGTTATATGAAAGCAAAAAGTATGTAAAATATTCTAATCATTCTAATAATTTAAATTTCTTATGTTTTTAAATATGTAATTGATTATTTAGAGACTGGGAAGAGAAGAGCTATACTTCATGGGAATTTTTGAAAAAGGATTAAGTTCACAAAATAAATCATTGTGGTACTGCATCATAAAATAAAGTCCAAATATAAAAGTTATTTAATTTTTACTTGGTTTTAAAATTTTACTGATATTTTTATATACCATTTATAAGCATGATGGTTAGAGGTTTTCATATTTGACTATATAAACTCTTGTACTAAAAGGGTCAATTTAGAGGTACATGTTTTAAGATATTTAAAATGAATGAATTTTTTTGCTTATAATTTTGCTTTATGTGACATGAAAGTATTAAATGAAAAATTACTGCTGAATTTTTAAATAAAAATATGAATGTAACATATTAGGGATTCCAAGCAAGTGACATGCATGCATGGAAACAGCACTGGAATCATCAACTGTACAAAGCTCTGGAGCATCAGTATCAGATGGGCTTAGAAGCACTTAATGAGAACCTGCCAGAAATAAATATAGACTTAACTTACAAGTAAGATATTTTTAAACCCCAATTTAATATTCAATTTGTAATTTTCTAATAATTTATATTTTAAAATTATTTATTTACTTCCAGACAGGGACGGTTACAATTCAGGCCTCCTTTTGAAGAAATCCGGGCTAAATATTATAGAGAAATGAAGAGATTCATCAGCATTCCAAATCAGTTTAAGGGAGTGGGTGAGGCAGGAGATGAATCTATTTTTTCCATTATGATTGATAGAAATGCAAATGGATTTCTGACTATTTTCAGCAAAGCAGAAGATCTGTTTAGAAGATTGTCAGCTGTTTTACACCAACATAAGGTATAGAACATGTAATTTTCCATCTTTCTAACATAAAATTTCATCTGATTGAATTAACATTAAATGTATTGATACAAATTACAAATTAATTTATCTGTGTGGCATAAAATTAAAATATGGCAAATCAGAGCAAGAGCCATATTTATAGATTCTTATACAGTCTAGATTTATGCTACAGATGAAAAAAAAGTTAAACTAAATTTATTTTTTGTTTGACTATTTTGTGAAGATTGACAAACTAGTTTTTTGTTTTTTGCTTTTTTAAATTGTTGTGTCAACTTGGTATGTCATATGAATCTGTTGTGTCAATTTTAATTCTGAAACCTAATGTTAATGAAATAAGGGTGGTTTAACTGTTTATTTCTGTTTAAGTGCATCATGTAAACTAACTCCAAATATAAATCTTAATTGCATTGTTTATTTATATTGATCCTGAGACACAGGACTGATAATTTGACTAGTATTGTACATATTATATTTCTAGAGCAAATCTGGATACATACAGATTTGTAGCCTACGGTGACTCCTGGCTTTGCAGAAGTGATTCTGTCTTTGTACTTTGTATACATCTAATTTAAGCAGAGAATCTAAAGAAAAGGTTTTTATAATTTCCTTTAAAAAGTCTATGATCACAGCATTTTCATTTTTTTTTTTTTTTTTTTGAGACAAAGTCTCTCTCTGTCACCTGGGCTAGAGAGCAGTAGCATCATCATAGTTCACTGCAACCGCAAACTCCTGGGTTTGAGTGATCCTCCTGACTCAGCCTCCCAAGTAGCTGGGACTATAGGCACACACTGCTATGGCTGGCTAATTCTTCTACTTTTTAAAGATGGAGTCTCACTCTTGCTCAGGCTGGTCTCGAACTCCTGGCCTCAAGCAGTCCTCATGCTTTGGCCTCCCAAAGTGCTAAGATTATAGGCATTAGCCACTGTGCCCAGCCCTGTTCGTTTTTTAGGCTATGCAGTAATGGTTACATTTACATACTTAAATTGACATTTACTTGAATACCTCATGTTTGCCCCTTTTTATTGGTCTTAATAGTTGGATCCCAATCTTTGAAATATTAATTTATTCTATTTAATAATATGTTTTTCATTCTTTAAATAGGAATGGATTGTAATTGGGCAAGTTGATATGGAAGCTCTAATAGAAAAGCATCTTTTTACTGTACATGATTGGGAGAAAAATTTTAAAGCACTGAAAACAAAAGGGAAAGAAGTAGAACGACTTCCAAGGTATAAGAGGTTAATGTAGTACTTATGTGCCATACTAATTTTTGACATGGATAGTAAGAGTATTCTCTACTTAGTGGTATTGAAATCAGATCAGCTTCTTGCCTCCTCTAGATCTCAGCTATGACACTTGAGTAATGCCCATCTGGACAGGGCATTCCAGAGAATAAAAGTTGTTTTCCTTCCAGAGGCTCTGCTGGCTGAGAGCTAGTTGGGGCTAATAGAGGCTTCTATTCAGATCTGGTGTGATATCTTGATATGTATTGGCACAGTCCAAGTATGGCTAGAAGCTACTGGTGAGAGCATACTGGAAAATACAAAGCTAATGACATTTTACTCTGCTTTTGTCCTGCTTTGCTTCCTTTCAAAATGCCCTAGGAGGCACACAACATAGCACTGTATCCAGGTACTGCCCTAAATGTAGACAAAAGCCACAGAGGGCCATCTCATAACCTAGCTACTTGAGAATATATCGCCCTTGGTATCTGATATTCTCACCACTGCAACCACTCTTAGCAATAAGTTCCATGAAAGGCCTTATGTAATAGTGCATATATCCTCTATAAAGGATAATATTACTTTTATTAATTCATTTGTTCATTCCTTCAATAAATATTTGCCGAGCATTTATAACATGCATAACTTTGTGCTGTAGAAGTACAAAGGTGAAGATGACAGAGAACCTGAGATCAAGTTGCTTTCTCTCTGGTAGTGCAATAAGACAAGTATATTTGAGGATTAAGTCAAGTACACACAGTGGGAAGTGAGTGGGTTCTGGAGTTAGATGGCTCTTATCAGCTGCATGACTTTGACAGTCATTTAAATTGTGAACCTCAATTTCTTTAACTTTAAAATAGTTACAACAATAGTATTTATCTGAGTGTTTTGAGGATTAAATGAGTAATTGACATAAATTACTGGTACACAGGGTATGTTTTCAGTAAGCATTGTTTTTAATTATTATCATAAAGAATAGTCTGTATTTCAAATTTGAGACTGAACTAAAACTGTGGGGATTCAGAGGATTACATCTCCATTTGGGGTAAAATCAGGGCAAGTTTTGTTAGAATAGTAACGCTTAAATTAGGATTTTGACAGGTAGAAATGAGAATGGAAGGTTAAAATCCCTCCTAAGGAGAGGAATTTGTATACTGAAATTATGAAGTTGGTTAATGAGAATTTTATTAGAGGTAATGTTTTATCAGTGAATAGAGGGAGATGATCCTGGAAAGGAGTACATAAGGTACAGATTGGGGAAGAGTCTCATATTCTGAAATAGAGAATTTGGATTTTATTCATTTTAGAGTGGTTAGCTTTTGAAGGTTTCTAAACAGGAGTGTGTCAGTACCAAAGCTGTGCATTAGGAAGGTTCATCTTAAAATAATGAGTTATATGGTAGAATAAAGAGATCCTGGAGGCTGGATGTCTGTCAGTCATTCAGAAGACCAGTGATAATTAATTGAATTAAGTTGTTGGTACTCAAAATGGGAAGGAGGAAATACTATGAGAAATTAAGAAGTCTTATTTATTGGAGAAAGATGAGGGATGAGGAATAGAAAGAAATAAATGATTTGTGGTTTTGAGCTTGGGTGATTTGGGTAATGGTAGGGCCACTAACATTAGTTTGAAGTAAGGAAAAAATAGTGCTTTTGTTCTGCTTGCATATGAAGTTTCTCTTCTCTGTTGGGTCCTATCTTTGATCCCAATCTTGCCCGTCTTCTTTGATGTAATGCTGTCACCTGACTGATCAAGGACCTCTACTGCTACCTCTACTATTTGTTTGTCCCTTACTGTAGACAGCTTTCCCATTTGTGCTTCCTTGCCAAAGTTCTAAACAGAACAAAACAAAAAGAATGCCTGTTCTATCTTCATTCTATTTTCCATTTTGCTATTTTTTGCTAACAAATTAGCATTTATTTAAGGTAATAAACACATACCTGCACACACAAACACACAGAGTTTTATTTTGTTGGTACTTTTTGGAAATATGTTACAAGATTAGAAAAGCCATATTCTAATGATGTATTTCAGGTAGAGTATTAGAAAATAATTTTTGGATAGGCATCTTTGATATATAATGAGATATGGCTGAACAGAATCTCAGTAACATATTATGAATATTTCAATTGAAATGTTAATGTTAGTTGTGTCCACAGCATTTTGTTGTCACTGAATAAAACTTCTTTGCTATAATTATGTCATTTTATGTTAATTCATTAGCAAAATACAGTATAATGTAATTTTTTAGGTTTTCCCAAATCCCCTGTCTTCATGTATCAAATATCAGAAATCGTGACTCTTTATATGTCAGGATTTTGTAAATCCTTCATGTATTAAGCAAATTGGCTCTTACAGCTTTTGGTGGTTAAGAACTTTAGTTTAAACCTCTCCAGCTAGTGAGTGATTGAGAATAAATAAATAAAGCCTTAAGAGAAAATTATGTTTTTATTATAAAACTGTAAGTACTTAACACTTATAAGTTGCTTTCTAAGGATCTTACCAGGCTCTATGCTTTAGAAAAGGCAAGTAGTTCTCTAAATAACCTTATTGATCAAAAGTTTCAGATCCTTTTTTAAACTTTGTGTAATTTAAGTATGAGATTTTCTTTAGATGAGTGAGGAAATGTTCTCTTTGCCTAGAACATTACAATTTGCATTAGGGTGCTAGGCAAAGAATTAGTCTTTTAAAAACTATATTCCTTTTTTTCTGATTATTAAAGTAGTACATTTGTTTTATAAATTTTTTAAAATATAGAAAAATACAAAGACAATTGCTATTAATATTTGATGTTTGGGACATATTAGAACATATCGTTACAAAATTGAGATCATACTGTATCCCACTATTTTTATTTAATACTATTTCATTAATATTTTGCTATTCCTTAAAAATGTGATTTTTAATTATATGGATATATAAAAATTTATTTAGCCATTCCTATATTTAGCTTATTTCTAAGTTTTCCTTATTATGGTTAATGTTTTGATGAAAATACTTGTATATAAATCTTGGAGTCTTCCTTGAATTTCTTAGGATAAATTCTAAAGATAAAGTTATTAAGACAAAAGATATGCCTATTTTAAAATTTTTTGATATACAATTTGCTCTTTATATAGATTACATTATTTTATACTCTGACCAAAAGTTCTGAGAATTCTGTTTGCCTACACAGTTGGAGATACAAATTAACCATTCATTATGTAATATTTTTGTCAATTTGATAGGTATAAAACAGTATCTTTTTTTTTTTTTTTTTTTTTTTTTTGAGACAGAGTCTCGCTTTGTGCCCGGGCTAGAGTGAGTGCCCTGGCGTCAGCCTAGCTCACAGCAACCTCAAACTCCTGGGCTTAAGCGATCCTACTGCCTCAGCCTCCCGAGTAGCTGGGACTACAGGCATGCGCCACCATGCCTGGCTAATTTTTTTCTATATGTATTTCAGTTGGCCAGATAATTTCTTTCTATTTTTAGTAGAGATGGGGGTCTCGCTCTTGCTCAGGCTGGTCTCGAACTCCTGACCTTGAGCGATCCACCCGCCTCGGCCTCCCAGAGTGCTAGGATTACAGGCGTGAGCCACCGCGCCCGGCCTATAAAACAGTATCTTATTGTATTATTGTTTTAGTGCCTCAATAATCTATACTCACATTCTATCTATATTTGTTTTCTTTCCCTTATCATTATTGTTTGTATTTTGGCTGCAAGATAGTGAATTTATTTTATAGATATTTAATAAGTATAATTACTTATTAATTATTTAATAAGTATATTGCTGGGACAAGACGAGCTTATGAATATTTAAATATATTCTGTTGATAGTTTAGTAATTCAAAATGGGCTGCCTTTTTTAAAGCTAATAAATTGGATGATTAAAATAGTAGTATTACAACAAAATCACTGTTCAGTGAAAAACTTCAAAATAGTATGCATAAGGCATTTTTACTAAATTAAATCTAAATGTGCTTAAAGATTACAATAATACTTTTGACTTACATTTTAAAATATACAAAATCATTATAATATTGAGACTCGTTTCCTCTAATTTGTCTTTTTCATGTCAAAATATGTCCTTTGACATTTTTCAGTGCTGTCAAGGTAGATTGTTTAAATATTAATTGCAGCCCTGTGAAGACTGTGATTGATGATCTCATCCAGAAGTTATTTGATATGCTTGTTCTTTCTTTGAAGAAGTCCATCCAGGGTAAAGACCTTTTTTAATTTTTATTTTTAATTAATTTTATTTGTAGAGGCATATACTTTGATAGTTATAAAATATGAATCTTGGTGATGATTAAAAGTCAAAACTGACCTAGAAAGTATTATGAAATAAAATTTTCTCAAAATGATAATTTTAAAGAAGTAGGAAAGTCCGTGTTCAAACCTTAAGTCTAAAAATTGAAGACATCCCTAGTATTTGCAGTCAGAGCTGTATCAGTTAGTTGCATGTGTTACTGAGAAAGGTAGGTAATTCTAGTATAGTGTTTTTCTCCTTAACTCTTCAAATGACAAACTATTTTCTAACACATCATACTGTTTCTTTTCTTTAAACAGATATTTTAGCTCATCATTTAAAAGACTGAAAAACTTCCTAATTTTTAGTAAAATTTACTAAGAATCAGTACAGTTTAATTTTTTCTTTTCTTTTTTCTTTTTTTGAGACAGGGTTTTTCTCTGTCTTCTGGGCTAGAGTGCAGTGGCATGATCATAGCTCACTGCAACCTCTAACTCCTGGGCTGGAGCCATCCTCCTGCCTCAGCCTCCCAAGTAGCTGGAACTACAGGCGCATGCCACCACGCCTGGCTAAGTTTTGCAACTTTTGTAGAGATGGTGTCTCGCTCTTGCTCAGGCTGGTCTTGAACTCCTGGCCTTAAGCGATCCTCCTGCCTCAGCATCCCAGAGTGCTAGTATTACAGGTGTGAACCACCATGCCTGGCCTAATTTTTTTCTTAAAAATTTTAAATACAATGTGGAACAACTAAACTTTCATGAGAAGAAATTTCTTTGCTTATTCCACATCTTGAAATTTTGTTTTATGCAAGCAAATGATAATTTAAGATTTAAATGTATTTCATATAGTGACTACTTCAAATGGTCCTCGATTTAGAAATTATGTAATGGAATATTTTTGGTGGTAGTAATAACTGTTTCTTTATATTTCAATGTTACCTATTCAGCTCACTTACATGAAATCGATACATTTGTTACTGAGGCTATGGAAGTCTTAACAATTATGCCCCAGTCTGTGGAAGAAATAGGTGATGCAAATTTACAATATAGTAAGCTACAAGAACGGAAGCCAGAGGTGAGAATCACAAAGTAAAGTTATTATTATTATTTTTTTACTGTGCTAGAAATGTTTAAATTAGGTAATTTTGTGTGATTATTTAGAAATAATCTGAACATTATGAAAAGGTCCACAAGAATCTGGTCCAACTGGTCAGTTCATGATTGGACTCTCGATGCTATGTTGGTGTAATGAAACAGTAACAGTAATGCTTAGTATTATTTTCAGAAGTATTTCCAGTCTGTTTTATGACGTGGCCTATTAGAATAAGTGTAAACTTAAAATGATTCAAGCTGTTACTTTTAGGGTCATAATTTTCAGATGCTGAAGTATGAAGTTGGAGCTGAATTAGGAATACACGCACACACACACATCCACAGTGGAGGAGCTCATAATTAAAGATAAAGATGAGAGAGTGGTAAGGATTCATAAAAACAGTATGCACAGCTAGAGCTCAGAATAAACAAGCCAAAGTTTCATAGAATATATTATGGATAATTTTAGTTATGTTTAGAGCAAGAAGGAAAAATAATTCAAATTAGTACACCAACTTTTGTGTGTCCCTATTATATAATAGACTTAAAGTTATAAAGAGAGTTTAAAGGTGAATAAATAATATATCTTTCTGGTGGAAGGAATTATGAAGTTTTATGTGATAGACTTACAGGTATAAAAGAGGGTTTAAAGGCAAATAAACTAGTGTATCTGTCTAGTAAAAGGAATTAACTAGAAAAGGAATGGTTATGAGCTGTAGCTGTTAGTGCAGAGACATTTATTAATTAATTAATTTGACAGATATTTATGAATCATTTGGTATATTCTGTGCATTGTGCTAGGAGTTGGGGATGCAGCTGTGAACGTGCTGTTCTCATGGAATGTCTACCTGGAGGCAGGTAGACCAGGAAACTGTTGTAATATCTTTACAGGCTAACCTAAGTTCTGTTTATACGTAGGAAATTAAAATCCTACTCTGTTTTTTTCTTTTCTTATTGATTCTCCTAGTACAATATGGCTTATTGGTCCATTAGCTTTTCTCTGTTTCTCAGATGAAACTGATCCTGCCCAGAGATAGCAAACTGGTCACTGACATATATTTGAATTTCTTTTGCTTCTGTTTTATTATGCATGTACAGTATATTTAAAAATCTTTAAATGGATTTTATTGTTTTGCTGCGTGGTAAAAGTACAGGTATTAATTATTATAGGATACTTTTGTTTTACAGTGCTTTAAAAGGCTTAGGGGCAATTGAAGCAGTTTAGCACCCGTTGACCTACACACAGACTGTTTAACAAATTGTTAACTGTACACAATTTAGGGCATTTCAGCTAGAAATCCTGAATGTAGGAGCTTAATTTCGCTTCTTCAGTTATATGTTTCTTAAGTATATTTTTCATGACTTTCTCTTCTCTATTAAGTAGAATAATTTAGTTAACTTATGGTCTTAGATAATCATCAATTTTAGTTCTTTTAGAAGCCTCTTTAGCATTTTCTTATGAATGGGCCAATTATAATGAAAACTTTACTTTGAATAGCTATCCTATTGTCTTTATGGATTTCACTCAGTCTCTTATTACTAATTTTATTGTCTCTTCTAACTAATTTTATTATCTCTTTATTATCTCTTTTAACCTCTGATGTTAGAGTGAGTTTGTTGAGCTTGTTTATAATAATAAATAACCATGAGGAAGTTTACATCTCGGAATTTTTTGTTTTTGTCTAATCAGTATATCCAGGAATTTCACAGATTATTTAAAGATTTAAAGGCAAAAATCTTGATTTTAAAAAAGAAAATCATGAAACAAAAATTAAAATAAATGGAATCATAGGAGATTTGATAAAATAAATTATTATTCACATTTTTTTTGAAACTTTAGATTTTGCCCTTATTTCAAGAAGCTGAAGATAAAAACAAACTTTTACGAACTGTGGCTGGTGGAGGTTTAGAAACAATTAGTAATCTGAAAGCTAAGTGGGATAAATTTGAGTTGATGATGGAAAGTCACCAACTTATGATTAAAGATCAGGTAAGAACCTTTTAGTCATTTTATTTTCCTCACTTAAGATTTCTTGCTTTATTCTTTTATAGCCCAGGTTTATAAGAATTTAGTGCTGCTGTTGAAATTGACCTCCATTAGTACTTCTATAATAAAATACTTTATATAAATGATGATTGTTTTGCATGGTTTTTCTTTACTTCCTATCATACCAAGAAAAATTAGTCCCTTTGAAATGTAACATTATTTTCAGTCTTATGAATGAATTTATTGTTTACTTACTGGGTATGGCTTAAGTTTATTTCTGAAACTTATGTTCTTTCTTAAATTACTAAATTTATTAGGATATCAGTTTGACTATTCTAATAGAGACCCCAAAAATTGTAGCTTAAGTTTCTCTCTTACATTACATTGTAAGCTGATATTGTTCCTCTGTTCTGTAGCTTTGTCTGGGATCCGGATTTCTTTAATCTCATTTGTCTACCATCTCTAGGGTATTGTCCTAAGTGGGTTACTACCACATTTATTAATAGTTACTACCTTAGTAGGGAGGTGGAAGGGGGAAAGGGATAGGGGTACCATCGTCTTGTAAGGGCACAACCTGGAAATTAGATATCTATTACACTTATGTTTTGTTGTATTTAAGTCTTACGGCCCTTACTTGCATGTGAGACTAGGAAATGCCTTCCTTAATTTAGCAGCTATATACTCAGGTAGAACAACCAATACGCATTGAACAAACATTTTTTTATTGTATCATTTTTGTTGATAGTTGTAGTGGGTATGGTTAATCACATGAATGCCTTTTTTAAAGATGATATTTGAGGGTTATTTCTTGTTACTGTGAATTTATGGTCTAGTCATGTCTGAATTATTTTATTGTACTTGGAATCAATAATTAAAATAAAAACAATCCTTTGAAAAGTTAGTATTAATATTTTTTCACTTTTAAATAGAAAATATTGGAAATAAGAATGTGAAAATGAAGTGAGATTTTACCCTGCTGCATTAAGTTATTGAAACTCTATTGGCTTGTAGATTGAAGTGATGAAAGGAAATGTGAAATCACGTCTTCAGATCTATTATCAAGAACTGGAAAAATTTAAAGCTCGTTGGGACCAACTAAAACCTGGTGATGATATTATTGAAGCTGGCCAACATAATACTCTTGATAAAAGTGCAAAGTCAATAAAAGAAAAAAAAATTGAGTTTGATGATCTGGAAGTCATAAGAAAAAAGCTAGTGTATGTTTTTTTTTCTTTAAAACTGATAGTATTCATTTTGAAAAATGGTTTTATATATATTAAGCTAATTTCTTATATTTGCTGTCTTAATGCCTTTCTTCATAAACTTCAGTTTTTAAAACGCAAATAATGAGTGTTCATATTACTGCTGTCTTAGTCATGTTTTTATATAAGAATATTAAAGCAAATTTCAAGAAATGACTAGAAATAGAATAGAAAATTAAATTTACTTAAAAGTTATGTTAGGGGGTTGGAATACTCACTTTCTGTGATCTCATCCTATTTAAAAATGGAGTATATAAAATTTTTGGAAAATTTACTTTCACTATCTCAGAAAAAAATGAATGTTACAAAATAATAACAAAAGACTTAAAAATGTGTTGTTGGTTCGTCTTATAATACTGCAAGGAGTTAAATTTGAACACTGCTTTAGGTTTGGTCTGTTTAAGCAAATGTGTCCATAAAATAATTGCTTTCATACGTGAGCAGAAGTCTTATTTCCATAATTATTAAATGGCATTATACCAATTGGATTAAGTGTATTTTATAATCTAGAATCTGGCCCTTTCAATTGAGATTATTTTCTTCTCAGATTAATAAATAGATTTATCCAATCACGAAACTTTACATGTATATGACATATATTATGTACATAAAAATCTCTATATGTTACAAACTTGATTTTGAGTCCATTGGAAAAATGCATATTCATGAATTTTGGAGAGCCCACATATATGTAGTTAAAATTCTCATGTAAAATGGGTAGTTTCCTACTGTCTATCTCCACTGTCAAACATACACACATGTGCATTCATATGTGCATACACACCCAGACAGAATGCAGTTAAGTAACTATTGTTACTTAACAGTTTTTCTGTTTTTAAAATTTAATATTTCAATATTTGTTTCTATAGTGATGACTGCCATCATTTTGGACTAGAAGAGCCTAATTTCTCTCTGGCATATAGCATCTCTAAAGACATTGAGAGCTGTGCACAAATTTGGGCCCTTTATGAAGAATTTCAGCAAGGATTTCAGGAAATGGCCAATGAAGATTGGATTACTTTTCGGTTTGATTCAAAAACAATATTTAGACTCATAATTTGGTAGTTTTGTTATTGGATGTTAAATTTTAAGATGTGTTTTTGGTATTTTATAGGACTAAGACATATCTGTTTGAGGAATTTTTGATGAATTGGCATGATAGATTAAGGAAGATTGTAGAACATTCAGTAATGACAGTGAAATTACAATCAGAAGTTGACAAATATAAAGTAAGATTGTTTTACTTATTCTACTAATTAAAAATGAGTTTGGAGCTTTCATGTATCGTTTTATTATGTAGTGACTGAACTACATAATATGTTTTTCAATTTCATTGTGTTTTTTATTTCATTATGTTTATGTTTTTCAATTATTTCATTATATGAAAAATAGGAAACAGAGTAAACCATAGAAATTGATATTTTTACTACCAATTGGAAAGAAGTTTTAAGTAAGAAATTTATAGTTAAAGTTAAAAAATAAAGTGTTTATATAGCCTAGTGACACATGGGTCATATCATAAAATAATACAAATAGAAATATTCTATCTCATGTTTTAAAATATATTAAAGTACAAAGGGAAATTTGCATGTATCTACAGTAATGTTTAATAAAAAATTTTATACAGTTTTGTTTAACCATATATAGATTTGAAAGCTGGTAAACATGATAATGGATTAATTAAAATTTTGATAGCTAATAACCATAAAAATAAATACTAATTTGCATTTTGCTAATATTTGTATAAATGTATACATATGCCTTTTTCTTTTTCTTTTTTTTTTTTTTGTTAACAGATTGTAATTCCTATATTGAAGTACGTGAGAGGGGAACATCTTTCTCCAGATCACTGGCTGGACCTTTTTCGTCTACTTGGTCTTCCTAGGGGGACTAGTCTAGAGAAATTGTTGTTTGGTGATTTGCTCAGAGTAGCTGATACAATTGTAGCCAAAGCTGCAGACCTTAAAGTACGAATCACTTTTATAAATATCCCGTAAATCTGAACTTTGTTAATATACAATTTTGCTTCATATTTTGTTGTTTAAATAAAATAGCAAGTTAGACTTTTTTCCCTTTCTTAAGACAGCGACAATGTTCCATCATTTCATTATTCTTTCATTAGTGCTGTCTCTGAATCTGTCTGGCACTGTGTATGGGGGTGTAAACACAATAATATAGTATAAATCCCTTCTTTGAGAAAGAAAAAATATGAAATACAAAAATAGTCTTTCTTGAAGAAGGGAGTCAGCTTTAATCAAAAAGTAAACAAATACAAATAATTTTACATAACATACATTTAAAATCATGTGTTATGTTACAAATAGAATTTACAAAAATCCAGAGAGCTAAATCAAGAACCAGTTTGCTAATCAGGATTAGAATAGGTCTCAGGTAAAAGTAAAACTTTTCATAATTCTATCATAAGTGGCAGACTTTCTATGTTGCATTCTTGGCCATTCAAAAATATAAGGACTCTCAATGTCAAATTGTTTTATTTTCTATCTAAAAAGTAATCCTTTACATTTGTTAATAATCCTGGAATCTGCTTAGAGATAATCTTGAGCAGTTATAAAGCATGACTGCTATAGAAAATAACTCTAGTTGATTGTTAATTATTTTAGATGTATTAGAATTTACAGTAAGATTACAGTAACATTTCTGAAGTGCCATTCTTCCAAATCTTGGCCTTTTTGTCTACAAAACGTTAAATAAGCCAGACTAGTTTTGTCTTTTGTGATAGATGCTTAAATTTTCTGTTTTTCTTTTGTAGAAGCAAAAGCATAAGGCAGAACTTTGTATATACTTTGACCATGTGAATCAGGATGCCTAGTATCTGATATGCTTTGATAAAATAGCCAGTAATTCTTTTAGATTACATGTAAAATATGTCCATTTAATTTTTTTTTGCCTTATGGTGAAAAGCCAGATAAAACATATTTTCTTATAAAGTGTATTTTTATAATTTATTTATATGATAATGATGAAATAATAAATATGGATATTTTGTGTTATATAGGATTTAAATAGTCGGGCACAAGGTGAAGTTACGATCAGAGAAGCTTTACGAGAACTTGATCTTTGGGGAGTTGGAGCAGTGTTTACATTGATTGATTATGAAGACAGCCAAAGTCGAACTATTAAGCTGATTAAAGACTGGAAAGATATAGTAAATCAGGTTGGAGATAATAGATGCCTTCTTCAGTCCTTAAAGGATTCTCCTTATTATAAAGGATTTCAAGATAAAGTGTCAATTTGGGAAAGAAAACTTGCAGAGTTAGATGAGTACCTACAGAATTTAAATCATATTCAGAGAAAGTGGGTATATTTGGAACCCATTTTTGGCCGTGGAGCATTACCAAAAGAACAGACACGCTTCAACAGAGTTGATGAAGATTTTAGGTCAGTATAGCTAAATAAGACATAGACACATATAGCAGTTTTTTATTCATTCATATTGTGAAGTGCTTAATACAAGCTAATTACTTCTACACTATTGGTATCTTCTGTGTATTCAAGCTCTTTCTCTAGCGGATCCTTCTGAGAAGCTATTCCTCACTCAAGCGTTTACTACTTGTACCATTTTGTTCTGGTTTCTGTCATTACCATACCATTCTACCTAATATATATACTTCCTAAAATCACCAATTACCTTCCTGTTTTAAATCAATGGACATTTTCCATTTCTTATTTTACTTTTTCTCTTACTAGTATTTTATAGAGTTGAGCATTTCTTCTTTCTTGGAAAGTCTCTTCCCTGGGCTTCTGTAATATTGTCCTCTCTTGGTTTTCTGACTATATCTCTGATTCTCTTCCTAGTTCCTAATCTTCAGCTCTCTCCAAACCTTTAGTCGTAGACATTGTCACTCTATATTCCCTCCTTAGAAATCTCCCCGATTTGTATGTACAGCCCATATTTCTTTTCTGAGTTTCAAATCTACTAAACATCCTCAGGTCAAAACTGAATTCATGAACTTACTCCCTAATTCCTTTCCCATAGATCTTTTCTCTTTATGATTCCTGTCTCAATAAATGGTACTACCTAATTGTTGAAAGCAGAAACATGATAGATATCTTTGATAGCTCCTTTTGGTCTACTTCCACATACATCAAATTACGAAATTTTATTGATTTTAACCTACTTAATATATCTTGAACCAAACACCTTTTATATCTGTGCTTCTCCCATTCTATTCTAAAGCACTGTCTCTCTCAACTTGGACTACTACATTAATCTTCTGATTTGCTTTTGTATATAAGTTTTTCACACAACAGCCAGAGTAATTGTTTAAAAATGCAGTTTCATTGCTTCCTATCCTTTTGGCTAAGATGAAGTATAGTATCTGTTCTTATCAGTTTAATATCTGATATGTCCTAAACTATTTAAAAAAATAAAAATGCAGTTTTAGCACTTCTTTTTTTTTTTTTACTCCTATAAGTAAAATTTTAAAGTGGTTTCCCATTGCTCTAAGGATAAGGCAAGATCTGCTCCTAGTCCATATCTCTAGCCTTGTGCTAGTCTCCTTTTTGCTTTAGTGAATCTAGCCTTTAGTTATGCCTAGCTCTTAGATATGCCTAGCTTTTTCTCAGGATCTTTGCTAGAAGCTCTTTCCCTCCTACTCACGTACTTTTTTTTTTAATTCGTCATTCGTAACTCAGCTTAATTTACTTCTTCAAAGAAGTCCTAGGTCAAGGGTCGCCCTGTTAGCCACTTTTCCTTCTTAGCATCCATTGTAATTTTATTTAAATATTTTGAGAAATTTATTTAATGTCTTTCATTGTCACTGGAACATCGGCTGTATGAGGTAGGGCTTAATATTTAATGAATAAAAAATGTAAGAGAATTTGTAATATAGGAAGTTAAAAATGATAATGAGGTATTATTTTTAGTATTATTTATTAGAGGTATAATGATAATGTTACTGTTTATAAGTGCTACATCTAGTTTGTGTTTAGCAGACAAAAAATGTCTTAATATGTCTTAGCCAAAAAACTGTTAAAATACATGTGAAAATAATGTTTTTGTTTTGTAGGTCAATAATGAATGACATCAAGAAAGACAATAGAGTCACAACATTAACTACTCATGCAGGAATCAGAAATTCTCTACTAACGATACTTGATCAGCTTCAAAGATGTCAGAAATCATTAAATGAATTTTTGGAGGCATGTTTTAAAAAAATCGATATGTAATACATTATTAAATACTTAATAATTATTTGAAAAGGGAAAGCTATTTTTTGTTTTTATCTTTATTAGGAAAAACGCTCAGCATTCCCAAGATTTTATTTTATTGGTGATGATGACTTATTAGAAATATTGGGCCAGTCTACTAACCCATCAGTGATTCAGTCTCACCTTAAGAAGCTATTTGCTGGTAGGTGTCAACATTTATTTAACACATATTTATTGGGTTTCAACTATGTGCCAGGCATAATATTAGGCTATTGGGTAGACTATTGAATAATATACAATTCATACCGTCTAAGAACTTATAATTTAATGGGGGGAGACAAGCTAGTAAGCTGATAAATGTTATACAGTGTGACAATTCCTGTGATTGACATAAGTACATGGTACTGTAGTTATGTTTATGGAGGGCATTTAGCTCAGTTCTAGGGCATCATGTAGAAAGTGACATTTAAGGTGAGATTTGAAGAATGTATAGGCTTTAGTTAGAAAAAAGGTGGGCAGGCAGAGAGAATAGTCTGTGCAAAGGCCTGGAAGTGAAGGAGAGTATGTGCCTTCATTATTCAGTTTAAGGTCTCCTGAAAGACATCCAAATGGAGATACTCAATAGGCAATTATTGTCAGCAGAGAGACCTCGGTGAGGATGTAGAAATGGTAGTCTTCTGTATAGAGATAATAAACTGTGGGAATAGGTGAGATTACTTGGGGAAAAGTGTAAAGTAATTGGCATGGTATGCTTTGATGTTATTAAGCCACTTTAATGGGGTATTTATTAATGGCAAATGGAATAGATTTGTTACAAAATGACTATGATTTTCTCGAAATATTTCATTTGCTTGGAAAGAGCAAGCAAATTAATGCTTCTGTAAGCAAGCAGCTCTATTGAAAAGAGCTATATTTTTCAAATTAAATTTAAGAAGTAAAAAACTTTCATCATTTTCACTTATAATCAGGGATCAGCAAACTATAGCCAAATCTGGCTCACTACCTGTTGTTTTTTGAATAAAGTTTTGTTGCAACATAGTCATGCTCAGTAGTTTATGTATTGTGTATAGCTGCTTCCATGCTATGAGTGCAGAGTTGAGTAGTGAACACAGACCATATAGCCCATTAAACTTAAAGGACTCTCTGGTCCTTTACAGAAATATTTGCCAACTCTGTGTATCTGAAGCTTTAGGGTGCTTATATCTGTAACTGTGATTTGGGCAATGGGAGGTAGTAGAAAGCTCTTGGAATCAGAAGGTTTGCATCAAAGCTCCATCCCTACTATTTATTAATTAGTTATTAATTTAGCCCTCTGAAATTTAGTTTTCTTCTTATATTGCAAATAATAACTTAAAAGTTTTTTTCTGGAGATGAAAATGAGGTAATGTGTTCAAGTTTTTTATATACTATGAAGTAATATGCAAATTTGGGAGGAGGAGGCGTATTTGCCTTTCCCCTTTCCTCTTTTTTTTTTTGTTTTGTATCTAATATTGCCTATAATGGTTGCTATTACTACCTTATCTAGGAAAGGTTTCTACTACTTTAAAACTAAACTTTATTGATATATAACTTACATACATTTCTTATATTTAAGTATATAGTTTGAGGAGTTTTGACAAATTATATTCACCTGTGTAACTACCACTGCAATTAAGACACAAAACATTCCCATCAGCCCAGAGGGTTTTCTCCTCTGAAGTCCTCTTTGAAGTCCTTCCTGCCCCTCCCCTCATGCACTTCACTCTGCCCCAGGCAAGCACTGATCTGATTCTTATCACTATAGATTAGTTTCTGCCATTTTTAGAAATACTTGTAAGTAGAATCATCAATATGTATTCTTTGCAGTCATTTATGTCACGCTTTTTTTGCTCAGTGTGATGTTTTTGAGATACCTGCAATTGTATTTCATTCCTTTTTGTTGCTGAATAGTATTCCATTGTTTGAATATACCACAGTTTCTCCATTTACCTGTTGATGGGCGCTTTGGGTTATTTCTAGTTTTTGGCTATTATGAATGAAGCTGTTGTGAACGTTCATACAAATCTTTTTGTAGACATATGTTTTTATTTCTATTGGTTAAATACCTGATTGTGGAATTGCTAACTCATATAGGAAGTGTTTAATTTTTTTAAGAAACTGCCAAATCATTTTCCAAGGAGGTTATAACATTTTACACTCCCATCAAGAATGTTTGAAAGTTAGGACAGTTGTTTTTTTTTTTGAGACAGAGTCTTACTCTGTTGCCTCAGTTAGAGTGCAGTGGCGTCATAGCTCACTGCAACCTCACACTCCTGGGCTCAAGCAATCCTCTTGCCTCGGCCTCCTGAATAGCTGGGACTACAGGTACGCACCACCACACCCAGCTATTTTTTCTATTTTTAGTAGAGACGCATCTCGCTCTTGCTCAGGCTGGTCTTGAACTCCTGAACTCAAGCAATTCTCCTGCCTCGACCTCCCAGAGTGCTAGGATTACAGACATGAGGCATGGTACCTAGCCCTAGGACCGTTCTTAATGATTGGTATGTATTAGTTGATTAGGTTGCCTAACATTCTTTCTGGAACATGGTACGAATGAATGAATAAGCAAACATACAAATATCAAAATAAACAGTAAAACTACCAATGAATCAGGTCACATATGATTAGATACTGATAGGAGATATTTTGGATTAGTGATAAGAATGTCTATCAAGAAAGAATGATTGTTTTTTTCCTCAATAGGAACATTACATATGTGATACACTTTATAATTCTATTACATTACAACATCTAATGGGGAATATAGTATACACTATGTAATATATATGTCATGTCTAATAATTATATCTTTAATGCTCTTGCATTTAAATTGTTGTTTTTATATTACAGGTATTAACAGTGTGTGCTTTGATGAGGAATCAAAACATATAACTGCAATGAAATCTTTAGAGGGAGAAGTTGTACCTTTTAAAAATAAAGTTCTTCTATCAAATAATGTAGAGGTAAGTAATTCTTTTTCAAGTGTGAAAATAGAAAAAAACTGTATGAACTTTATATCAAAAATAGTTTAGTCAATTTGGAGGATAAAATTGGTTAATTTAAGTCTTTTAGGAAACTCATCTCATATCTTAAACAATGATTTGTTTTGTTAGGTTCAGAGTGTTTTGATATTAAAAGAATATGAGATTTTAGTTTTTGGAAGGCAGCATGTGATTATGATAAAACCTTGTCTTTGGAGTCAAAAAGACTTGGACATTAATATTAGCTCTAAAACTTATTAGCTATGTGACGTAGAGTCTGAATTTTCCTTGTCATTAAAATGGGAATCTCACTACAGGTTGAGTATTCATTGTGTGAAGTGTTTGGGACCAGAGGTGTTTTGGATTTCAAGATTTAGCTGGATTTTCGAATATTTGTGTTTTAGTGGTTTAGCATCCTTAATCTGAAAGTTTCAAATGTTCCAATAAGCATTTCCTTTGAGCAGCATGTCGAGCTCAGAATGTTTTAGATTTTGGAGCATTTTGGATTTCAGATTTTTGTCATAGGGATGCTCAACTTCTCTCTGTTACAAAGACTTTCTATTGAAAGTTAAATAATTGGCTTTAAGTACACTATATAGTGCTTGGAACCTAAGTACTCAATGAATTTTAGTTCACTTTACTCTTTAAGATATGAATTGTATATTTTGATTTAAGTGAAAAGTAAGTTTGAAACTAGTGCATTTATAGAACAACTATTGATTAACTGCTTCTGCAGGACTGGAAGTGAACTGATCAAAGGCCTATTACAAGCATACAGTTAAAACCAACCAGTAATAGGTTGTACCACATTGAATTGTAATTTTTAGGTTCCAAAGTTATCTTCCAACTAGAAGTCAGGGACCATACCCTATGCACATAACCAACCATACAGCCTTGCAAAATGTCTATTCCTGGTTAGACCTCAACATTTTATTGGATGTTGAGTACATATATCAGGTGATTGAAAGCATAGAAGTTTTGCTAAGTAGCTATCATGTTTAGTTAAGAGTTTCATGGTTGTTGTTTTCCTCTCTTGCAGCTTTGTTGGGACTACAGAGAGAGGAAGATTTTAAGTTTTAGCAAATGGGCTAAGGCAGTTATGTCAGCAAAGGAAAAGCTGAAACTCTTGTGATGATTAGCAGAGTAGGCGTCTCTGCAGCCTTTGCAGTGAGAGATAGATTCTCACTCTTTAGCTACAGTGGCTTTTGAGCTGGGCAAAGGGTCAGGCTATTTTTAGTACTGAAAAGTGCTCTACAGATGAAAAAAAAGCTAGAACTTAAGAGTTAATTTAAGTAAGTAATGATGAAAAACTAAGATTGTAGTTTTTGCCCTTATGTTTTGTTGCAAGTGATACACTTTTAAAGTTAAGAAGTAATTCATAAATATTAATGTTCATCATTGTTTCTATTAATCATTATTATTTTAACTTCAGTTTACTTTTATTATTTTATCTATAATCAAGTGAGTGGAAAAATATATTGTTTTGACTTTGAAACAAATTAATTTTGTTTAATGAGGTGACCTAAACCCCCAAATAATACAGTTTACCCTGATGAAGCAATCCCTTCCAATGGTTCCAAGTTTTCTTAATATGAGATCACTAGAATAGCATAAGCCAGGGAACTTAGCCAGCCATTTTGACCCTATTTATTGGCCCAATTATCTAGTTTGATTCGATGAAATTAATGGGTTACTTTTTAAATGTTCATATTATATTGGTTTTTATAAGTCTAGTCGTGATAGTGATAGCCACAAATTTATGAGATTTCACACCCACCATTATCCCAAGAGGTGAAAAAATTTTCTTCAAATTATTTAAACCATTTATTAATAAAATAAAGAATTAAATGGCTGTAACTCACTTTGGGAGTGTGATAGTCATAAGAAATTATAATACCCCTCCTGAAATAAAAGAATAGGGTCAGATGATAAATTATATATTTGTTTTATGTCTTGTGTATATTATTTTCTAATTTTATTTTCAGGCTTGGTTGAATGATTTGGCCTTGGAAATGAAGCAAACTTTGAAACAGTTGTTGAAGGAATGTGTTACTGCTGGGCAAAGTTCTCAAGGTGCAATTGACCCATCTCTATTCCCTTCACAGGTAAGGGGGCTTATGTCTGGAGGAATATAGACTGGCATGGTATCATGGAAACATCCCTGACCTAGAGGTCGGGAGGCTTAGATAAGTGTCATCTTTGTTCTGCCTTTATCTGATAGTTTACATGGACAAACTGCTTAACTTCTGGGTCTCAGTTCCGTCGGCTATAAAATGTGGGGGATGCACTGCATGATAGTAAAGTTCTGTTCTAGTTCTGTTAATGTGCTATAATGCAGATGCTTTCATGCAGAAGGCATGCTGAGATTTAAGCAATGCAGGCCAGTGGTGAATGGAATGGAGAGGATGGAATTCAGGCACGTAATAGCATCCTGATCCCAGATGATTAGTCCATCATTGATGGAGAGGCATAGATCTATAACACTGCTGTTCTTTACCCTCCACCCCTTCCATGGGATCATCTAAGAGGTTGGTACTGGCAGGAGCTTAGCAGGATGTTAGTACAGGTCTGAAATATAGTCACAACACTGAACTGGAATATTGGCAGGACATTTGAGAGCTAGGTCACATGGTAGATTATAGAGATTGCTGCAGCTCAGTGTTAATAGGAGTTCATCCCTGAAACCACTGGATACTAGATTTGTAGCTCACAAATTTGTTCCAGGGCATATCAAAGTATAGCACTAAAACTTGTATTAAACGTCCTGCCTTGTTCAGTGTTTGGTCCAAACTAACACTATAGGTGTATGTCATCAGAAACTTTAGTTCTTAGGGACTGGAAGGTAGGCATTGGAATGTTCTCTGATTTCTCTTAGAAAAATCTACCCAACAACTCTCAAAGTTACTTGGTTTTCAGATTAAAAAATTTAGTAGCTGTTGGGACAGGTTTTTATGTTGGTTCTCTTAATAGAAGCTTGGCACATTATAGATTCTGAGCCATTTTTGCAAACATGCCTTTTGTATCTTTTGGCATTTTGAGGCATATTAAAATCTATTTAAAAGAATCTTGAGTTCTTAGAGAAAACCAAAAGTAATCATCACTGAATAATCAATGCCATTGCATAATCAGGGTAAGCTGCTTTATTGCCACTGAAAATGTTTCCTAGTACTTTTTCAACTTCTAGATAGGATTTAAATCAACCTAGAATAAAAGACATAATGTAAAAAAGTTCACAAAAGCAAAAATTGCACAATTATTGGGTTATGGAAATGACAGTTATAGCAGGAGACATAATGAGAGATAGAGGCTAAAGAGAGTTGTGGGATTTGAGCCTGAAACTTACCTCTAGGCTCTTGAACACTTAAGTAAAAATGTGAACTACTAAAAATGTAAATAGTTCATTGTCTGCCAAATGAAGAATTCTTGTTTATTAGCAGTTAATGCTAAGAAAAATTTATCTCAAGAGCATTTATATAAGGGAATTGTGTAGTATAAACAGTTACATGGATGTCAGATACAGGTTATCATGTACTGATAATTCAGTTCCTTTTTTGTAAAGACCTAGAATAACATAGAGAAGGTACTTTCTGGGTCTGGGAAGGTGGCAGTGTGGTAAAGTGGAAAGAAAATGACCTTTAAATGCTGCCCTAGCCAGTTGCTCTTAGTTAAGAGGGTATAGTAGTACCTACATTACCATGTCATTTTCAAGGTCGTATCATATAATATTTGCAGAGCATCCTAGGTGCAATTACATTTTAGGTAATTAATAATATTAGTGCCTGTCCAGCTATCTTGATGGTAATGTGACTTGAGAACCCAAGACTGTATCTTGACTATCACTTCTGTTAGCTTCTCACAGAAATTATGTAGCAGACTGTGAAAAATGGGCACACTAAAAACTCTGACTTCAGCGTTATGCAATTCATGTAGCAAGAACACATACCCCCTAATATTTCGAAATAAAAATTATTAAAAAATTGAGATTATTCATGTGCAGTTATGATATAGAAATTTCGTAGTATTGCCTGAAAGGAAATCCACATATAGGAGTATTAGGTTTGGAGGTAGGCAAGTGAACATTTTCATATGAAAATGAAAGAGCAAAGTCTTTTCTCAAAAGATTTGATTCTGTTTAAATGCTTCACCATGCACTTGATTAAAGAAGCTGGTGAGTTTTGTACCACAAAGTATTGGAGATGACTTACTTAAAAAAGAGTTACTAATTGGCTTTCTCTTCCATAAAGAACCATAATACAATATTTATAGAATGTTTTTAAGTTAGAGCAAGACAGCAGCTTAGCCTGCTGTGATAAGTTATAAAATACATATATAGATAACTAAATGATTTAATATGATAGAGGCATTTGATGATACTCATCTGGATGCTGAAAGGTATGTATCAGAAAAAAAGCAATCTGCTCAATAGTAATTGGTCAACAGGTGTATTGCTTTTCTGTGATGGTGCATCATGTTTTTAGTTTAAAGGAGGATATCAGTTTTCCTTGTTCATTTAAAAACTGTATGAAACTATTTTGATACAAGTTTTCAAAGGCTGGTCTTTAAATGTATAATTTGCTTTATCAGTAGCCTTGCTCTGTTGGTGCTATTAACAGAAAGCTATCTGCCTTGATGTATAGCTGATTTCTATTTATGGGTATTAGATTTAAAACTAAGACAGATCTTAAGAAAAAAATTGAAATTTTGCTATTGTAGACTTCAGTAGTATACTAAGAAATTATTTTGAATTGCTGTAAGATTGCCCTTTTATTAAATAGGATACATGATACTTTGCTATCTTTGTATCATACTTGTTGAAAGGAAAGCATTTATGAGAAGAGTCAGGGGAAGAAAGTACAAAGGCTCTGAGGTTACAATAAGCTTGGTGGGTTCTAAAACCAGAAAATAGGCCTGTAGTAGAGAGTGTAATATGAGATGAGTTCTGAAAAGTAGGCTTGGCTGTTGCACACAATGCTTTTTCTACCTCTGTATTACTCTATTAATATTTGAGGTGCCCATATGAGATTCAGATGGAGAAGTCCAATATACAATTGGCAATTTGGAAAAAGGTGTCTTTCCTTAAATTTACAAAATATTTTTAAGTAAATTCACCTTTTAAAAATATTTTTTCTCTTTATTCAATAGATACTGTGCTTGGCAGAGCAGATTAAATTCACTGAAGATATAGAAAATGCTATTAAAGATCATAGTCTTCATCAGATTGAAACACAACTGGTGAACAAGTTAGAGCACTACACTAATGTTGATACAAGTTCTGAGGATCCAGGAAATACTGGTAGGGAAAAAATCTTCTTTTTTCTACCCTTTTTAATAGGTTATTTGAGCATTTTTTTGGTATCCTATCTTAATTTATCTGTTGTCTTTTGGACTGTGTATCTATTTTAGTGGTTATGCTAGGAATTACAATATACATACTTTTTATGTTGTACTTATCAATAATTTACTACTTTAAAGGGAATGTGGAAACCTTTCCACTATGTAGGTGTATCCTCCCCCTTTTATGTTGTAGTTGTCTTAATATATTACATCTAAATACACTGAAAACTCCATGAGATTATGTCATACTTTGTGATTTTCGCCATCAAACATATTTTAAAAGACTCGAGGAGAAGAATAATCTGTTAATATTATATATGTCTAAATGTTTATCATTTCTGCTGCTTTTCCTTTATTCCCAATGTTCCAGGTTTCCTTCTGGTATCATTTCCCTTCTGTTTAAAGAGCTTCCTTTAGTGTTTCTTTTAGGGTAGGTTTGCTGCCTATGAATTCACATAGATTTTTCTTCATCTGAGAATGTCTTTATTTCACCTTTATTTTTGAAGGGTTTTTCACTGTCTGTAGTGGGTTGAAAATTCTTTTACCATTTTAAAATCTTGTTCCACTTCCTTCTGACCTCTATGTTTTCTGATGAGGATTCCACAGTCATTTGAATTATTCTTCCTCTATAAGTGATACGTTATTTTTTTCTTGCAGCATTTTTTTTATTTTTCATTAGTTTGATTAGGAAGTGTCTGGCCATGAATTTCTTTGCATTTATCCTATTGGCATTCTCTGAGCTTAAATCTGTAGGTTTGTTTTTCACAAAAATTTGGGGAGTCTTCAGCCATTATTTCTTCAAGTATTTTTTCTGGATTGCTCTTCCCTCTGTCACTCTGAGTCTCTCATGGCATGAATGTTAGACTTTTTGGCATTGGCCCACAGGTCTCTGAGATTTTTTTAAAAACTTTTTTCCTCTTTATTCAGCTTGGTTAATTTCTGTTGCTTTATCTTCAGGTTCACTTACTCCTCTATTACTTCCATTTCAATGTGGAACCCATCCAGTGATTTTTAGAATTGTTTTTGTATTTTCAGTTTTAAAATTTCCATTTAGTTCTTCATATAGTTTTTATTTCTTTGCTGAGACATTCTGTTTTTCCATTTGTTTCAAGAGTGTTCACTTTTACTTCTTGGGGCATTTTTATAATAGTGCTTTAAAGTCTCTCACAGATAATTCCAACATCTGTGTCATCTTGGTACTGATAACTGTTGATTTTCCTTTCTTATGTGAGTTGAGATTTTCTTGGTTCATTGCATGTTGAATAATTTTGCATGGTATCATGGACATTTTGAATATTGTGTTTATGAGAGTCTGGGTCTTCTTTAAATCTTCTTCAGAATGTTGATATTTTTTGTTTTAAGAACTGATCCCATTGGGTTCAGGCCACAAGTTTTATCCAGCCTTCTATGGGTTGTCATTACAATGTCAGTTCTGTTTTCAAATCTTTGTGATGCTATTCCAATCCGTCTCACTTGTGTGCCCCCTAATAGCCAGTCCTCAAAGTCTTTGTTTTACAGTTAGAATGAAATCTACTCATGTGCTGCAGCTTTGGGTTAAGCCAAGGAGTTCATAACCAAGTTTATGGGTTGTTTTTCCAATCTCCTCCTTCTCCATGATTTTCCCAGTATTTTATAGTTCCCTTGGGCTTCCCTAGGGTTTCATATACTTTATTCTGCTGTACACTTTCTGTGACTTTACCCCATGATGTGAGTTCAGAGAAAGAAAAGGTCCAGTTGGAGTTTGCTTACTCCCTTGGGATCACAGCTCCTCTCATTTCAGAGAATGATTCCTTTCCTTGAGAGTTTCAGGGATCTCTGGGTCCCAGCTTCCAGTGCTGTAGCTGGGACAAGAGCCCTTTCTTGCTTCTGGAGCTCTTTGTCTGCACCAGTCTCGGTTGGGTATAGGGCTAGGGTCACCAAAAGGGAAAATAAAAAAATAAAAGGTAAAATCACCACTGGTTTTGTGGCACTTATAATTTTGTTATTCTTTCCCAATTTGCTTGCTACTCTTTACTTTTCAGAGTTCTAAATAGCAGTTCAGTGCATGTTGTCCAGGTTTTACACCTGCATTCAGAGGGAGAAACAAGGTGGAGTGTGCTTACTCCTTTGAGTGTGGAAGTGTAACTCATCTCCCATTGAATTTTGATGCCTTAACTATTACACCAGAATTCTTATTTCTTACTGGTGGATTTGACATTTTTTTGGCTTGCATGATTCATATTATTATACCATTTATATATGTCATGAAGTAACCATTTAAATTCATTCAGAAATCGCCTGTACACATGAGCATAAAGTATATAAGTCACAGGCTAACATTTTCTCCAATTATTCTTATTTGTATGCAGAATCAGGCATTCTGGAGCTTAAACTTAAAGCCCTAATTCTTGACATTATTCATAACATTGATGTGGTGAAGCAGTTAAATCAAGTTCAGGTTCATACAACTGAAGACTGGGCTTGGAAAAAACAACTTAGATTCTATATGAAAAGTGATCACACATGTTATGTTCAAATGGTGGATTCTGAACTTCAGTATACTTATGAATATCAGGTATGGCATGTGGCAGAAGTGTTTTATTTTTCCATTTAGAAATTATCTACTTTAAAGGAAATTTGCCATTGGAAGAAAGAATTACTTTTAAGTAGTAATTTTTCAAGAATTTTTTTTGTATTGGTGTCTTCTTTCTGTTTTATCATAATTAAAAGGGTATCATGTAAGAAAAAAATCAAACATTCTATTTACAAAGAAGTTAAAATATCACCAGTGTGGTACTAAGTTCTCTAAAATGTGTCTTTTCTTAGAGTGGTATTTATATAGAATTTGAAAGATATCCTTAATCCAAAGAGAAGTGAATATAGACAACCTCAGTAGAAGCAATTTAGTTTGTGGCTCCTTATACAAGAACAAAATGAGTGCAATTGTAAATTTGCTGAAATCTGTTTACTAAATGTTTTTAGCTTGTAAGATAAAAGAATTTTCAACAAATAATGTAGTTCATGTAACTTGTTCTCAAAAAGCTCAACTATTTCCTCTCTGCCTTTTTCTATCATAATGAATCAGTCATTATATTCTAATTCTAATTGTCTTTTGACAATTTGGTTAAGCCTACATCAGGAGAGCTGCCAGTGGGCTCTTGCAAAAAGGAAATGTATTTTGGAGCCCAAATCTGTCTACCTAAATTGAGGGAGAATCCTGTAAATTGCAGCTGGAATTGGAATCTGTCTTCTCTACAGTTTAGTAGAAGTTTTGAGAATCACTTGACATGTTAAAATCACTAATTTCATAAGGAATTTTTCAAATTAATTATACTTTGGGGTCTCCAAAGTAGTTCTGATTTGTGGAGATCATAAAATTCAAGGAAATAATTTACATGAATTTTAAAATATGAAATTGAATGGTTATTGTATAATAATTTTGGATTTGTTTTCCTTAGAAGTTTATCTTTGTGATGTTATTAAGAACTTGAAACAGATGTGGTGCACCCTGGGGAATGGGCATGCTTGTAGCTCTGACTCGGGTAGTGCAAAGGCAATTTATGTAACCAAAGCGTTTGTACCCCCATAATACTCTGAAATTTTAAAACAAATAGTGCCCAGGACTGTTTTCCTGTAACCTTGAGACGGGAGTCTGTTTGTCACAAAATAGTTCAAGTTTTTAGACTATTTGATATAGACAACTATAGAGTGGGTTTATTCACATAAAGTTATAAACTATATTTTTTATTAAAGTCTTACTTTGTCCACCAAAAACAAAAAAGAACTTGAGAGAATATTTTGAAATCTAACAACATCTTAATTGAGGATAGAATGAAACACTTTCTTAAAAAAAATAACTAAAATAAATTCAAGTTTGTGCTTTAAAAAGCTTTTTTCACCAAGAAAACTTCTGAGTATTTTTCTATGTTAAAAACTTTTACCTATTTGTTGCATTTTTAGCTTTTTAACTGGAATCTCACACTGTATACATATTTATAAATGCACATGAATACTTGGACTTTGTGTTTCTCTTGCATAGGGCAATGCTCCCAAGCTGGTTTATACACCATTAACAGATAAGTGCTACTTAACTCTCACTCAAGCCATGAAGATGGGACTTGGAGGAAATCCTTATGGACCTGCTGGAACTGGAAAAACTGAATCAGTAAAGGCTTTAGGTGGACTTCTTGGAAGACAAGTTTTAGTTTTTAATTGCGATGAGGTAGAATGAGTAAATATTAAAATATCATATTTGGATTAGTTTTCACTAGTGTATGAAATAATCTAAAAATTACTCTACTTTTAAATTATTGAAGACAGTTTGTTTAATTGAAAAGTAAAATGGAGAGAAGTTGCACATAGTGTGGTCCCAAAACTTTTTTAAGGAGAATTATTGCAAAGAAATAAGTTTAAATACAGAACGAAGGTTTATGTTACATTGTAGAAAAGTGTTTTTATTATACTAAGGAAAATGTGGACTAGAAAAAGAAAAATCTTAAATTCATTTTAAATGATCATTTTCTAAACATTTTATGTAAGATTTATATTTTGACTTAGAGAATAACTAAAACAAAATCTTATATTTGTTTAGTTCTGTGAATTTTTCAGAACCTTTCACATGCATTATTTTGCTTATTCCTTGAAACCACCTTGGATTTTGAAACAGTAGCTACTTAATCCCTATTTTAAAAAGAGCAAAAGAGGCATAGATGGGTGAAATGATTACTTATTAATAAGTGATTTTAAATATTAAGCTATTGTTAGATATTTTAATTATTTGTTACTGAATATAATTTTTATTGTTTTTAAGGGCATTGATGTGAAGTCAATGGCACGAATATTTGTCGGTTTGGTGAAGTGCGGGGCATGGGGTTGTTTTGATGAATTCAATAGGCTGGAAGAATCTGTACTGTCAGCAGTGTCTATGCAAATCCAGACAATTCAAGATGCTTTGAAGAATCATAGAGCTGTATGTGAACTGCTTGGCAAGGAGGTATAGCAGATGTTGAGAGTTTAAAGAATTAAAATATAAGACTTGGCTTTACTCACAGGCAATATTCTGTCTTTATTTCTCCTGGTACCCTTGTTTCTACTCTGTGACCAATGTGTTAAGCTTTATTACCTATAAAGTGTATCTGAGATTTCTTACCCTTTTTGGTCCCACTTTCACCATTGATCTTTAAACTTTCAATGTTGAATAATCCAGTTATTTATATTATGTATTATGTGTGCTATTATATTATCTGTGCTAGCACTGTGCACACTGCTTTAATGTGTTGTCTCATTTAATACTTACCACAATCCTTTGAGGTATTTTTTTCTCCTTTATGGATGAAGAAACTAGAACTTGATAAGTAAGAGTAAGTAGTGGAACTGTGAATTGAATCCAGGTGTGTCTAAATCTGAAGCACATGTTTTTGATCACTATTTTGTGTAAGTGTTAAAAGCATAAGCACTTAGCTATTCTTCTGCTCCTTACCTCTCCTCATAGGAGATATACATTCATGTCATTAGAATGTAAATTTATTATATAGAAAATATAAACTTTTGTATATAATGTGTAATGCTCAATGCACTGAAAGTTATAAGAACTGTGAAATTATCCTGTTATACATAATATTTCACAATACAAATTTTTCAGGGTAGCCCAAAAAAGTAAGACCAGTTCTACATTGTTAATATTTTATTTACATGATGCTTAAACTCCTTTTTCACAAACAAAAGAGAAGAAATTATTAAGTGAGAATTACCTCTTTGCCATCAAAATTTAGTTTCTTACACACTTACTTTTTTTCCTTTTCTCTTCTTAAAAGATAGAGTTGTCCTTTCTCCCAACCAATACTAATCTTTCCACCTATGGTTTGGAATCTACTTCCCAGGGACCTTCTCTTATTTATCTCCTGTACTATAGCTTCAGCCTACTGTATTATACCTACAGCCTTCAGCTGTATGAATATCAGCTTTTACACGTAATCACATCTTTTCCATCTTAATAATTAAAGCAAAAATAAACTTTCCCTTGATTCATATTTCCTCCAACTCCTGCTCTTGCTCCTTTCTTTCCTTTACGGCCAGATTTCTTGGTTTTTCTACTCTAGACTAGTTTCTACTTACTAATTCCGCATTCATTGTTAACACATTCTAATTTAGCTTCTATTCTTAAACCTTTGTGGAAATGCTCCTACTAGATGCTTTCATCACATTCAACTCTTCCTGTTAATATTTTCACACTACGATTTGCCTCTTTGTAAGATTATGAGCTCCAGAAGGGCATAAACCATTAATGACTTTAGTTCAGAGTTGCCACTGTTATTTAGCAAAGTGCTTAGTGAAAAGAAGGCTGTTTTGTAAAATTTGTTGAATAAATGAATAGATTAATCAAATTAGTTACTATCTCTTAAATTTTCAGTCTCAAAAAAATGATTTGTAAAGAACCTCTTTAAAGCAGTGTAGTTCTTCAGGAGATCATTGTATGTTGAGTAAGGAGATGGTTAGTACATGGGAGGTTACTTTTTGCTAAGGTGTAAGATTTGTGTGTAGTAATGTGTCACAATAAAATTTTTGTTAATATATTTTATATTTATAGGTCAAATATTTCATGCCAATATTTTAAATTAATATTTCAGGTAGAAATAAATTCTAATTCTGGAATTTTTATCACTATGAATCCTGCTGGAAAAGGTTATGGAGGAAGACAAAAACTGCCTGATAATCTTAAACAGCTTTTCAGGCCAGTAGCTATGTCTCGTCCAGACAACGAGCTTATTGCAGAAGTTATTCTGTATTCAGAAGGCTTTAAAGATGCGAAAGTATTGGGCAGAAAATTGGTAGCTATTTTCAATTTATCTAGGTGAGTTTTACTGTTTAAAATATTTTTATATTTTGGTATTTCTAATGATTAATTATAGTTATTAGTGATCATTTTCACATTTTCCCAATTTACCTGTTCTATGGTTTTCATATTAATGATTTTATTGTGCTTACAGTGTTGATATGAAATATTTTAGTTTTAACAATAAAAACATTTGGCTCAAAACTACTTATTTTTCTTACATATTAATTTGATCAATTTTTTTCTTTAAAATATTTTTATTAGAGGGCTCCAGCTAAGTGATTTTTATGGAACTAATTTACCAGCTGACCACTCAAAAGCTACTCTTTGGTGGAGGGAATGTTTCTCACAATTTTTCTGTCTTATTTCTAGTATAGAGTTGACTTTTAGCTTTTTTGGGGCAATGTACAATTCTGGTTCATATGAGATAGTGGGGACCTAGACAGTGTCAGAGATTGAGAGCAAGGTGGATTGATTAAAGACTTTAAGAATAAAGGTAACAGGTAATTGTCATTTGGTATCTTCATTAAGGTAATCAGCCTGTTCATGAAAGTTTTCTCCTATCTTTGAGAACCATCCACATTTAACAGGTTATTGAGTGATCATTTTGTGTGATTGTTTCCCTTATATAGGTTTATGGGATATCAGTATTCATTTCTATGTGTCAGTAGCCATATTTTTTATTTCTTTAGAGGTGATGATAAAAAGAATTTCTTTTAGCTATTTGATGCTTTAAGATTTCCATCCCTTTATTTCAGGGAACTTTTGACACCTCAACAACATTATGATTGGGGTTTGAGAGCGTTGAAGACAGTTCTGAGAGGAAGTGGAAATCTTCTTAGACTGCTGAAGAAAAATGGAGCTAAACAGAATGGTATGACTAATTATTCCAAATAACTGATTTTAAAAAAATAAGCTTTAATTTGGAATAGTTTTAGATTTGCAGAAAAGTTGTAGGTATAGTATTAAGGATTTCTGCATACTCTGCCTCCAGTTTCTCCTATTAACATCTTATATTCGTATGGTGTATTTGTCATAACCAATAAATAATTTTGATACATTATTTTCAAACTAAATTTCATACTTTATTCAGATTTTCTCTAGGTTTTACCTGATGTCTTATAACAACTTTGAAATGTATAATAAATATTAAATAGTTGTAATATGTAAAGTCCACTTGTTCTTAAACTTTAACATCCATTAGAATGACCTACAAGCTTGTTAAAAAACAGATTATTGGGCCCTACCTCCAAAATTTCTGATTTAGTGGGTGTATAGTGGAGCCTGAGAATTTGTCCAGTCTTAAAACAAGGATAGAAACCTTAGAAACACATGGGGATTTTCTCTTTCAAAAGATAGTATACCATGGTTAGACTGGGTTATGAATGTTTGGAAAGAATACCACAGAGGTGAAGTGTCCTCCTTATCACATGGTATCAGTGGGGACATGATAACCACATGACATCACTGGTGATCTTGACCTTCATCACTTGGCTAAGGTAGTGTTTGCCAGGTTTCTCCACTGTACAGTTATTATTTCCTACTTTCCCTGCTTTATTCTTTGGAAGCATGCTACTAAATCTAGTTCACCTTCAAAGTGTGGAGGCAAGGTCTACCCCTTGAGGGAGGGGGGAATTTTTGCATATATTATTTGAAATTCTTCTATAGAGAAGATTTGTCTTTACTCCTTCATTTATGTACTTATTAAATCATTTATTTAGATCAGTATGGACTCATATATTTATATATACTTTGTTTATAAATGATTTTTCATTCTCATAAAATAAATGATTCCTGCCACCCATGGATGTATACCTACATGAAAGGCTAAATAATTAGTCTCTTCAGGTTGCTATTAAAAACTCAGTTACACTGTGAAAATAAGAGACAGCTTAGAAAAAAGGACTGTATGAAATTACCCATTTGAACTTAAATGATGAAAATATGTATCTTAAAAATGGAATGTATTTTAGCTTTATTATTTGGTTGGTATATACCAGGGTAGATATATTTTGTGAAATGCTTAAATTACTATTTTTCAGCTACCTATCTTTCATAATTTTTAACAAATATTTCAACCATACCTGTAGTAAATAAAGATGGCTTATGAGATCAGTGCTTGAAATAAATTCTAGAACAGTCATACCTCTATATACTTAAACATAGCAATATTAAGCAATTATAGAGGAAATGGCAGGCTAAAAATAGTTTCTTGGACTTTGTTTATGTATGTTATCAATCAGCTTACATCCTTGAAAATAAGAGTGTCTGGCAATGATATCAGTATTTGCATTTGGTTTAAGAATGGGTTTGTGGGCAGGGCACGGTGGCTCACACCTGTAATCTTAGCACTCTAGGAGGCCAAGGCTGAAGGATTGTTTGAGCTCAAGAGTTCAAGATCAGCCTGAGCAAGAGTGATACCCTGTCTCTCCTAAAAATAGAAAAAATTAGGTGGATGTCCTGGCATGTGCCTGTAGTCCCACCTACTCAGGAAGCTGAGGAAGGAGGATCACTTGAGCCCAAGAGTTTGAGCCTGCCGTGAGCTATGATGATGCCACTGCACTCTAACTGGGGCAACAGAGTGAGACTCTGTCTCCAAAAAAAAAAAAAAAGAATGAGTTTGTGAATCAGTTTCGAACAAGGCTGATCAGATTGCTGCTCAGTTTGTTAATTTTTAGTCTTAGGACATAAACTCTCTGGGAGACAAAATTGGTATAGAGACATACCTGAATGTAGAATTAATTAGTTTACCTGGATTTGAATCCCAGCCATAATACATACTGCTGTATCTTCTCAGGCAAGTCACTTAAACCTTTAGAGACTTAACATTCCCGTATGTAAAATTGTAATAATGATTGTAATACTTTCTTACCTGCTCTGTAGAGTTGTTATAAGGATGACATCATATAATATCAAAAATGAAGTACTACGCAAATATAAGTGATAATGACTTTTATTAAAGTCCGGGTACACTGGGATTCAAATTCTATGGGAAAGAGTTTATAACTCTACTTAGTGTTACTTATTTTTTAGCAGTCAAAAGATAGTAAGTTAAGCTTGCTGATCCACATGATGTAATATGTCTATAAATGTTAATAAAGTCTAGTGTGTCATTTAATGATTAATAATGCATATGAAGGCTATAGAATACTTAAAAACTTTTATAGTCATTAAATTGATGATAATTTAAAAATGAAACTTTTTCTCTAGTTAATGAAAGTCATATTGTGGTACAAGCATTGAGGCTTAATACAATGTCAAAGTTTACGTTTGCTGATTGCACCCGGTTTGATGCACTGATTAAAGATGTCTTTCCTGGAATTGACTTTAAAGAAGTAGAATATGATGAACTAAGTGCTGCCTTAAAGCAGGTTTTTGAAGAGGCCAATTATGAAATCATACCCAATCAGGTAGCTATCAAGAATATTTTATAATAGATTGATTTCTTTTCCTAGTTAATTCCTAACTATCCTTATCCTTCATCTTTTAAGTTATCTTTTTCTTTCAATTTAAACCTCGCTTTCTCGTAAAATAATATATTTGAATGAATGAATGAACAAAGAAAATAATCAACATATTGTTTGTATTATCAAAAATTTGGAAACCACCTTTGTTTCTTTCAAAGAAATATTGCATAATTTAAAGATTATATTGTAAATATGTTCTGATTTATTTAGGTGTTGTTTAAAGCTTTATCTTCCACTGAAGAAATCAAAGGCTTAATTTACATGTTTGGAATAGAACAACTTGTAGAGTGAAAGCAGAACTGAGTATGATTGATTATTTTAAATCATATGTGAACATATTTCTTTCCTACTAGATCAAAAAGGCTTTAGAATTGTATGAACAATTACGCCAGAGGATGGGAGTTGTTATTGTTGGTCCAAGTGGTGCTGGCAAATCAACCCTTTGGAGAATGTTAAGAGCAGCACTTTGTAAAATTGGCAAAGTTGTAAAACAATATACTATGAATCCCAAAGCTATGCCTAGGTACCAATTATTAGGCCATATTGACATGGATACAAGAGAGTGGTCTGATGGTGTTTTGACAAATAGTGCTCGCCAAGTCGTTCGGGAACTTCCAGGTTGGTCTCTATGTATAATTCATTGCTTTACTTAATAATTCTTAGAGAAAGATGGAATCTATCTATAATGCTATATTTGTCAAGGCTTATACATGACCATAAACTGCCTTCAAATGCTGTACATTTGGTATTTTGCTTTGGAGGGTTTTAAGACATGCTATCATTTTGACTTAACACTCTATAACTTCTTTTAATATAGTAGAAACTCAGAGTAAATTGGTTGAATTGTAATTCACAACTAGATTAATTTACTGAATAAATATGAGTTGATACCATAATGCCTCATAAATAAGCAAGATGACAAATTTATGGGGGGGTTAAATTTAGTGTATATGAACATTAACTCATCAGTTTGAATAAAGTACAATATATTGAATAATTTTGAAAATTTAAGTGGTCAAACAATGGACTTCTTGGTTTCAATTTATTTTGCTTGATTTTTAAGAGAATTTTTGGCCAGAATCAGAGGAGACTCCCTACTTTTTGCCAGGTCATAATTTAATTAATATTTGTCTAAAGCAGTGCGTGAAAGAATCAAAACTCTAAGACATTGGAGGGGATTTTTAATGTAGGCTCTTCATTTTCTATGTACTATTACATTAAGTAAAAACCAGATATTACCTTTTATGTATTTCTCATACTTTCATTGGTGGCATTTTCCTCTTTCAATTGTTTTAAAGGTCCACGTACAGCTTGAACTACTCCCATTTTAGTACAGGAAGGGTGGATAAAAAAGGTTTTTATGTGTAAAGACTCTATGTACAATTGATGACTGCTTTTCCCTCTTTGAGGTCACCTTTTTATATATCAAAACATTTTGATGGTGATGAATTTTTTATTTCTCATGTAGGCTTCTGAAAATTGGGTTTTCTGTATTTTCTAAGAGAGATTTTACAAAGCAAGCATTCATACATTCTCATGACATGGTAGAAGACAGAGGTCTAAAGAATATCTTATAGGTGTCTCATGGGAGTAAAAATACCCAAGTCTTGCATACCACATTTTCCTTTAGTGAGATTACCGATTCTGTATGTTTATAGACAAATAAAACATTATTACAGGATATATAACTGACTCTTTGGCCAGCTGAGCCAGGATTGCTCACCACATTTGTAGTGCAAATTCATATGAAAATTTTCAGCTTGTTCAACTTTTTGTTTAAATTCAGCTTCAGTAATATAATATATACTTTTGGAAATCACTTCTAAATAATGAGATAATTGTTTATTCCTTATTTTTAATTACTATCATTGCATATATTTTTATTTTAACTCCAGTGTTTTGATTTGAAAATAGATGTCAGCTCATGGATTATCTGTGATGGTGATATTGACCCTGAGTGGATAGAATCTCTGAATTCTGTTCTGGATGATAATCGACTGCTTACTATGCCCAGTGGAGAAAGGATTCAGTTTGGCCCAAATGTTAACTTTGTATTTGAAACTCATGATTTAAGTTGTGCCTCACCAGCCACGATCTCTAGAATGGGGATGATCTTTATTAGGTAAGTCATAGAGCATTTACATACATTATATTAGAATATTCTGCAGTTGCTATCCTGGTTTTATAGCTAAGTAAAATAAGTATGGTATAAATATAAATAATTATTTTTCTCATTTATGATTAACTTTTCTCAGTTTTTAATTCATTCAGAGAGTTCCTCTTATTATTATATGATTGAATTATTTTAGCAGTTTAGTTGTATTATAATGGCTAAATATTTTTGTTTATTTAAGAGAAACAGCAAGTATTTGACTTTTCTTCCTCACTACTTTTATTTAAATATGATTGAGTTCAGAAAAATGAACATATTAATTATGAGGTAGAGGCTAATAATTTAAAGCTAAGTAGTAATATTTTAATCATAGAATCTTAGATTCATGTAATTTTAGGGCTAAGATTTAATAGGTCTTATGGTCCAACCTTTTTATTTTACAAATTGAAAACTTTTTAATATTTTCTTTATTCTTTAGTGTATTTGGAAGAGGCTTAAAGAGCGAAAATGAATAATTAACTAACTTTAGATATCATGTGCAGTAGTCACAAATCAGAGTATAGACATGTGAACCAATTTCGTTTCCCAAAATAAGTAATGTTTTGGCATAAATAAAAAAGTTTTATTTTACTTTTTGAATTTACATTTTAGAATTTGTTGTTTATCAGCCTACATAAAGTGTCGGACTCTTTTAGGGCCATTTGAAGTTATTTTAGGTGTTGTATGACATGACAGTGTAATCAAGTTGGTACAAGTTGTGTTTTAAAATTATTTCATTACTTCTTTGACAGTGTTATAGGAAACATTTACATTAGTCATGAGCTTCAGTTGATATTTGGGATGTTAATTAAAAAATAATATAATTTGGGGTTTATAGCTTTCATAGCAGTCTTCTCAAACAATTTGTCATATTTATTTAATGTATTCTTATAATCGTGTGAGAAAAACAGAATAAAGTTAAGTTTTCAGTAACTTTAAAATATTTGTTGAGTATCTCTATTAATATTATGCACATGGCATTAAGTTAGGCACTTTAGGAGAAACAGAGTAAGAAAGTAGTAAAACTAACATTTATAGAGGGCTTGTCTTTTTAGAAAATGCTTTCAAGTACAGTAGACAAAATAAATACAAGAACAATTATATAAGATAGAATGTAAATGAAATAAGCAGTAAGTAGATGTCATAGATATTTAGCAGAAAAAAAGACCACATATGACTATAGAGGATTTGAAAATCATTGATGAACCAGGTATTGTTTGTGAGAGGTGTAATGAATAAGGAATGTATATGGTTTCATATAAAATACAAATATTTATTAATATTTTTGATTGCTATATGTTTAGCTTATACCTTAGTTTTAGGTTTCATTCATTCCTTTGGCAGGTATTTGTTGAACACTTGCTATGTGATAGGCCAAATGAAAACCTTTTAATAGTGAAATAGAGTGTTATTATTAATTATGCTGGGACAACTGGTATGAAGGAGAGTTGTTTTGGACAAATCAAGACATGTGGTCTCCATAGGCATTGAAGATATACCGTTGATAAGAAAATCTTTATTCTGAGGGAGCTTTAGAGTCTGGTTTGCCTGCTTTGAGATGATCTAATGTAATTTAATTATTAACCTTTGATCTTTCTGTTTTTCTTTTCCATATTAGACTGAATAGAAAATGTGAGAGGAGAAATTCAGGGGCTCAGTATTTACTAGTGTTGTTGCTATGAAACAATAGTAGAAGATAGGAAAAAAATGACAAAATCATGAGCCCTTGTCAGTATTGAAATAGTTAATCTGAGTTTTTTTACTATAATTTTTATAATTATGTAATTTTGAATAAGATGTGAATATTATATTTAATTGCAATCATTGGATTTTACTCATATAATTACATACTTGCTAAAAGAATTATATTTTACTTTAGGAAGATCTTTAGGTTTTAACAGTGGCATGGGAATTTAGGTAGTTGGATTTTTATGGAATAGAGAAAAACTATTTTTAAAGATCTGCATTACAGTTTAGAACAGTACATCTTAAACTCTAATGTGCATTTGAATCATCAAGGGATCTTGTTAAAGTAAAGATTTTGCTTCTGTAGGTCTGGAGTGAATGGGACTTGAGATTCTGTATTTTTTAGTAGGAAGGATTTAGACTACTTTAGGCTAACTTGTGGATATGTAGTTCTTTAGTGTATATTTGTAATAAAATAGATGAAAATAATTTGTTTATATTCTATAGAAAATGGTATATATTTGTATGTATAGCTATATGTATGTATATATACAGAAGTGACTGTATTATACACACATACAGAAGTACCTAAAGCCAGCTCTTGTGTGCTCGCAGATAAAATATATGCGTGAAATAAAGTTTATTGGACAGAAATAAAGTTTATTGGACAGAAATTTATTTGAAAGTAAATTGAAAATTTCTTAAATAATTTCTTATATGTTTGTGTTAATGTTTCAGTGATGAAGAGACAGATCTTAATTCTTTGATAAAATCTTGGTTGAAGAATCAGCCTGCTAAATGTAGGGATAATCTTGAAAACTGGATTGGAGATTATTTTGAAAAAGCTTTACAGTGGGTTTTGAAGCAGGTAAATCAACCATAATATTTCTTAATTAATTGAGGCAAGCAGTATAATGGTGACAACTGATGTTTACATTTAGCTGCCTTGTGGTAGAGCTCTGCTGGAATGTGGGGGTGAGGGGACAGGTAGATGTCATTGCTGTCCTTCTATCTCTCTTATCATAACTTTTTATTATGTTAGTCTTAGAACACTTTACTTCTTTCATCCATGATACCTCACCCTGCTTACCTAAAAATCTTGAATGTTGGAATATCTTTCTAATTTTTACTAGCAAACCACCTTGCTGTCACATTGCACTGATATGTCCATAAATACTTACATATATATCATGTTTTTTTTGTTTTGTTTTTTTTTTTTTTTTTGAGACAGAGTCTCGCTTTGTTGCCCGGGCTAGAGTGAGTGCCGTGGCGTCAGCCTAGCTCACAGCAACCTCAAACTCCTGGGCTTAAGCGATCCTACTGCCTCAGCCTCCCGGGTAGCTGGGACTACAGGCATGCGCCACCATGCCCGGCTAATTTTTTTCTATATATATTTTAGTT
>CM052438.1:116763510-116822951 GCA_028533085.1 Varecia variegata | reverse complement strand
TGACTTTGTAAGAATGAAAGGTGGAGAAATAGAGATTTGTGAGGAGGTGATGCAAATGAGGTAGGTTTTCCTAGAGGCCTCAGAAAAGGAGACCTGAACTGTCTCCGTTGTGCTTTTTTAGCAACATACAGCACCTACCACCTATATTATAATTGCTTGTTTACATTCAACTATAAGCACCTTGGAGGCAAGGGCCAAGCCTATCAATGCTGCTTATTGCATCCCTGGAACCAAGTGTGATGTTAACAGAGTAGTGAATGAATGATAGTATTGTGCTTGATTAAACACCTGATATCTACATTATAGCACCTTTTCAGTAGATACTTATTTCATTGATGTAAAACATACAGAGTGTAAATGTTCCTTCCTTCTTATTCTGCACTTTGTTTACCATGCTCAGCTTCCAAGGTATACCATAATGGACACCCTAGTCAAATGCTGAAATTGTGTTTATAAAAACTAGCACTTTGCTTTCTTTTTTCTTTTGTCTTCCTCAGCCTGTGAGATAGAACTTTACTTTCTTGTATTAATTCAGTAAATAAGACAATCTAAAAGAAAATATGTAGGTTTCCTTTATCTTGCCTTTAAAATCTAGAACTCTTAGCAAGACTTAATAACCATCTGGATTTCTACCTGTCTCTTCCCTTTGTCCTACTCTTCCTCCCATTTCTTCTTTCTTCCAAAAATATTTATTATGAGGCAGTGTGATCTTTTAAAAATGTAAATCGTATCATTTTACTGTATTATAAAAAACATATTAAAGAGAGAATAAAATCTGTACTAGTTACCATAGCCTATAAATTCTGTACTCTGGCCCTTGCCTATTTCTCTGACTTAAACCACTGTTTCCTTGCTTACTAAGGCAAGGAAACTTCTCATTCCTTAACTGCACTGAATTTTCCTTTGTCACCTTTTTCTTTGTTTTTTTTTTTTTTTTTTTTTTTTTTGAGACAGAGTTTTACTCTGTTGCACTGAGTAGAGTGCTGTGGCATCAGCCTAGCTCACAGCAACCTCAAACTCTTAGGCTCCACAATATCCTGAAATAAAAAAACAAAAAACAAAAACCTCCTAGGCTCGAGCAATCCTCCTGCCTCAGCCTCCCAAGGAAGTGGGACTACAGGCACGCACTACCACGCCCAGCTAATTTTTCTATTTTTAGTAGAGATGGGGTCTCGCTCAGGCTGGTCTTGAACTCCTGACCCCAAGGAATCCTCCCATCTCAGCCTCCCAAAGTGCTAAGATTATAGGCGTGAGCTACCGCGCCTGGCCAGTGTCACCTTTTTGAGAGAAGCCTTGAGCCCTCAATCTGAGCTACCCTTTTTCCCAACACTCTGTTCTGCTGGCTTATAGATCTTACTACAACGGGTTTTTCTTTCTTTCTTTCTTTTTTTTTTTTTTGTATTGAAATAGAGTCTTTGCTCTGTTGCTTGGGCTACAGTGCAGTGGTGTTATCACAGCTCACTGTAACCTCAAACTTCTGGGCTCGAGCAATCCTCCTGGCTCAGCCTCCTGAGTAGCTGGGATTACAGGCACACTAATTTTTAAATTATTTTTAGTAGAGACAGGGGTCTCACTATGTTTCTCAGGCTGTTCTCGAACTCCTGTACTCAAGCAATCCTCTGGCCTCAGCCTCCCAAAGTGGTAGGATTATAGGCATGAGCCACCACACCCAGCCAGTCTTACCACAATTTGTTAATGACTTCCTTCCTCTACTACGCTTGAGTTCTGTGGGGACAGGGACTCTGTTTCCACCTTTCTTTTTTATACCTAGCACCACCTTTTTTTTATACCTAACACCACAATACATATCCTAATGCATGATTGATTCTCAGTAAATATTCATGAAAAGGCTGTAAGAAGTATTTTTCCTCTGAACTGCCTAACACTTACCAGAGGCCCCAGAGGGGCCTACAGATCAAACCATCTACACCACTGAAGTCCAAAAGTTTTATTTTAAAATTCTGTTTACAGAGAAAGCTTCAAATTGTTTTTTATTTAAGCCTGATTTTCCTAACCTTTCTTTTCTTTTCTAGTTTCCTTTTTATCAGCAAGAGGAAATGACATCTATTCTTTTTGGACCAATGCTACTAACTTACCTTTTCTTTTGTAGTCTTCAGGTTTGGGAAGTAAATACATTGTGTATCTATTTCAGGACTCTAGCACTTATAACTAGAAATATATAATTGTGTTTCCACTATTACTTTTTATTTTAAAAGCATATATATGTATATATAATGAAATCCAAACTTTCTACAACTTGAATAGAGGGATGAATTTAAAGGTGGTCCTTGAAAAGATATGTGAATGTCAGTCTGTATGGTTCTAAGTTTACTGGTTAATGTTTGCCTTTTGTTTGTCTGTACCATGGATTTTAATCAACAGAATGACTATGTGGTAGAAACAAGTTTGGTTGGGACTGTGATGAATGGTTTGTCGCATCTACATGGCTCCAAAGATCATGACCAATTTATTATTAATCTCATAAGGGGACTTGGTGGAAATCTGAACATAAAATCACGTTTGGAATTCACCAAAGAGGTAATGCATATTTAAAGTCTATATTCAATCAAAACTTTAACTTTTCATTGACTGTTAACTGCCAAAATACAATAATTTGTAACTATAAGGTATAGAACTTTAAAATTTTGAAAGTATGCATTCAATTGAGTAATAATGCATTTATATATGCATATATAATTGCTCCTTTATTGTAGTTTATTATATTTGATGATATTCTTAAAATTTTATGTTTTAATCTAAAATTTGAACCATATTTTCTTGAAGTTAGACATTTTTGAACTTAGTTAACTATATTAATATATAATTTCATTCATTTTTAATCTTAGAATAGTGTAGTTTTTTATCATGCTTTTAATCAGAACAGTTTTGGCAATTAGGAATGTTAGGAAGGATTAATAATAATTCTTTTCTTCAATATATATAAAAGTTGTATTTTAGCCAAGTTATTTTTAAAGCTGAATTCTACACAATGAGGAATTTTCTTCCAATTGTCCTCTGTGGAAATAATTGAGCATGTATTCCTTTGTGTTGGCTCCAGTATTATATTCCAGCCTTTTTTCCATTTTGTTTCTTTGATAGCATCATTTAATGCTTTCTCTATTCTGTTTCCCCTTCCATGGTCATCCTGTTGCCTCTGTTGCCAGATGCTTCTCTTTGTTACCACCCAATGCCATCCTCTGTGCTGCTTTTAAGCAGATGGTCTCTTGTCAAAGTTCAGAATAAATGTGTTGAAGAGTAGCATCAGGGGCTAACTCTGCTTTATACCTGCACAGATAACAGTTTTTGATATTAGAAAGAAGAATAACATGTTGAAGCAGTGGTAGTAACACTGGAATGAGCAGTACCAAAATATGGTGAAAATGAAGGGCTTTAGGATTTCTGCATTCTGTAATTGGTGATTAGATGTTCATAAGAACTCCATTAAAATTGAATATATTTATATCTTGGTGTATGAATTAATATCTACCAACTCATTATCTTCTATATACAGTTTTATTCATTTGCTTACATGGTCATTTTGAGAAAAATATTTGAAATAAGATGTTACTTTAATTATAGAATAGGCTTAGTGTGTGTGAATTTTTTTTTGAACTAAGATGATTCACATTTGGGACATTTACTTTGAAGAATTAAAAAATTTCATACACCCTGGAGTATGTGAAAACTTATCACAACCTTTTTCCTCTTAAGGTTTTTAATTGGGCACGAGAATCTCCTCCAGACTCGCACAGACCAATGGACACCTACTATGACTCCAGTAGGGAACGATTAGCATCTTATGTGCTGAAGAAGCCAGAAAACTTGACTGCTGATGATTTCAGTAATAGCCAAACTCTTCCAGTCATTCAGACTCCTGACATGCAGCGAGGTCTAGATTATTTCAAACCTTGGTTAAGTTCTGATGCTAAACATCCCTTCATTCTTGTAGGACCAGAAGGATGTGGCAAAGGGTAAGAAAAATGTTGACAAAGGTGTATATTGTGGATTTATCCTTCCCCCCCATACAATTTAACAGCTTTTGATATGTTTCTTTTGGTTAAAGTAGCATTTACATTTTCATGGGAGATTCTTTTTATTTTCAATACATGTAAAAATAATGACTATGGAGAAGAAGGTGTCCCTTTCTCTGCCTGGTTATGTGATTTCTAATGGAAAAGAGAGCAATCTGAAAAGATACTCCCAAAAAGAATCTGTGCATATAATCACAATAAAAAATGAATAACTTAGATATACTCAGAAATTACTATTAGTGTTAGTTATAAAATTTGAATCTTGAAATTAGCTCCTTAAAAATAGCTTTTAATTCAGTGGAATTCGGCCTAGTTTTAGTGCCTGTGGAGCATGGTTTCTTGAAATAAAGGAGCCATGGATTATTAGTTTCACATTTCTAGTGGGAGAGTAGTAATTTTAAAAATTCTGTAAAATCATGGTAATTTTTTTTAACTAGGAGAACTTAAAATCTTAACATCTTTTCTTCAACTATGAGGAAACAGTTGGTATATTCTATATTTACTTTATCAAACAAGATTACTTCTGAGAACTTTGATTTTCCTGACACCTCATCCTAAGAATGCCTTAAAATATGAATTTATTTTTTTCTCATCTAAAGGTTAGAAAGATACCTTGATAGTTATGGAAACTGTATCCATGTTTACCACTTTACCCTTAAACATCATCATACATATTTTAGAAATTGAAGTATTTATAAGATAGAAATTTTATATTGAATAGAAAATATATTCTCTTGGTTGCATTTCATAGGATGCTGCTGAGGTATGCCTTTTCCCAACTCCGGTCCACTCAGATTGCTACAGTTCATTGTAGTGCACAAACTACTTCTCGACATCTCCTGCAGAAACTGAGCCAGACTTGCATGGTAATCAGTACCAATACTGGTCGTGTATACAGACCAAAAGACTGTGAAAGACTTGTTTTGTACTTAAAAGATATCAACCTACCCAAGCTTGATAAATGGGGGACCAGTACTTTGGTGGCTTTCCTACAACAGGTAAGCCTTATCACTTGAAGTGTTTTAATTCGTGTTTTAATTGAGATCATATATTCTCAGTCAGTGTGGAAGATTTTTTTCCCTTTATGTTATTTTATTTACATCTTGTTATTAATAGAAACTTTAAATTCTTAGAGCCTATTATGCCTATTTATGTAGGTCTAAATTTAACTTTACTGTTTAACTGCAGAATATAATGAAATATTTATAAAAAAAAATTTCCTTATGTTTATCCTGACTTTTTACTTTTTTTGATAATTGCTAGTAGATTTATAATATCTCTGAATTATGGTGTTTATTGGAGAAAGAAGCATTTTAAAAACTAGGATAATTTAGCTAACATTAATAGAACACAGAGACTTGAACAGTATTTTTTAATGGTATAAGAATTTAAGATACATTTCAATCTTAAATTCCTGAGTTAGGTAGAAGATGATTATGTTTGGAAATAATTGAAACTTAGGCAACAATATCTTTTATCATTATTAGAAAATCTTAAGAATAAAATATTTGAAATATATTTGTTTTCAAATAGGTATTGACATATCAAGGATTTTATGATGAAAATTTGGAATGGGTTGGTTTAGAAAATGTTCAAATTGTGGCTTCTATGTCAGCTGGAGGAAGACTGGGAAGACACAAGCTTACTACCAGATTTACTTCTATTGTTCGTCTGTGTGCTATAGAGTATGTATTTTAATGTTTAAAATTTTTTTTTAATTTGAGGAAACATCATCTATAATTGCATTTTACTAAAGGTATCAGTTAATGATACTTCTTTAAAACACAGAATATAAAAATGGTCAAACTTAAGCTCTGAAATTTTTTCCTACCCTTCCCAAAATATAGGTAATTTAGTGTGATAAAGGCTTTAATCAAAGCATCTTATTTATTTGAAATACATAAAGAAATAGAACTGTTTTGTATAGTCCCTGTTCTGAAATGTCAATATCAGGAATCTGAATGGTGAATTTTAGATTTAAATGTTTTATGTGGTTCATAAAACAAAAATACTATCAAATTTTATGAAGATAACCAAAAAGATAATTTAAATCTGAACAAGGGAGAGATAGGTCATTTTAATGGCTGGTGGCATCAATCCTAATACATCTATCTATCTACATGGTCCATAATTTTTACAGGGATTCCCAAATTTTCTGGTTATGGCACTGTCTCCTCTGTTTATATTGAACATACAAATATTATATTATAAATATTTGAATATTACAAAACCTTGTTTATATGCTTTCATGCTAATTTTACCCCATAAATTAACATTTTTCTTTCAGAAGTGTTCCTGCCATTGATTATGATGTATTGAAATAAATTTTGGTTTGGGAAAAACAGGTTGATTTTTATTTGCTGTATTGGTTTTACTGTTATAGTTCTGAGGTGGATTATTGCCCGATGTACAGGCTGGACTTAATTTAAAATGCTTTTTTTAAAGTAAAATTTTCCTTTTGGCCTTTCTAAATATCAGTGGTTTTTAAATGATAATGTTTTTAAATAATTTTTTTTGAGTCCTCTTCTAGGACCCCCAGCATTTGATAGTAGATACTTTGGGATCAAATTGGGTTGAAGTGAGAATAGAAAACTTGAGCCTGGCCTTATCCCTTGGTGGTAAGCCTCAGAGGTATCTAGGTGTCAGAGCAGCACAGTTTGAAAACCACTGCTGTAATGTAACAGTGAAATAATAGTTTAGAATATTGATTTAACTTTCTTCTTTCTTATTTGTCCTTTTTTAGTTACCCAGAAAGAGAGCAATTACAAACAATATATGGAGCCTATTTGGAGCCGGTTCTACATAAAAATCTGAAGAATCATTCTATTTGGGGTTCTTCATCAAAAATTTATCTCTTGGCAGGATCTATGGTACAAGTGTATGAACAGGTATATATGCATTTATATTATAGTTTTCATGTCCTCTAGTATCAACCCCAAAGGGTACCTTTAATCGTGACTTCCGTGTTGATGCTCAGGCTTTACTTTCCTGTTGTTTATTAGATTTTTCTACTAGAGCATAAGCTCTGTGAGGACAGGTGCTGTGTGTGCCTGTTGCACTATTGTATCCATGCACAATTTCTAATAGGCGCTCAATAAATATTTGTTGAATGAATGGATTTGTGGTGGATAGTTAGTCTATTGTCAGCTAAAATTTAGCCTATTTAGAATGAAGTTCATCTGATTTCCAAAACCAGATCTTTCTCCTAACTTCTGTCAGTTTCTGTCTTCCAGTCTTCTTCAAACATGAGAGTAGTCTTTAACGTTTATTTCTTTCCCGCTGCCTGTGAGGAAATGTCTAAAGTATTCTTCCTTGATAAAATGGGGAAGATACTTGAAAATAGGCTTTGAGGATGCACAAGACATTTATTGAGCACCTTCTCTTGCCAGTGGTAGTCCTAGGGATGCACAAATGACTGAGTCTCTTCTCTGGAAGTTCACAGTCTAATGAAGGACTGAGTCATATAAATAAGCCATTAATGTAGAGTGATAAATGTAATAATAATAGTATGTCCAAGTTACAGATATAGCACAGAGGAAGGGGTAAATAATTTTGTTGTATATGGTAGTTGTTTAGGAGGTGAAATTTGATCTGAGTTTTGAAAAATGAATAGAAATGTACAAAGTGGCTGGAGATGAAAAAAGGTCTTCCTCCCAGATAAAGAGAATAGCATTTGTAAGTTATGGAAGTGCTTGAAGATGCTTTTGGTAGTACTGGATTAAAAGTCAGGAAAGATAAGTTAGAAAGCAGCAAGTTACTTTAAAAAAATTAATTCATATGTTAAATGATCAAGATCAAAATTAGAGCAATGGCTCTGTCCATAGAAAGGAAGGAATAGGCTCTTCATTGGTTATATATTGAGGAGAAGCACTTTGTTCATTAACTTCTTGAACGTAAGATAGCTCTGTGGTTCCCACCATCAGTAAATGATTCTTACCTAGACCTGTGAGTCCTTGGAATTGCCACCATCACTTTATAAAGGTTAGGTTAGTTTTTCTTGAATTCCTTTCTTTAGCAAGGCTTTTCAACTTTTTTTTTTTTTTTTTTTTGGCCAAACTTTGGCCAGTTGTTGAAGCCTATGAGCCCTTCTTAGAATAGTGTTTTTAAGTGCATAAAATATAAGGATAGCTAATGATATCAGTTATATTGAAATACAGTTCCACCCACAGGTAGAAATTGGCATTCCTCTGAGTCTAAGGTGACTGGACTTCATATAGCTTATGAATTTAAGAAAGTAGAAAGATTATTTACTATATTTTCTTTTTTAGGTGCGGGCCAAGTTTACAGTTGATGATTATAGTCACTATTTCTTTACTCCTTGCATTCTTACCCAGTGGGTTCTTGGCTTATTCAGATATGATTTAGAAGGAGGTAAGTTTTGCTAGTGTATCTTTGTGTGTGTGTGTGTGTGTGTGTGCACACTTATGATGTGTATTTTATTTGTAATAGATATGTTAAATGAGTATTATAACAGTAATTATATTTTGAAAATTATATTACTATTAAATTTAAATATTACTGTTAAAATAATGTATTTTTTCTTTCAAACTTCGTATGATTATCACTATTAAAACTTGATTTTGGGAAAAAAGAAATCATTATTCTTTGTACCCAAAACATGTTTAATATACTTTCTGGAATTGATATTTTCATTAAGCAACTAGACTTGATAGTGTTTAATGTAGCCTTTAAGTGATCACAAAAATGTACCAACTCATTAACAAAATGAATTTTAACTCTTTTTCCTTTTCTTCTATTTATCTGATGCCAAAATTATGGTATGTAGATTCCTACTCTCTATTTCTTTCTAATATTTTATTAAACAGACCATTTTTAAATCCTTTGAGTTTTATTACAATTAAAGAAAATTTTGTCTTTTTTAGGATCCTCAAACCATCCACTAGATTATGTGTTAGAAATTGTAGCATATGAAGCACGGCGCTTATTTCGTGACAAAATTGTTGGTGCGAAAGAACTTCATTTATTTGACAACATTTTAACATCAGTGTTTCAAGGAGATTGGGGATCAGATATATTAGACAATATGGCAGGTAATATAATAGAGTTTATGTAAATATATGATTGTTATGAGAACTTTAAAGTTATTTTTCTTACCCATAGTGTGATTTTGCATGTTTAAACAAATAAAAACTGTGGATAATTTTGATGTTATTTTTTTCCATAAAGAACTGCTCAGTCTTTTTTGCTAGATTTCAGTAACTATGTTCCAAACAAAATACAATGAAAATAATTTTCTTTTTGTAAAACAGAAGTTTAGGCCATACTGCTTTATATTTGCAATGCAAAATTATCTTAATAGGCTGGGCTCAGAGGCTCATGCCTGTAATCCCAGCGCTTTGGGAGGTTGAGGCAGGAGGATCGCTGAGGCAGGAAGATCACTTGAGGCCAGGAGTTCAAGACCAGCCTGGACAATATAGTGAGACCCTATCTCTACAAAAAAACAAAAAAATTAGCTGGGCATGGTGGCACACATCTGTAGTCTGAGCTAATTGGGAGGCTGGGGCAGAAGATCGTTTATACACCGGAGCTGGAGATTATAGTGAGATACGATTGCACCACTACATTCCAGCCTGGGTAAAAGAGTGAGATTCTGTCTCTAAAAAAAAAAAAAAATTATTTTAATAAAAATTTTTTTAAAAACAGTCATGTACGTATGAAACTTTTAAAGATCATTGAGAAAATCCATATTTGATTATAATGACCTTTTGCTTAAGAGTAATGGCCATTCTTATTCCTGTCACTACCCATATCATTAACACAGAACTCTTACATATTCTTGTTACCAGCTTCATCTTTCGTTATGGTAAAGAAAGTATAACACCATTCAGATAAAGCAGCTGTGTTGTATTTGCAACTATTACTGCTTAATAACCAATTTGCATTTTGAAAACTGCTGTGGGAATAATGCATACAATATGAAAATCATCATGGTGAAAGAGTCCTTGATAAAGAAGACCTAAATATTTCTTAGGAAATATTTCCTAAGAAAATTGCTTTCAGTCTATAAAACATGTTTATTCTTTTAGAGTATAAAGCTAGGCTTCAAAAATATATAATACATTCTATATATTGTACATGTCTAAATTTGATAGTGCTCTCAGGGCTCTAATTACATGGTGGAAAGGATGTTGAGATTGACAGAGGAATTTTCTAGGTGCTGTCAGAGTTTTGGAGTCAGGAAATGAGTTGAAGAGAACCTCAGGCAGGATGAAATGCTTAGAGAAGCCTGATAATATTCTAGCGTTGACTTGGTTTTTAGTGAGGGTTTATGTCATTATGGCCTGTAGTCTTCATGTCTTAGTGTGGAGAGGCTTTGGTTCTTAAATGGTGCCATCTTTCTCAGTCTGAAAATTGAGTCAGCAGTGTCTCTTCTTGCAAAGAAAGTGGCATATCCTTTGGACATTAGACAATATTGGCACCTTATTGAATCCTGTAGAGTTTGGTATCTTTCAGAGACCCCTATGTGAGACTCAATAATATGTGCCCTTTTTTTGTATTTTGCTCTTCGGTAAAGGGTTTTTTAAAAACACAGGTTTGACATATGTTAGATCTAGGCACGTAAGATTTTCACATAGTGAAAGATTAGTTTTTTAAGAACATTTAATGTTGGATACATAAAAAATAAACTAGATACATCATTGCCCTCAAGAAGCTTATAATCTAATGGCAGAAACAGATATGAAAATACTTGCTTACGGTGATATCTGTTGCTAGTATGTTTAGATGCCACAAGGATTTGTGAAACTAGATGGTTAAAGTGGTAATTGCAATAAAGTATGAAGTGTTTTGTAATTAGTATAACTTTTCTGAATATGTTTGGGATAAAAGATAGTAAAGTTGCAGAAGAGATAGAGAGAAATTCTTTTTTGAGGAAGTTACATTGAAACTTTTTTTAAATTAAATTTTTTCTTTTGAGATTATTGTAGATTCACATGCAGTTGTAAGAATTAATACAGAGAGACCACATGCACATTTTACCTGGTTTCCCCCAGTGTTAACATCTAGCCAAATTATAATACAACATCACAACTAGGTTATTGACATCGATATAGTTTAGTTATAGAACATTTGTATTACTATAGGATCTAGCATGTTGCCCTTTTGTAATCACACCCACTTTTCTCCCACCCGCTGGAAACCACCTTTATTTCTTTAATTTTGTCATTTGAAGAATGTTATTTTCACTCAACATAATTCTCTGGAGATACATGCAGATTGTTGTGTGTTTCAATAGTTTGTTCCTTTTTGTTGCTGAATAACTATTCCACTGTATGGATGTACCACTATTTCTTTAACCATTCATCTATTGAAGGACATCTGGGTTGTTTTCAGTCTTTGGCTATTAGGAGTAAACCTGCTATAAATAGTCATGTGCAGCTTTTTGTGTGAACATACATTTTTATTTCTCTGGGTAAATGCTTACGAGTGCAATTGCAGGATTGTATGGTACTTGTACACTTAGTTTTTTAAGCAGCTGCCAAACTATTTTCTAGAGTGGCAATTTCTGCTCACCCTTGCCAGCATTTGGCATTGTCACTATTTTTCATATTACCCATTCTGATAAGTGTGTATTGATATGTCATTATGGTTTTAATTTGCATTTTGCTAATGGCTAGTGAAGTTCAACATCTTTTCATGTACTTAGTTGCCATCTGTATATTCTCTTTGGTGAAATGTCTCTTCTTGTCTTTTGCCCATTTCGAATTGGATTGTTTGCTTTTTACTGTTGAGTTTTGAGGATATTTATATTAATATATTATATTAATAGATACTGGTTTTTGTTGGATATATGGTTTGGAAATATATTCTCCCTCTTTGTAGCTTGTCTCTTCATCCTCTTTACAGGGTCTTTCAAAGATAAAAAGTTTTTAATTTTGTGAAGTCTAACCTATAAATTTTTCCTTTTAAGGATCTTTTAATGTAAAGTTTAAGGATTCTTTGTCTAGTCTTAGATCCTGAAGATTTTCTCCTATGTTTTTTCCTAAAAGTTTTATCATTTTGTGTTTTACATTTGAGCCAATGGTCCATTTTTACTTAACTTCTGTATAAGGAATGAGACTTAGGTCAAGATTCAATTTTTTTTTTTTTTTACCTGTGAATGTCTACTTGCTCCAGCACTATTTGTTGAAAAAGGCTGTCTTTCTGCCTGAATTGCTTTTCCACCTTTGTCAACAATTAGTAATGTGGTTCTATTTCTGAGTTCTCCATTCTGTTCCATTGATGTATGTGTCTGTCCTTTTGCCACCAGAAGGTTTTTATGACTGCAGCTATTATATAAGTCTTGAAAGTGGGTAGACTGATTCCTCCTATTGGTATAAGGTATATTTCTCTGAATTGTTTTAACTATTTCAGTTCCTTTGCCTTTCCATATAAAGTTTAGAATAATCTTTTCTATATCTATTGTTGCTGAGATTTTGATAGGATTTGTACTAAATCTGTATATTGGTTTGGGAAGAATTGACATCATTATTACGTTGAGTTTTCCAATTCTCTCTGTTTATTTAGTCTATTTAGATCTTCAGGTTTCATCATTCAAGTCCTGTACATGTTTTGTTAAGTTTATATCTAAGGTTTTAATTATTTAAAATGATTATAAGTGGTCAAATTGTGTTTTAAAGGATGAATATAGTAAGTGAAGGGTATTTCAGACAAGGGAAAAAGAATATGCGAAGAAACAGAGGCTGAGAAAGCTAGAGTGTATAGCACAGAGTCAGGAGATTCACCCAGTCAGTGCAAAGGGCCATGATTAGAAGATTTTCTTTCCTTTTTTTAAGGGAGTAGAAGAAAGCTATATGTGATATTGGAGTGGTTTGGCACAATCCGGTTTTGTTTTTGTATGTTACTCTAGTAGCAGTGAGAATATACTTGAGGAGGTAGAGACTTATGGCAGGGATACAAGATAAGAGGCTACCGCAATAGTCCAGGTGAGAAATGATGAGATATAAAGATAATAATTTAATTTTTATATGTATTTGAATGTTTGCAAACTTTTTGAGTGTCTTTTGTAAATCTACATAGAGTTTATAATCTATGAGGGTAGGAATCATGTTTATCTTTTCAATATTTATCTCAAGCAGAAAGTACATTGGTTAAACACAGGTGCTCAACAGATGTGTTGAATGAATGAATGCATGAATTATATGTCTATTAAAAATTGAAAGTATGGGACTAGACTAGAGCTTAGGAGACTTGCTCTAGATAGAAGTAGTGGATGAGTTTTTGGTATATAAATATATATATGTATATATAAATATGATAATTTAACCCACAAAAGGGATTATATAAATAAAGGGGACTTTTTAGAATTAAAAAAATAGAAGGCCAAATTTGGATCCAGGGGAACATCAATATATAAGGGATAAGCAGAAAACTGAAAAGAAGTAGTGGTTGTGTCTTGGTGAGTAAAGTCATGTAGATGCAAGGAAAAAACTTCAAGGAGATGCATAAAATTCATGTTGGACTAATGACTGCAAAGAAGATTTGGATTTGGAGATTAGGGCTGCATTGTTGTTCCCAAATAAGAGTTTTAGTTTAGTGATCTCTACGGATAGAAAATAATGTAAGAAATGTGATGATGAAGGAAAGAAAAGGAACATGAAGTAGCTTGGGTCTAGGGAAGGTAAGGTTGTTATTTTACGAAAGTGTAGAGATGAGCATGTGACAAGGAGAATACTTGATGGAATAGTCTCCCAGAAGAGCTGGGAGGGGAAATGTTCAATAGAATGATGAATAGATTTTCCTTGTATGGTGGCAGGAACACTGCTATAGATAAATGTAAGAGAAGTTTGGAAGGGAAGTTTGGGGGATTTTTGTTTTTTTAATTAAAATTTTGTTGTTAATTTTTCTTTTATTTTAGAGTTCTTCATGGTACATCTATGTTTTTTCTCAAGGAGAGTTTTTAGATTGTTTTATTTGCCAGTTTTATATAAGTTATTTTTAATTTACAAATTTTATGTAGATTCTGAAGACGGAGAAGGGAAGTATAGGACAAACTGAGAATAAAAGGGGAAGAGTTAGGGGGAAGGTAGAAGGAAGCCAGTTCATTTTGGAGAAAGAAACGAGGAGATGGAATATAGACTAGGGATACCATCAGTCACTTCTTAGGTAGAGTTTGATATGCAGTTGAAAATCTTTATATTTTAGCTGATCCTAACTGACTTTCTAAGGCATACTTTAAAGTAATTTCCCTTTTTCTTTCTGGGGATAATCTTATTTGGGCTAATTAAGTTAACACTAGTTTAGTAAGCTATGCATTTATTGATTCTCCTATTAACAATGCATATAAAACAAAAATATCTTTTGTTTCTACAGATAGTTTCTATGTTACATGGGGAGCCCGACATAATTCAGGAGCAAGGACAGCCCCAGGGCAACCATTACCTCCACATGGAAAACCACTTGGAAAACTAAACTCTGCAGATCTCAAGGATGTTATTAAAAAGGTATAATACAAATCATGAATTTGAATTAGGAATTGGTCATTTAAAAAATATTTATTGCAAATATTTTGAGTGCATTGGGATGATCGATCATAGAATAGAAAAAGCTGGTTCTTATCTTTTGGAATTTAGTCCACTGTGGCAGGTATAACTAGTACACATGTACTTACATAGATATGTATAAAATTATTAAGATACATTTTGGGAGAAGGTATCTAATGTTGGAAATATTAATGAGGCTTAATAATCAGGAAATCATCCTGGAGCAGTGGGTGTCAAACTTTAGTGGGCATCAGAATCACTTGGAGAACTGGAAAGTGTGCATATTCCTGAGTCCCATCTCTTGAGAATCAAATTCAGGCCTAGAGAGACCACATTTCTAACAGGCTCCCAGAGGATGTTGATGCATCTGATCCACTGAAACTTTGAGAGTCCTAGAGAGTGTCTTTTTTTCTTTTTTTAAATTTAGTTATAATAAAAAGAATAAACAGTATTACATATGATCGCTTTAAAAATTAATATTTATATTGAAATTTAGTGTGAGCTTTATATCAGAAAAAGTTTTTTCATGGTCTGGTAAACTGATTTATTTGCCTGGAATGGATATTGCAAAGTTTGGGAATGTTGGAAGTTGTTAGGCATCTGAAGTCTAAATGTTGTTTCTCCCTTCCTGTGCTCTATTACTGAGGTATCCAACCTACTGTTAGGGACCAGGCAGCAGAGCTCCGCCACTGTGCCCCCCCAACTCCCAGTCTGTGGAAAAATTGTCTTCCATGGAACTTAGGAATGGGGGTGGGTAGGGTGTGGCACACAGTAGGAGGTGGGTGGTGGGCTGCTTCCCCATCACTTGCATCATTGCCTGAGCTCCGCTTCCCCACTTTCCCCCCAATCCCTGCAAAAATTATCTTCCATGGAACTGGTCCCTGGTGCTAAAAATGTTGGGGGCCGCTGCCAAGGCATGGTATCTGTGTGGGCTTTTGATTTATTCCCTAGTGGTACAAAAGAACAAGCATTCACCAAAGATTTTTTTTTAGTCACTAGATTTCTAGAGTTCTGAGATTTTTTCATGGTCTGTATGTGTTGTTCATAACAACTAATAAAATTTGAGAGATTTTAAAGTTTTTGTAATTAACTCACTATCTCACACTGCTTTTACTTAGTTATATTAATGTCCAAAATTAACTGATTTTTTGTGGGCCTTTGAACTTGTTTGACATCATAAGAATTTTTCCTTAGAGAGTACCAGTAAGGCTGGATTACTACATAAATAAAATATTGGGTGTGAGATGACATGCAGTCACTTCTTTTCTTGAATGTATCAAAATATAATATTTTAATCTAGATAAGTAACATTTTATTTTGTATTAGGGCTTATATTAATTGTAAAATATTCTTTGTGATTTTTTAAAAGGGTCTGATTCATTATGGACGAGATAACCAGAATTTAGATATTTTACTTTTCCAAGAAGTCCTGGAGTATATGTCTAGGATAGATAGAGTGCTGAGTTTCCCTGGAGGTTCACTTCTGTTAGCAGGACGCAGTGGTGTAGGCCGTCGGACCATCACTTCTTTAGTCAGCCATATGCACAGTGCAGTGCTGTTTTCTCCAAAGATTTCCAGAGGATATGAACTGAAGCAGTTCAAAAATGATCTCAAACATGTGAGTTGCTCAATATGTTTTGCTTTGTTAGATTTAAAATCACATTAGTTATTATTCTAATCTTTTAAGACCTTTAATTCTGCTGATATACAAGTCTTTATTTTAATTTTGATTATTATTTTTCCTATGATTATTAGAAAATTGCTTTTTTATTTATAGATAGGAAAGAGATTCCTATTATGGTTTCTAGGACCCAGGTACCCAAGTTATGGCACGTTAAATGGCCATGAATGATAAACAAAAGGAAGGAATTTACATAGGAAATATGTGGGCATATATAAAAATGAACCTTTAGTTTTTATTTTAATGTCCTAGCTATAAAATAATTAAAATTTCCCCCAAATATTATTTATTTATTGCTTGGATTTACTTTCTAAACTATATGGCTAAAGTTTGCCTTTTAATTTTGATTACTCAAGATAAATAAATTCATGATAATGACATACTTTACATATAGAATGATGATTTTTAACTGTACCAAAAATACTTAAAGGGCATTAAAAAATGTTTTCTTATTTTGTAGGTGCTGCATCTTGCAGGAATTGAAGCACAGCAGGTAGTTTTAGTTCTTGAGGATTACCAGTTTGTACATCCTACATTTTTGGAGATGATCAATAGCCTTTTGTCCTCAGGCAAGTGAATGGTTTCTATTTAAAAAAATAAAAATAATAATGTAAAAATTATCTAAATAAAATTATCTTGTATAAAATTTACTTTGAGAGAACTCTTGCCATAGCTCTTACTAAGGTGACATGAGGTAAACATGCGCATAGCAGGAGAATTGAGAAACTCCATTTTTATAAAACCAAGAATTGAGGAATTATATTAAAATTGTTAATATTGAATATTGATGAATATGCAGAAAAATTGGCCCTCTCGTACCTCTGGTGTGTTGCTATCTGTTATAACCTTTGGGAAAGTTATGAACCAGTACTTACTAAAAATCATGCCATACCTTTTGATTTAGCATTCTGCTATCTGTAGGCATTTAACCCACAGAAATAAAAGCACTAGTATGTAAGAGAATATATAGTATAATTTGTAATCACAAAAAATTTGATAGAACCTCTCTATCAGTAGTGGAATGGTTGTATAATTATGGCATGGCCTTAGTATGGATATATGAATACAGATATATTCCAGATATATAAAATTCCACAGTATTATATACATTAGTGTCCACATTTCATATATCTGGATTATATCGGTATTCATTAACCTAGAAAAATGCCCTTTCTTCTTCTTTAATTAAATAAAACAAATCAAGTAGTAAGTAATCTCATGTTTTAAAAGAAGAAATTAAAATTATTATTTTTAAGGAAAAAAGGAACTTGTAAATACATTAAGTATACATTTGTATAATAGAAAACTATCTTTTGAAAGAGGACTACATTAATCCAAACGCTTTCTAGAAATTTATGGCTAGTGTGTGAGTTTTCTATATTTATGAAATTTTATGGATTATAGAAATATTTACTGTTTTGTTTTTTCAAGATATTTATTGTTTGAAAATCATTACTTACATTTTGCCCCACTGACTTACTGATTTGAGTCTTGTCCCCCCCTCCAACCAAGATACAACACCAAGCACTATGGATTCCTGTTCCCTAGCATTTCTCAATCCTAATTGTATATTAGAATCAACTGGAAAATTAAAAAACAAAACTAAAAACTAATTCTTTGCTACCACCTTAAACCCATTAAATTAGAATCTTTGGATTCTTTGTGGGGGGTGGCATTTGACCATTAAGGCTCCCTAATTGATTTTCTACAAGCTGAGTTAAGAACCATTGCCTGATTCTTGAATAGCTCTTGGGCTTTACCTACTCTTCTTCCATGGCTCCATCCTCAGCAAATTGTGGTGCTTTCCTGTTGTCTGTTGTGTCACCTGACATTTTTGATGTTTTCCTGGAGAGGACATCTGCGCATTCCTATATTTCTTCCTTTTCTGAAGAATTTATGAAGTTTATTATAATCTCTTTATCAGTAATCACTGTTAGTAGAATTGGTATGAGGTAGCTTAGTTTTAAAGTTGGGCAAGAGTATTTTGTTTGGTACAAAATAAACCTGTTAAAAACTTTTCAATTGTATGGATGGTTCCATTGTAGGGACATGAGGACAAAGTTATATGAACACATGTTCAACTCAGTTTTTAATAAATATTTGTTTTGTAGTATTCTAGGCTCGAGGTGAAATAGTCTTTTTTTCAGAATTTAACAGCTTTGGTTAAAGAAAACATTTAATTTATAATATGTGGTATCTACACATTAGTGCCCAAGTGAGAAATACAGACTAGGACTCTCTACGTAGGCAAGTGGTAGATCAATTTCTGTTAAATAGTTGCGGGATAATGGCTTAGTGAAAATGGTAGTTCTAGAGCTGATTTAGAGTGTTTGTGGCCATTTTATAGAATAACATCTTTTCATTTTTAAGAAACACACTCCTGCATATTGCTTAAGTTGCCACTAGATGGAGACCTTGTTCATTTTGGCTGACAAACTGATAGACCAGATACAGGGTTTTTTTTTGTTTGTTTTAATTGTGAGAGCAAACATCCAGATAAGTCTTAACTCAATAATTACTGTTTTAAGATAAATTTGTCTTTATTATCAAGACATGACTGCAAAGATCACAAGCAAAGTTAAATTTTGGCAGTTTATTTTCAGAGGAAGTATTCAGTAGGCCTTTGTTTCTTTTTTTCTATTTCAAATTCTTATTCCCCAAAGTGTGTAATATGTAAGTAGAGCTGGCATTCTTTGCTAAATTTAGGGAATCAAAAATATCTCGGCTTAGCTGAAATTTAAAGAAAGACATATAAAGGAGATTCATGTGTGTATACGTTTGAGTATGTACAAGCTTGGGGGATAAGGAATGGTCTGGTGCCTCTTAGGTGAACCTAAAGAAAAGTAGGGATCAGATTGTGATGAGGCCTATGTGAATGCAATGCTTTGGATGTATATCAAAGGAAGTTTCACTCAATCTTGTAGTTTTTTGTGAATTGCAAATATATTGGTTTAATAAATATTAAGAACCTTTTTGTGCAGGGCCAAGTTTTAAATACCAGATTTATAGTTCTAAACGAGACATGGTCCAGGCCTTCTATCAAATGTTTGTAGTCTTAATCAACTTTGATTTGCCTTTCATTATGTTATTGCATAGTAGCAGGCTATGGACTAGGTCTCCTGATTTCTAGTACAAGTTCATTTGTTCGTTCATTCATTCATCTAACAAATGTTTTTGTTCCAGATACTTAGGTACGAATTTTCTAGGGTTAGATGTTGAATGCCATCAAATATTTGTCCTTTGAGAATTCAGAGCCTAATTGTGTAGAAGAGTAATTAATTGTTATTAAATGATGTGATAAGTGCTAAACAGTGATAGGTTCAGACAGTATGTGAGAGAGAAAAGAATTGTTTACTTAGCATATGGGTAGTTGGGAAAGGATTATGGGCATGGCAGTTGGCAAAGTAGCATCTTAAAGGATAAACAGCAATTTATTGGGAGGATAAGGGGCAAAGGAGGACCATAGGAAGAGAGAATATTGTTATATTTATGGAACACGAAGGATTTAATTGAGGCTAGAATACAAGGTCTAAGGAAGGGTGGGAAAAGAACCTGTAAAGGCAGACAGATGGCTAGATTATGAGCTTTCTTGTGGCTTGCTTAGGAGTTTGAATTTTATCAAATGAAGGCTATGGCTATAGATTTGTGAGTCAGATAGAGGTGATAGGGTTTGTGTATTTTTGGAAAGAGATTGAATAAAAGCAGATTTTTAATACAAAAATCAAAAAACTTCATGTATTAAGATATATTTTGAATTAGTGTAATTCAGCCAAAATTCAAAAGAAATACAATATTTTTTTCTGTAGGTGAAGTTCCTGGACTCTATACTCTTGAAGAATTAGAGCCTCTGCTGTTGCCTCTTAAAAATCAAGCTTCACAGGATGGTTTTCTTGGACCAGTCTTCAATTACTTCACATATAGTAAGTGACATAGAATTCATTAATCAATTCAAACTCTGGTTCACGTGAAACAAATGCCATTTAATTTGTCTTATTTTCTCATTAGATTGCAAAGGTATCTTAAATTTGGATCCATTTGGTAATTTATACCTTTGTCTTTTTTGTGGAGCTTTTGGAAAGTAACACATAACTAGCCTATAGGCTGACCTCTAATAAAAACATTTTAGCAAAATTTTAGCAAAGAGTAATGATGAAAGTGTGATAATGTTCTTTGGAATATTTACTGTGCTTCCTTTGTTTTCATGTAGTAAAATTAGTGCCACTGTCATACCTTCTGTCTTAGAGAACTATTGAACTATTTGGTTTATAGTTTTTTTTAAAAAAACTAAATAACCTTTTATTAATACAGAAACAGTTTTATCTGCACTGTAGAAGTCTAAAATTGAAATACATAAAAGATGAGGCAATAATCACATCACCCAGATATTACTACACTTATATCCTTCATAAATATCCTTTTGAATCTTTTTCTTAATGGGCACACAGATACACATTTAAAGTATTTTTTAACCAAAATAAAAACCATACTATAATATTTTTTTAGCTTGTTCTTTTTAATAAACAGCTCCTAATATTCCATTTTAGAAAATTTTAATCTCATAAACCCAGACCATATATAGATTTCCTGATTCTATTATTATTATAATTTTCCATGATTATAATTTTCTTATTTTTTTAGGAATTCAACAAAACTTGCATATTGTCTTGATAATGGATTCTGCAAATTTAAACTTCATAATAAACTGTGAGAGTAATCCAGCTTTGCATAAAAAATGCCAGGTGTTGTGGATGGAGGGTTGGTCAGATAGCAGTATGAAGAAAGTAAGTTTAACATTTAAATATTAAAATGAAAAAAGTAGGTACATTTTATTTTTGAAGTTATTGATTTTCACAACTTTTCTTTGGTGTTAGTTATAACAATACCTTAGTTGTGGCACTGAACATCTCTTTATGTTTGAAAATATCTCTCTTTTCTACCCCCTGTTGTATGGTAGTTTAGTTGAGTATAGAATTTTAGATTGAGGATTATGTTCTTAATTAAGGACCACAGAAATAATTATATTTTAAAATTTTATGCCTTTAATTAACTAGCCGATTATAGGCTAGCCTAGAATAAAAAAATCATAGCAAGAATTTTAACAATTTAAAAATTTCTAAATTCTTTTTTTTTTTTTTAAAAAATCTATCATTAGTATGCTATGTGTTTGGAGGAGGATGAGTTTAAATTGTGAACTCATAGCACTATCTTAACTGAAAGCCTCTTATTTTGCTTTATTTGAATAAATAATTTTCAACATTGTTTCTTTGAATACTATTCATATTCTCAATCACTAATTTTTTATAATAGAAATACAGATTAATGCTTGTTATAATTCATCATAAGGAGTGTAATTTGAGATAATAGACAAGGTTTTATATATAAGATCATATTTTAGTTAGATTTCAGTAAGTAAAGGACAGAAAATTTATTTTAGTCTGAGGAGGCCACATGAATGGAAGGCATTCATGTTCTGACTCATGTTTTAGTGAGATTACTCTGGTTTCTGGGTTAAAAGTAGACTGTAGTGGGAAAGGGTACGAGCAGTTACAAAATATTGCAATAATCCAGGTGCGAGAAAAGACTGGCTTGGGCTAAGGATATAATGGTGAGGAAGTGAGAAGTGGTTGATCCATCAAGGGAGATTGAGATGGAGCTACTAGGGAAATACGAGGAAAACCAGGAGAGCATAATATTCTGGAAGCCAAGGGAAAGATAGCGTTTCAAAGGAGGAAGGAATGATGAACTATGACACATGAAATAGATAAGGACTGGGAATTGACTGCTGGATTTAGCAACATGGAGGTCATTGGTGATTTTGATATAGCAGTTGAAATTAGTAGTGAAAAAAGCCATATTAGAATATGTTTCAGAAAGAATGAGAAGAGAAGATTGGAGACCGTGAATATGGTCAACTCTTTTGAGGAATTTTATTTAAGGGGGAAGAGAGAAATGGATCAGCAACTAGAGGAAGTAGGGGTAAAAATAGAGGGGTTTTTTTTCTTTTTTTAAGATAGGACAAACTATAGCATGCTCATATGCTATTGGGAATGGTTTAGTAGGGAAGCAAAAAATATATTTGATGCAAGAAAGATAGGGAAAAATTACTAGAGCAATATCATTGAGTAGTGGATGGCAAATGAGCCTAGTGCACAAGTGGAAGAATTAAGTATTGGCCTTTCCTAAGAGAATGGAGGAATCATCTATAATAATAGGAAAGAAAGCAGAATAGAGGGGTATAGATCTAGATAGATGGGCAGTGTGTTATTGGAAAGTTGTGGATATTCTCTTCTAATTGTTTCTGTTTTCTCTGTGAAACAGGCAGTAAAATTATTCATTGAGAGAAAGAATGAGGGAGGAAGTATTGGAGGCTTGAAGAGATACAAGCAGATATGGAAAACAGTAGTTTGTAAGAGTGAAAGAATGAAAGGGTTAGGCAAATGGCGTATGGTAGCTAGGTAGCATTAAGGTTCACTTGAGATTAGTGATCATGAAATTTGATTGAGGCTAATCAACACAGTTGTATGCTTTTTCTCAAGCCAAATGTGCATTCATGCGTGCAGACCTAGAGTAGGTGGTAACTTGGATTTAACCAGGATTGGAGCTTTGCTACTTGAGTCTGACAAAACAAGCGAAGACAACGCAGTTGAAAATATTTATAAGAATATAATTATGATTTACCATGGAATTTAAGTTGGTAAGGTGGTAAATTAGGAGAAGAAGATGGTGAATGACAGTGAAAAGGTGGATGAATTGGTAGATTGTAGGTTTCAGTGGAGTTTTAGGATTGTTGATGTTGGGAAGGAGGGAACTGGGAAGACAGGAGGGTAAGTGGTGGAAGAGTAGGATGTTCAAAAATAGTATTATGGAAGGATTTCACTTATTGTTAATGACAAGGTCTCAGGATATGACCATTGGGGTGAGGGGCTGATAAAAGCGTGGTAAATAAAATAAGAGGAGAAGAGTTGTTCATGGAACTGAGAGGTGAGGGTATTAGAGGAATGGTCTGTAATGGATATTGAAATCATTAAGAAAATAAGATAAGAGTTGTATTGGAGAGAATGATAGTGAGCCAAGAGCTAAAGTTATTTGTGGAACAAAGAAATGATTGGACTGGTGGATGCCTGCAACAAGGAGGGTTAGAGATTGCTATAGTCTGATAATATAAGGTTTAAATTTAGGGAGTTTAGCAAGGATGGTCTTGAAGTAGCAACGAAGTGCAGGAAGACAATAAGTACCCACCCCTGCATGCAGACCCAGTGGCTCAAGGACATGATGTTTGTTTTTAGAATTATCAATTGTGAAATTATTAATTATGAAGCTATTTTTATTTCCTTTTGGTTATCTCTTATTTGAGAAAGCTAAGAATCTTTGCTTTCCTACTGTACCATGAAGACATTTTGTTAGTTTGATGCCAAATAAAACGTTTATTTTTATTATTGTATGCCTTTAAATGGCATTGTGATTATTTTCTAATTCAACTCAAATTGTAATTCCCTTCATTTTGTATAGCCTAATCATTTTCAGATGAGATACTGAAGCTTTTCCCTATGTCCCTATCAATTTGCAATCAGTTAATGGTTGCTATATGTCAAAATGTTGTCTAGGAAATGATGTCTTCTAAAGATTTATATATTATTTTTTTCTCTTACTCTAGAAAGAATCCTTGAAGAAAAATGCAACCGATACTATCTTTTTTGTGTTAAAGGTTTTTAACCTCTGATATTGGATTTACTTAAACTTTTCATATTGATTTGAGTTTTAAAAAAATGCTTTTCGTGTTTTAGATACCTGAAATGTTATTCAGTGAAACTGGTGGTGAGGAAAAATATAATGACAAAAAAAGAAAAGAAGAAAAGAAGAAAAATTCAGGTAGTATTTTGATGAAATCAATATTATCTAATTTTTATTTATGAAATAATTGCCATTTTTCTAATGTTATAGATCCATTAAAGATTTATGATGATGATGAGTTTGAATAATGCTCAATGTGACAAAATTAGATTTCTTCTGATGCAAACTAAATTTTGAAAAACTTTTTATCTTTAAATTAATGTTCGTGCCATTTAATATAGAACCCAACAGAATATCTACTGTTTGAATTTAAGAAATTCAAAAATTATTTTTCTGACCCAGGTGATTTGAAGGACCTACTTAGATTGTTAAGAGTCTGGCTAGTAGCTTTAACTTTCATATTAGCTTATTACTTAGATATGTTGTAGGACTCAATTCATCTATGAAAAAGTTTTATGATATTCTTTGAGTATAGACATAATATTTTTGGAACTATAATCTCATTTTCTCCAAGTTTAAGTTAATTTTAAATGTGGTCTTTATTCTTTATGCCATAGCTTATTCATTCACTTACTTATCTAATCATCTAATCATCAAACTTTTACTGAATTTGTTTTATACTAGGTACTGGGCTGGATACTAGAAATGCCTTAAGTAGCTCATAGTCTAGTGATAGCAAGAATTATGTTATATATAAACAAAAAGCTCTGATATAGCAAGATTAGTGACAGTAAAAGTTTATATGAAGTGCATTGGTAAGTGATACTTCTAACTGTAAGATATTACAGGAAATAGACATTGTCCTCATAGGCAGCTTGGGAAGGGCATTCTGGTCAGAGAATAGAAAAGGCTTGGAGAAGTAAAACAGACATTTTTATGGAACTATAAATACCCTAAAGGGCTGAAACATAAGGGTGTATAAATAGAGTACTAGATGAAGAGGAGAAGGTTAGTAGGGTCAGATAATGAAGAGCCTTCCATGTTATGCTTTCCCTATTGATAGAGGGAGAAACAGAAAGCAATTAGACCACTTTAGGAGTCTGTTGCAGTAATCTAAGAGAAACATGATGAAGGCCTGAACCAAGAAAGAGATAATAACAATGGAGAGGAAGGAGTGGACTTGGGGGATATTAGAGGTAATTTAAATGGGACTTGATTATGTAATGGTTGTGGCACACAAGAAGAAGGGAGGAGTCAAGGATGTTTCTGGCTTGATTCTGGCTTAGGAAATTTATTAGAAGTTTATTTCATTCACTCGAGTAGGAAATACAGAGGGAAATTGATTGAGTCAGTAAGAGGAAGATAACATGTTTGATCATGGACATATTGAATCTAATGTGAACTTATTCTTAACTTTTTGCCTTCTGAAGTCCTGTTTCTTTCTATCAAATGGGATTGGATAGATGTTATTTGGTTTGATATCTCTTTTCTATTCAAGCAGCTTTTATTGAGTTCACTTTTGTATTACTGTACATGTGGTATGTAGTCTCAATTAATTTATATGTTATGAAAACATGTATATTTATCTTTCTTACAGCAATAAAAATGTTTAGAGGAAATATATGACAGTGAAAGGATAGAGACTGCTGAAATTAGATAATTCAAAATTCATAAGGAAGATAGGAGCTGTGAATAGATGTCTAGGAATGCCTATTCATCTTTAAGCAAAGATGACATCTCGTATTTATTATAATATTGAGTAGAAGTATCTAGTATAAAATAACTATAGTTAAGATTATTTTTTATGATTCTTAATCATGCATATGTTAAGTCATTTTTATTTTCTTTTTCTAGTTGATCCTGATTTTCTAAAATCATTTTTATTAATCCATGAGTCTTGTAAAGCACATGGTGCTACACCAAGCCGATATATGACCTTTTTACGTGTGTATTCTGCCATTAGTAACAGCAAGAAAAAGGAATTATTAAAAAGACAAAGTCATTTGCAGGTACAACATTGGTAATTTTGAATTATTTTATCTGTATATGGGAAACAAAGATTATGCAAATCACAATGCTGTGTTGCCTGTGGCATATACTTATTATAAACAAATAATTTACTTTGTTAAAAGCTTTGGCAAACAGTTTCATTTTCGTACTTACATTGCCCACTAGAATACAGTAATGGTTTGTATTTTTTCATTTTAAGAATTATTCCTTTTTTTCACTGGCTAATGTTTATGTGCTTTTGATAGCTTATAGTACGGCCTTTAAGAGTCTCTTTCACATGAAAACACTTTTAGAAACTGAAAATTCCTGTTATTAATTAACTCATAATATCCAACCCAAATATCCATCAATACATGAATGGATTAGTAAAATGTGGTATCTTTATACCATGGAGTATTACTCAGCTATAAGAAATAACGATGATACGACATCTCTTTGGTTCTCCTGGGGAGAGTTGGAACCCATTCTATTAAGCGAAGTATCCCAAGAATGAAAAAATAAGCACCACATGTACTCACCAGAAAATTGGTTTCCCTGATCAACACCTGGGTGCACATTTGGAAATGATACCAATTGGGTATGGGTCAGAGGTGGGGGGAGGGGATGGGTGTATATCTACATGATGAGTGCGATGCGCACTGTCAGGGGAATGGACATGCTTGAAGATCTGACTCGGGGTGTTGGGGTGGGGGAGGGGATGGGTGTATACCTACATGATGAGTGCGATTTGCACTGTCGGGGGAATGGACACCCTTGAAGCTCAGACTTGGGGGGTTGGGAGGGGCATGGGCAATATACTTAACCAGAACGTTGTACCCCCATAATAAACTATAATAAATAAATTAAAAAATAAATAAATAAAAAATAAAAGCAAATATATCGCCAAAAAAAGAAAATCCAAGATTATACTTTATAATAACCTTTAAAAGTAAAATTACATTTTATGAAGTCACATGTTTGTCCATGTCACTGGACATAGTATATTCTGAACAGTTTTTTTTTCTATGTTTCTCTAATTATAGAGCTTTAACTTAAATGTGACATTAGAATGCCAGCTTCTGAAGTTGTCAAAGAGTAATTCTCCTGTAAAGTTCTAGCTTTTTGTTAGGATAATAAACTAGGCTCCATCTTAATTGACATGATTACCTTTATCCTTTCTAATGATTTACTTTCATTTATATTAAGCCACTAATTATTAGGTCATTAAATATGAAATGTCCAATTTCAAATCAAAATTTTAGTTTATTTCAAACAAGAAACAGTATAAATTAATCAAAGTATGTACCTAAGCTGTTTTTTTTTTTTTTTTTCTTTTTTTTTTGAGACAGAGTCTCACTTTGTTGCCCAGGCTAGAGTGCTGTGGTGTCAGCCCTAGCTCACAGCAACCTCAAACTCCTGGGCTCAAGCAATCCTCTTGCCTCAGCCTCCTGAGTAGCTGGGACTACAGGCATGCACCACTATGCCTGGCTGATTTTTTCTATATATATTTTTAGTTGTCCATATAATTTCTTTCTCTTTTTAGTAGAGACGGGGGTCTTGCTGTTGCTCAGGCTGGTCTTGAACTCCTGAGCTCAAACGATCCACCCGCCTTGGCCTCCCAGAGTGCTAGGGTTACAGGCATGAGCCACTGTGCCCGGCTGTGCCTAAACTATTGACACAGTTTTGCCATCTCATATTAGAAAATAACATGAGTTTTTGACTTACCTATGGTTTCACAAAAATTGCTTTAAAAAAAAATTTGAAAGATAATCACGAGCCAAACTCTACGTTTGAAAGAATGAAGATGTACCTTCACAATAAAAATAAAGCAAGAAGTGTCAAAGTGAAATGTCAGAGTTATCAATGGTCTTAGTACTTAAAGAAATCGGACATTTCGTACTTAATAACCTAATATGCTTTTAGGAGAATTAATTTTCTGATTTAGTTATCTACAGTGCTTTGGTACATTACTTAAACTTACTAAATAGCAGCTTAATTGGGTCCATGGCAATTGTATGTGAGTATATTAGATAAAATTCATACATAAACAACCTAGTTTGATACTTATCCTCTGTGTTGGGTGCTCAGTAAATATTGGTTACATTCCTATTTTGCCATGATTATCTCTCCAAATCTTCTGATTTTTTAGGTGACAAAAACCAAAGTCAAAGAAGAGAAGAAATTTTCTTTTATATCCATTCCTTGGATTATTCATGGACAGTGGGATTGGGTACCATAATAGCTAGGCCAGGGTTAAATGCCCACCCAAAGAACAAGTAAGATGTTTTAAATGACAACCTACCAGAACCATACGTCAGGCAGTCTAAAAAGCAAGATGAATGCTGGACAAACAAAACCAAGTCATGTCTACTATAAAAATCCTTTTGCCCATTCAATGAGACTGAAAATTGGAAAAGGTTTACCGAATTTTCCCTTGCTTTCTATTTTGTCTCCCATCTAATGCAACGGGTGAAAAGTGTTTAAACCCAGAAAGCTAGCAAATATATTGATCTGTTAAACTTTTCTGTGATGCTTTTTTTTCAAGTCTCCTGCTTTATTTTTAAATATTTATGAGGTTCATGTGATATTTTTTGTTACATGCACAGAATGTGTAATGATCAAGTCAAGGTATTTGGGGTAACCATCACCTCAAGTATTTATTATTTCTATAGTATGTGTTGGGAACATTACAAGTCCTCCCTTCTAGCTATTTAGAAATATATAATACATTGTTGTTAACTATAGTCACCCTACTCTGTTATCGAACATTAAAACTTATTCCTTACATCTAACTGTATGTTTGTACCCATTAACCAACCTCTCTTTACCAACCCCCCCCCACACACCTTTCCAGCCTTTGGTATCTGTCATTTTACTCCCTCTGTGCGATCAACTTTTTTTAGCTCTCACCTATGAGTGAGAACATGTGATAATCTGTCTTTGTGTGCCTCGCTTATTTCACTTAACCTCCAATTCCATCCATGTTGCTGCAAATCACATAATTTCATTCTTTTTTATGGCTGAAAGGTATTCCATTGTGTCTATATACCACATTTTCTTTATCCATTTATCTATTGGTAGACACAGGTTGATTCTATATCTTTGCTATTATGAATAGTGCTGCAATAAACATGGGGGTGCAGGGATTAAGTATCTTTTTGTTATACTCATTTCTTTTACCTTAGATAAATACCCAGTAGTAGGATTGCTGGATCATATGGTCATTCTCTTTTCAGTTTTTTAAGAAATTTCCATACTGTTTTCCATAGAGAATGCACTAATTTACATTCTCACCAACATTGTATAAGTGTTCCCTTTTCTCTGTATCCTTGCAAGCATTTGTTATTTTTTGTCTTTTTGAAGTAGCCATTTTAGCTGGATCTTAAGATGGTATCTCATTGTGGTTTGGATCTGCATTTCCCTGATGATTAGTGATGTTGAACATTTTTTCATATACTTGTTGGCCATTTATATGTCTTTTGAGAAATGTCTATTCAGAATCTTATGCCCACTTTTTAATTGGATTATTTGGGTTTTTTTGCTGCTTAGGTGTTTGAATTTCTAATATATTCTGGATATTAGTCCTATGTTGGATGAATAGTTTGCAAATATTTTCTCCCATTCAAAGGTCGTCTCTTGACTCTGTTGATTGTCTCTCTTGCTGTGCAGAAGCTTTTGAATTTAATATAATCCCATTTGTCTATTTCTTTTGTTGCCTTTACTTTTGCAATCTTAGCAATAAAATTTTTGCCTACACCAATGTCTTGGAGCATTTCTCCTATATTTTCTTTTAGTGTTTTACAGTTTCAGGTCTTACATTTAAATCTTTAATCCATTTGAGTTGATTTTTGTATATGGTGAGAAATAGGGGTATAAGTTTCATTCTTCTACATATGGATATCCAGTTTTCCCAATACAATTTATTGAAGAGGGTATCCTTTCCTCAATGTATATTCTTAGTACCTTTGTCAAAAACCAGTTAGCTGTAAATATATGAATCTATTTCTGGATTCTTTATTCTGTTCCATTGGTCTGTGTGTCTGTTTTTGTACAAATACCATGCTATTATATTTTGGTTACTATAGCTTTGTAGTGTATTTTGAAATTAGGTAGTATGATGTTTCTAGCTTTGTTCTTTTTGTTCAGAATTGCTTTGGCTATTCAGGCTCTTTTTTGGTTCCATACTAATTTTAGGGTTGCTTTTTCTATTTCTGTGAAGAATGTCATTGGTATTTCGATAGCCATTGCATTGAATCTATAGACTGCTTTGGGTAGCGTGGTCATTTTAATAATATTAATTCTTCTGATCTATGAGCATAGGCTATATTTCCATTTGTGTTCTCTTAAATTTCTTTCATCAGTATTTTGCAGTCTTTTACCTACTTGGCTAAATTTATTCCTAGGCATTTTATTTTTTGTAGCTATTATAATGTGGATTGCCTTCCTGATTTCTCTTTCAGCTAGTTCATTATTGGTGTATAGAAATGCTACTGATTTTTATATGTTAATTTGTATTCTACAACTTTACTGAATTTGTTTATCAGTTCTAAGAGTTTTTTGGTGAAGTTTTTAGGTTTTTCTATGTATAAGATTATGTCATTTGCAAATAGGGACAGTTTGACTTCCTCTTTTCAAATTTGTTTGCCTTTTCTTTCTTTCTCTTGCTCCATTGCTCTGACTAGGAGTTTCAGTACTCTGTTGAATAAGAGTAGTAAAAGCAGGCATCTTTGTCTTGTTTCAGTTCTTAAGGGAAAATCTTTCAGTTTTTCCCCATTTAGTATGATGTTAGCTGTGGGTTTGTCATATATGACTTTTATTATGTTGAGGTATGTTCCTTCTATGCTAATTTGTTGAGAGTTTTTAATCATGAGGGATGTTGAATCTTACCAAATGCTTTTTCTGCATCTATTGAAATGATCATATGGTTTTTGTTCTTCATTCTGTTGATTTTATGTAACATGTTTATTGATTTGCATAGGTTGAACCATCTCTGTGATGGTTTAAAATCTGTTTTTCTTTAAAACTTCTGTGGACTCTTTTACTATACCTTAATGTTAAGCAAATGATTATAATTAGCAATGAGAAAAGATCTTAAGTGTACTTGCTACTTTTTTTAATGTATATACTTACATGTTTGCTTGATTCTTTCTTATGGGGTTTTATTTAAAACTCTGTGTGTGTAAAATTTTTATATATTGCCAATCAATATTTTATTGATGTAGGCTGGTGTATCCAAACTAAATGAAGCTAAAGCTCTTGTGGATGAACTGAACAGAAAAGCTGGAGAACAAAGTATATTACTTAAAACTAAGCAAGATGAAGCAGATGCTGCCCTTCAAGAGATTACTGTATCAATGCAGGTAATTTTTAGAGTTAGCACAAAAATGCAACAATAGGAAGAGCATTTATGTCTGATTGTCAATCAGTGTGAAAAATAACATTTTCACTTACGTAGATACTGCTTGTCCATGCTGAGTCAGACTGATGGTATTGTATACTTGAGCTTTCATGAAAGAGAGTGATATTTTCCCACATTGTTTAGAATCATAACTCAGTCCACTCAATTGACCATATATTAATTTATCTAAATCCTTTTTATATTTTAAATTGGTATGGATCTGTTGTAACTGATTTTGTTTATGCTCTGCCAGTTAAGTTGGTTTTCTTCTCTCCTCAGCCTTTGAGAGTTTTCCCTGCTTTTAATATTCTCAAAATTTATGAAATAAGTCTTTATTCTATTAAGACTTTCATATTTTGATTGTATTTCTTTTTAGCCATTGTCTTTCTTTTGTTGAATTCCTTCAGAGGAGAGTTATCTGCGTTCTTTCTTTGCCCAGGTATTCTTTTATGTCAACATGCTTTCTCAGGATGCTCTTGTCTATTACATTGCCTTGTCTTTCTGACTACATATGACTGTTGCCAAAGCATCTTTTTCATCCTTTAGCCCTAACTCCTCCTCTGAGCTTCAGAACAAATACCCAATTGTCTGTGAAATATATCTTCTTGGAAGTGCCAGGGACATTGCAGCTTGAAACAGGTTCAAAACGGAACTGATGATTTTCATCTCCTGCATTTCTTTTCTCAGGTTGTGGCACTACAATATAGCTAATTATTCAAGACAGACCTATAAACCATACTAGACTTTTGTTCTTTCATCTATTACATGTAATGAATCATTAAATTCTGTCAGTTCTACTTCCTTGACTCAAATATATCTCAAATCTGTCTCCCCATGTCCATGTTGGTGACTATTACCTAGTCACTAGTCTAATGACTGATTTAATAAAAATAACTTTAATCTTTATCAGACAAATCTATATATCTCAATTAAAAAGTAAGTGGCATAAAAAGTCTTAAAAATAACATAGTTGGAGGACTTATGATTTCAAAATTCACTATAAAGGCACAGTAATCAAGGTGGTTTGATGTTGGTTTAATGTTAGGCATAGAAATCATTAGAATGCCATGGAAGCCTGAGCAAGAATGAGACCCTGTATTTACAAAAAGTAGAAAAATTAGCCAGGTGTGGTGGCGCATACCTCTAGTCCAGCTACTTGGGAGGTTGAGGCAGGAGATTAGCTTGAGCCCAAGGAGTTGGAGGTTGCAGTGAGTTATGATGACGCCAGTGCAGGCCTAGCCCGGCCTACAGAGTGAGACCCTGTCTCTCAAAAAAAAAAAAAAAAAAAAAAGAATACTATAGAGTCCAGAAATTGACCTGTGCATACATTGTCAATTGATTTTATACAAAAATGCCAATAAAATGGAGAGAGGATAGTCTTTTTCAAAAATGGTACTGATATTTGGATATCCACATAGAAGAAACTCTGAGCCTTTACCTTATAATTTATACAAAAATTTACTCAATGTGGAGTATTGATCTAAGTGTAGAGCATTAAATTATAAAACTTTAGAAGAAAACATGAGAAAATCTTTTATGACCTTAGGTGAGGCAAAGACTTCTTAGATGTGATATCAAAATAGGAAAAGAAAAATGATAAATTAGATTTCATCAAAATTAAAATCTTGTGCTTTTTAAAATAAATTCTGAAATGAAAAGGCAAGTCACAGACTGGGGAGAAAATTATTTACAAAGCATATTTGATAAAGGACTTGTATCCAGAATATATCAAAAGTGTTTCAATTCAATAATAGTAAAACAAAAAGTTCAGTTTAACAATGGGCAAAAGATTCTTCTAACAGAAGAAAATTCAAATGAAAGAAGACATGCGAAGGGCCAGTAAACACATGCAAAGATGCTCAAGGTCATTGATCATCAAGGAAATGTATAATAAAAACCTCAGTGAGATGCACCACACATCCACCAGAATGGGTAGAAATAAAAGACTGAGAATACGAAGTGATAGCAAGAATGTAGAGTATCTGGAATTCTCATAATTATTTTACTATGTGACCCAGCAATCCCCCTTTTAGGTTTCTAGCTAAGAGAAATGAAAATAACATGTGATAAATCCCAGAAGCATTATGCTAAGTGAAAAAAGCCAGACACAAAATATTACATACTATATGATTTCCTTTTTATGAAATTATAGAAACAGATAATCTATAATGATAGAAATCAGATTAGTGGTTACCTGACCTGGTTAGTAATGTATCAGATATGTCAATGTAATTTTTATACTGTAAACTTTAGCATACTGTTTTTCTCAATGCATTTTGGAACCCAATTAATATAAATATTTATTTAAAGTAGCCCGCCATTTTTATTATTAAAAATATCTGTCAATTCTTACTGTAAGAAACTAAAATTACTTTAAGAAATTAAAAGAGTAATTTGAAATATGAAAAATGTAAAAACTACATAAAGGATAACACTTGATAATTGTGTATTTATAAAAGAAAAATATTCAGCACTTATGTGTGCTTTGTATACTCTCTTTACATTAATAATGGACACTGAGCACTGTGCTACTTTTCTCTGAGCTGTTCTGAGAAGGGATGTATCTAAGACTGTAGCTAATCGTATTACCTAAAAGTGACCCAATAGGAGAATAACTATGCATCTCATATTATAAGCTAATAATTTCACTTAATTATATAAATAGCAGATATTTCTGTTTGATGTTTTGTAAAAAGTACTGTCTGGAGAGAACTTAAATGCCAAACTGTACAACTTCTAAGGCTTGCAATTCTAGGTTTGTGGCACAAGGAAAGTACAAATTAAATGTGATGAAAAGTCAGAATAGAGATACTTTCCACTTGGAAGAGGAGGTTAATAAAAGAAGGAGTACCTGAGCTGTATCTGGGTAGTTTCAAGTGTATCATATGTATTATTATGATAATTTAAAAAAATATATTATTAACTTGTTTAAATTTTACATAATAAGGATTTATTGCTTTGCTAAGTAGAAAAAAATAAAGCATGCAAACCTTTCTGATAGTAAACCTAGCGTAAGATATATCATTGGTTTCCCAGGCATTTTGCAAACGAATGTCAGATTCAAAATTAATCTTACAAAAACATATAATAGAAAATGTTATTTTAAAATAAATTTTATTTTTGATACCATGCTTTTAAATATTGAGTGCACTGAAATTGATTGGAATGCCTCTTAAATATACCCATAGGATGCTAGTGAGCAAAAAACAGAACTTGAAAGACTAAAGCACAAAATAGCAGAAGAAGTTGTTAAAATTGAAGAAAGAAAAAATAAAATTGATGATGAATTAAAAGAAGTACAGGTAAGTTAAAAAAATTCTAAGATCCATTTATATTTTTGCTTACCAGTAAGAATTTAAACATTATTTGTACGTCAAATTATTTTCTTTTTCATTTTTTAATTAATATTGTTTTGAACTCCATTGTCCTTCAAATTATTTTTTAATAATATAAAGTGTGGCTTTCAGCCAGAATATTACTTATAAAAGAAAAGCAAGAAGGAAGATCTGCCAGGGAAAGTAAGTAAATTAGCGATGGTAATTAAAAATAATCTTTGTTTACCAGAAACTATGTTGTTTTGATTATAGAGGGGAAAAATGTGTTGTAGATAAATTAAGACAAACTGTTAAGCTTTTTTTTTCCCAGAGTTGACTAAATTAGCCAGCTAGTCCTAAAATATAAAGAACCTCTTGAAAATGTCAAATTGTCTCAAAACAAATTAGATTTTCTAAATTAGATTATTGTAGTTGTGGTGGCAAGAAATCACATTTTCTCAACTTGAACAATTTTTACTTAGATGTTTTAAAGCATTTTGATATTTGAAAAGAAAGAGCATTGTAACTATAGTTATTTTGAATAAATTATAATAAATATTAGATAATTTTTCAAGAGTTAATGATTTTTAAAAATATATATGTTTTGAAAGTAAAAATGACTTTTTTCTATTTTAGCCTCTAGTCAATGAAGCTAAACTAGCAGTCGGAAACATCAAGCCAGAATCTCTTTCAGAAATTCGCTCATTACGCATGCCACCTGATATAATCAGAGACATTCTTGAAGGAGTTTTAAGGTTGATGGGTATCTTTGATACATCTTGGGTGAGCATGAAAAGGTAGGTTTTTGAATTTCTGAGAAATGTTATTTCAGCAATGAATGACATATTTTTTCATTGTGTTTAATATCTGTTTTCTCAAATTAAACTTTAAATACATGGTTATGCACTTTGCCCTGAAATCTCAAGATATTCTATGTAATCATACATCAAGATCTATATATTCCTTATTCCATAAGCGATTGTTAAAAGTGTCAAAAGAGGAGTAAACGAATGCCTTACAATCTTTAAAAATGTCTCAGTAAATTTAATAGTTTATTTGGTCCTTACATAGTAGACAGCACTTTGATTTCACTGTGATTTACTGATGAAGAAAATACAATCAGTATTCTCTAAGAGTCTTGTACTCTTGGGGGCTTGAGAGAAAGAGAAAGAGAGACAGAGACAGAGAGAAGAAAACGGAAAACCCATAAATAATATAAGAGAGATATAAACTAGGAGAGAAAGTGGAATTAACTAAATTTGGAACCATACAGCTTCAGGTTTCACATTATAATAATGGTGTTGTGGTTTGTACTGATACTAAGTTCCTCATTAGGATTTAGATTGATAGTGAAGAATCCCTTTTATATCTGGAAATAGGAGAGGAGATTTAGGTTGAGGGAGTACTTTAAAGCACTTTAAAAGGAGTTAGATATCCGGCATGGTCTGCACGCCTTCCAGCCTTTCTGTTCTAAGCTTGGAGGAGGCCAAGGTGCACCTTTCTTTGGTCCTACCGAATTCGGGTTCATACAACACCAGCCGCTTCCACCATGCTGCCTAAGTTCGACCCCAGTGAGAACAAAGTCATGTACCTGAGGTGCACTGGTGGCGAAGTTGATGCCATGTCTGCCCCGGCTCCCAAGATTGGCCCCCTGGGTCTGTCTCCAAAAAAGGATGATGGTGATATCACCAAGGCAACCGGTGACTGGAAGGGTCTGAGGATTACAGTGCAACTATTTAGAACAGACAGGCCCAGATTGAAATGGTACCTTCTGCCTCTACCCTGATCATCAAAGCCCTCAAGGAACCACCAAGAGATGGAATGAAACAGAAAAGCATTAGACACAACGGGAATATCACTTTTGATGAGATTGTCAACATTGCTCGACAGATGAGACACCAATCTTTAGCCAGAGAACTCTCTGGAATCGTTAAAGAGATCCTGGGGACTGACCTGTCTGTGGGCTGCAATGTTGATAGATGCCACCTTCATGACATCATGGATGATATCAACAGTGGTGCAGTGGAATGCCCAGCTAATTAAAAAGTATAAAGGAAAATATTTCAGTAAATGATCATTTGACACTCCTCCCCCCAAAAAAGGAGTTAGAAAATTCTCTTGCATATCCTCCTAGAACATATGAGTACCCACTGGGGTAAAATAAGATTATGATTCTTTCATTTCACTTGTTGCTCTAGTTCATTCACAGAACATTAGAAAGACTGTTGTGCATCTTTCTAGAGTTTGTTGTTTGTAAAAAATGATGGATAGTGCACTAGAAGCTTAAATTTTTCAGTACTCTTTTTTGTTAACTGATGGATTAAAAGTTTTGCATACACCATTTTGTTAAATTGATATTTTTTCAGAAATAGCAAATTTTATTTTAGCTTCATGTGAAATAATATGCTTCAATTTTAGTTTCCTTGCCAAAAGAGGTGTGAGAGAAGACATAGCAACCTTTGATGCACGAAATATTCCAAAGGAAATAAGAGAGAGCGTTGAAGAACTTCTTTTTAAAAATAAAGGATCTTTTGATCCAAAGGTAATTTTTGACATTTACACCATGAATTCCCTTTTCCATACCATATAATCTGCTTTTTAAAATATAATACCTTGCCATTATCAATTGTTTAGATTGTCTAAAAACTAAAAAAAAAAAAAAATAAGCTATAGGTATTATAGTTGGGAAGTATTTGCCAGCAGAATTAGGTAAATTAGAATCCAAGTAAGCAGGGGCAGATTTATTATCTTAAGTGGTTTTTGAATCTTAGTATCTGCTGTCAATGTTAAGTTCCCAGCTTATCATTTTTTTACTTCCAACTTCTCTGATATGCTTTTATTTTTTCCTGTGTATTTGTCATATAATAACAGATATCTTTGTTAGGATAGTTGTATCTAATTTGAGTGAACAGTTTAAATTTCATGATTCTGGTATTTTTAATATCCCTTATTCAAAGCATTATGTACATTTTCTTTGACTCCAATTACAATGGTTTCAAAATTGCTATTGTCTAATAAAGATGTAGCACATGTAGTCTATGGCCACAGCAGCCTGAAGATGTAGCACATGTATAGAAGAAAAAGAATTGATGCTTAAACATTGTTATGGATGGCACATGTATTCATTATAAATATTCCTAATGGAGTAATTATGTTGATAAAACATCTTTATTTTAAAGATTCTGTGTGGTTCAAAGAGATTTATTTTTAAGCAAAAATTAGAATTTATGTATGTTTCTGTTAATCAAAATAGCAGTTCACTGTGTTTTTATTTTAATTATAAAACAAAATATTCATTATTTGGATTAGGTTATTAAATATATGCCCAACAAATGTGTTAGAATTAATTCTGCTTTTATTTGAAATGAAGTCAGGATGCTGGATAACTTCTAATGGGTTTTTCAGAACGCCAAACGTGCCAGTACCGCAGCTGCACCTTTGGCTGCCTGGGTTAAAGCCAATGTCCAGTATTCTCATGTCTTGGAACGAATTCAGCCTTTGGAAACTGAACAGGCAGGATTAGAATCGTAAGTGAAATATAAATACAAACAATTCTAACATTTATTTATTTTCATGAGTACGATGAGTTTATTATTAGTATTTATTATTTATTTCTTCTCTACTTCTACAAAGGGAGCTGCCAATATTAAAACATATAAAATAATTGAATTAAATAAAATTAAAAATTAAGCAGATCAGAAAAAGAAAGCAATTAGAAGGAGATGGATAGCAGAACAAGCTCACTTTTTCTCTGCCATTATTATGTTGTTGGAAGGATAAGTTAGTAGAAGTTCCTTTAGAAGAAGCCAAAGTTATATAAGGAATAATATTAAAATACAAAAAGAAAGTTCTTTAAATTTATGGCCTTCGTATTTCTTTCACCTTCTAAGTTCTAGGACATGTTTAGGATGTATTTTCCAAAATAGTGTCTGGGCAGGTAGGGGGAAGATTTAACCATTTACTGTTGGAGCTTAAAGTTCCAATCTGCTATCGTTATTGAGTCAGCATTATATTTTATCTCTTTTATTCTAAATGCAGCCCAAAAGGTTTGTTATGTTCTTGATTGTTCAATATTTGACATTAATTATTAATTTTCTACTGTTAGGAAAATTTATTTTATTTATCTTATTTCCTTTCTTGTACATCTTTTTGTTATTCTTTGTATTACTGCTTACATATTACAAATTTATCCACAGTCTGTTAAAACTCTAAAACATATTTGATAATCTTTGTGTTCTATTTATTTTTTCTTAGAATTACCCATCCTACAGCCTTTTCTCCTGTTCCAATGTGGATTAATTTTTCCTAGGCCTGCTGCTCACAGCTGTTATTTTGGGACTTCTCTTTACCCTTGTTCTGGGGATTACCCTTGTTTCTTTATTGTATCCTTTTATACAATTTGAATTCCTGTCTTTCTCTTTTTTAGTTTAGTTCTTCAGTTTTCTAGAACACATCCTCCACAGTAGCTTCCTAAGAAAGAGTACATGGGATTGAAAGTATTTTGCGATCTTGCATGTCTAAAAATACCTGTATTATACCATCATCCATGATTAGTAAATGGGCTGTGTTTAGAATAGTAGGCTAGAAATGGTTTTAGCTCACAATTTTGAAGCCTTCTTCTATTATAATGATCCTTAAAATTTGGTCCCTGGATCAGCAACATCAGCATCACGTTGGAACTTGTTGAAAGTATAGATTTTTGAACTTTATCCACACTTACTGATCCAGATTCACATATGCTGGTGGTAAGGGTTGAGGGTGTGTGAGTCCTTGCAGTCTGTGCTCTGACAAACTCTCCAGGTGATTTTGGTGCACACTAAAGTTTGAAAGCTCCTTCTCTGCCCTCTTCTAGAGTCCAATGTTGCTGTTGAATGCCATTTTGATTCTCAGTGTTTTGTATGTTACCTCATATTTTTTTTTCTTTCGAAGTTTTTAGGGTTTCTGGCATTGTGAAATTTTACAAATCTTTGTGGTAGATGCTCACCGTTCACTTTAAGTTTAGAAATTCATGCATGACAGTTTGGGAAAGTTTATTACATTATTCTTTTGGCAATCCCTTTCTGTATCTCTGTATCATTTGGAATGCTTTTGGTTGTAGATTAGCAAAATCAGCACTCAAAATGGCTTTAGAAATAAAACAACGTATTACAAACAGCGAGTCCCAAAATAGGTTGGTGCCAGGGTGGTTGATGATGTACCTCCATGGCAACATCAAGGACAATACTGAGCTCTTCCCTATTTCCTGACATTCTCAATTTTTCTGCAAGTTAACTGCCCCCTTGGACACAAGATGGCTGCTAAAGTTCTATTCAGACAAAACAACATGCAGTTGAAAGAAAGGGATTGTTTTTTCCTGTAAACCTTTTTTTTTTTTTTTATAAGCGTGTATCTCTTTTTAAGAACAAGGAAATCTTTCCAAGAAGACTTCCAGCAGATATTCTCTCGCCCTTGCTTAAAATGATTAGATCAGGCAGTATCTACCTAACTTAGGTGAGGGAGGAGTGCATGCCAGAACAAATCTGAGACTTTATCAATGGTTCTGAATAGGCAGATGGAAGTGTTGCTGTCATTTTCTTTATCTGAAACTCTATTAGTCTTTTATGAGAATACTTGGACTAATATAATATGTTCTTATATCTGCTGTAATAATTTCAGGGTTCTGCTAGCAATTATAATGTCTTTGTACAAAATAGAAAAGGGCACCCCTTCTGGGAAGACAGTCAGCTGTTTGTGCAGTGCACAAATGCCTAGCAGTACACAGTAGCCCTACCTAGTTACCGTGAGTTTTGTCTTTTGTTTTAATATCTCAGATGTATTGTCCTTTCCATTATACTGTTTCATTTTGGTTTTTGCTATTACACTTGTAATTTCCAAAGTTCCATTATTTTTTTTAATTTTACATTTTTTAAAAAATAGCATCTCCTTGTTTCTTACATGAAATATGTTCTCTGTCTCTCTCAGAATATTAAAGTTTTTTTTTTTTTAATTTTACTTTTGCTTCTGGCCTTGATAATTCTTTCTGCATTCCTTTCTGGATTTGTTTTGTTCTCTTTCAAGTTAGAAAGCTTCCTTGATGTGTCTGGTCCTTGGCTGTTGGTTAGTAATTAATTGTGAAGTGATGGAAATTGGATGGGAGCTTTGAGTGTGTGGCCTGGATTCCTTGGCTCTGAGCTTCACTGTAGGTGATCACTTGTGGCCTGGCCATTTGATAGCAACACCTTAATATTGGTGGGTATTTTTGGGGGGGATGTTTATCAGTCATTTTTTAAACAGAATCCTCATATCTTTTGCATAGGGTGTGGGCAGGGATGGATGGAGATGGGTGGGGGCATAAACTAGACTTACAGCATTCTGGGTTGTGTTAAGAGGATAGTTTACTGTCAGTGGAGGAGGTAATATGAGGTCAAACTCTTTATATAATAATACCAACTATTAAACGATCCTCTGTATGTAGCTTTGTTGTTACCTTCAGAAGTACCTATTGTCTATTTTTGCTGAGTGTTTTGGAATTCTGCTTTCGGCTCCTCTTCCTGCAGCATTTACCTTTTGGCTTTTTGCGTTCTGGTGTGTCAATTATTACTTTTCAAAATTTTATTGAGATTTCTCCTTTGTCATACTGTTCTCTTTCATTCTCTTTATTCTTGCTTATATATATCTTTTTCATTCCCTTGGTTTCATTTTATTACTAGGAGGGTTTTAGAAGGGATAGAAGACAAATGAATATGTTTAGCTTACCATTTTTATCCAGAAATCTACATGAACAAGTGCTTTTTTAATACAGATTCCTAGAAGCGGTATAGTTAGGTTAAAGGATACACTTTTAATTTCAGCATTTCTTATCAAATTAAGTTCTAAGCAAAAGTGTTATAATACTGAAGTATTAACAGTTTTCATTGTCATATATTTACTGTAAGATTACATTTTAAGTGCTGCTGCTGTTTTATTGATATCTAAAATAGAGTGACTTTTATAATATTGAATCATATTTTAGAAATTTGAAGAAAACTGAAGACAGAAAAAGGAAACTAGAGGAGCTTCTTAATTCTGTTGGTCAAAAGGTATCAGAACTCAAAGAGAAGTAAGTTAAGTTTTGAAATATATTTTGAATATTTCAAATTATATTTGAAACATACATCAACCGATTTTGAATTTTGAAAATCTTAGTTGTAATGACTATTTTCACTTCTTTTTGTGATTAATCACTCTACAGTTGGGAAGGGTATAGAATAATATAGAAGGTGCTCCTTTATTTAAGAAAATTTTTGGTAAGAATAAAAATCTTTTAAGTCTCCGTTTGTATAGCTATCACTGTATATATTCCCAAGCACTGGTGAGAAATCGAGTAAGAGGAATTGAATGTAATGAGTTAATGCTGGAAGTGTTTATATTTGACATTTTGATTTCTTTCTTATTACATTTTGACTTTTAGATTTTAGACTCCTTTATGTCAGATGATGCTATGGGCCCACCTATTCTATAATCTTCCCAAGAGTGTATTAGTGTGTTCAAAATTCTGTCATTTTAGCTTTTGTCTTCTTTGTATTAAAACAAAAATCCTTCGTGCAAATATTATACTCAAGCTAAGGACCATTTATGAATATGATTAAGTCTTAAAGCCTTTCATATATCTCTGTGATTGCTATTTAGTACCGGGTAGAAATACATCAATTTGGAAATTATTACAAATCTTCCAACATTTTTTTGTAAAAATCGTGAAGGTTAGAAAGCTGACGAATGATGTGGTTAAATATAGTATATGTTATAGTTGCTTTTTGTTTTATAAGATTCATACTTTTCTATAAACTACAGGATTTTTTTGTGGAAGTGATGTGTCATGCTTCCTTTTTTTTTTTTTTTTTTTTTTACAGAAGAAAAATAATTGTACCAAGAAAAAAATTCAGCAGATTAAAACTATGATTTTTTTTCTCTATATTCAGGAAACAGTTCTTTCTCTCTCTCTCATATTCACTTACAGAGAGAGAAATAAACCAAAAAGAAAATTTTAAACCCGTAAACCTAGTGTTTTCAATATTCCTGAACAATTTTTATGTTAGAAACATAGGAAAGAAATCACATCATTTTCTGCCAGATGTTATTAGAGAAGTATAAGGAAAATAAATATAATTTATTATTTTCAGTGTCATATGCTCACAATCGGTACTTTACTATTCAGCTAATTCTCAATTGTTTATTGAGTAATTAACATATTATGGCAATGTTTTGATTATTTGTTAGTCACTTACTGTGTCAGATGTTGTACTAGGCACTTTGCATGTTATCTTTTTAATCCTTAGAATGATGATGAGAGGTAATTATTATTTTTCTATTCAGCAGATTGGGAAGCTTAAAATTAGACAGGCTTATTTGCCTAAAGTTGAGCAGCTAGTAAGTGACTAAGCCAGCATTAGATAGTAGATTTATGTCATTCCATAAAGTTTCTATTCTTAACTACTACATCATACTATTAACACAAATATTTTGGAAGCATTATTACAGAAACCTTTGGAGTTAACTTTTAATTTTAGGTAAAACAGAATGACATTTTCCATTATGGAGTCATTGTCAAGAATGAGTTAATGTTGATTACCATGCTTTTACTTATCATGATCCTTGACTAAGGTTTAATTGACTATAGGCTATGAGTGACAGTCTTATTTTCTTGTATATCAACAAAAAATTGGAAAATGAGCATGATCTATCAATTTTTAAATTCTAATTTGACAAAATTAAGGAGATGTTTGCCATTTTTAATACAACTTGTACAGAAACATGAGTTGGTATAATTTAACAAATATTTATTGGAAAACCATGTTCAAGATATAGTATGAACTGTTGCAGTAAGTACAAATGTGCCTTTCTCTTTCTTGGTTCTAGAGCAGCACTGTCCAGTGGAACTTTGTGAGATGATAGAAATGTTCTGTAATCTGTGCTGTCCGATATGGTAGCCAGTAGCCATATGTGGCTACCAAGTGCTTGAAATGTATGTAATATGACTGAAGAATTCAATTTTTAATTTTATTTTTAATTAATTTAAATTTAAATAGTCACAAAGTGGCTCATGGCTATCATATTGGACAGCTTAATTCTAGAGTCTTGTGCCTAGGGGAGGAAGGAAGAAGGTACTTAGAGAGGCAATGAAATGTACTGTACAGTGCATGGAACTTAATGCCAGGTGCTTCTGTATATGAATTTTAGGTCCTTTACTGATTATTGGATTATTTACTAACCTTGTACAATAATCTCTTTGGGTCTAACTTTCTATATCTGTAACATGAGATTTATAATACTTACTTTGAACTGTTCTAAGAATTAAGTGACATGCCAATTTTATGATAGTTGGCATAATCTTGGGCATATTATAAGCACTTAAATATTTGTTGAATGAGTAATTATGTAGAATATCGCTATTATATTTAACAAAATAATAAAATTGTACAAGTATTTTTCAAGGAAAATAATTTAAAAAGAGAATTATGAACTTTGGTGAATGGGCATATAGGGAGAGATTATGTGTAATGTACTGGACATTTGTGGTGAATTTTGAAATTTTATTTATATTTTTAGTGGTAGATGTTGGAGGGGGTTGGGCTGAGGGGTGAGGGAATAAGGGAGTAGTTGGAAGATATTCAGGCAAGTAGAACATCCTGAAGAACACAGAAGATAAAGGATAGGATATTTATTGAGAATATAGAATTCTGATGTTGACATATAGTTTTGCTGAACTGAAATAGAAGGAAATAAAACTAGAAAGATGGATTAAATAAGTCTTAAAACTGGGCCTTAAGTGCCATATTGAGAAATTTGTATAAAACGTAGTAGGGTGTGGAGGCCCCGTCAAGTTTTTGGAGGTAGACAATGCTACACTTTAAATATATGTGCTGATATATTTGTTCTATTAATGATATTTTTTACAGAAATATTATCATTATCATTATTTAAATTCTGTCATAAAAGTTCACTTTATTATGTAAGGATAATTTCATTAATCTCTCTTAAATCCTTTTTGCTTTTAATTAATGTTTTCATAGATTTCAGAGCAGGACTTCAGAAGCTGCTAAACTTGAAGCTGAAGTAAGCAAAGCACAAGAGACAATCAAAGCTGCAGAAGTCTTAATTAATCAGCTTGATAGAGAACACAAGAGATGGAATGCACAGGTTTGTTTGAAAGGGGAGTCATAAAGAGTCTTCCTTTAAAACTGTGGTCCTGAACCCCTGGATTGGGCCACAGACCAGTGCTGGTCCATAGCCTGTTAGGAACCTGCCATACAGCAGGAGGTGTACAGTGTGCGAAGCTTCATCTGTATTTGCAGCCACTCCCCATTGCTCGCATCACCACCTGAGCTCCACCTCCTGTCAGATTAGTGGCGGCCTTAGATTCTCATAGGAACGTGAGCCCTGCTGTAAACTGCACATGCCAGGGATCTAGGTTGCGCACTCCTTATTAGAATCTAATGCCTGATGATCTGAGTTGGAGCTGAGGCATTGACGCTAGTGCTAGGGAGCAGCTGCAAATACAGATTATCGTTAGCAGAGAGGTTTGACTGCACAGAGACCATCATAAATCAATTGCTTGCAGATTCATATCAAAACCTTATCAGTGAGTGGCAAGTGGCAAAGTAATATTAATAGAAATAAAGTGCACAATAAATGTAATGTGCTCGAATCATCCCAAAACCATCCCCCCTGCCCCAGTCCATGGAAGAATTGTCTACCATGAAACTGGTCCCTAGTGCCAGAAAGGTTGGGACTGCTATTTTAAATCATAGGAAACCTATGATGTAAAGTATTTGTTTTTTTTTTAAAAAAAAGGAGAGAAAAATACCCATTAATTTGCAGCTGGCTTAGGGTAAATGATCTACATGTAAACGGCCCATTATGTGAATTAATCTTTAAACGAATATCTTTATATGAATAGATTGTAGGCAAAATAACCTATTTTCCTTTTAGTAACCAGTGTTATTTAGGGGAAAGGCAGGATGAAAATGAATTGATGGAGAATTTTGTACTCCTTAGAGACTTTTTAAAATTTACCTTCACCAGGACAATAATTTTAGGATTTGACACTGTTGGTTATTTATTTCTTCTTCAAATACTCTATAATTTTAACTTTGTTAGTCTTGTCTCTTGTTTTTTGCTTTTTTTTTTCTTTAACCAGTTAGATTCCTTCCCTCACCTGATCTTCCTCTTCTGCTCTGTTGATTGTCTTCATTATTCCCTTCCTCACCAATTTTTCTTGAAATTATTTTGAAATTATCTCATCCAGTTTTAATATCACCTATATCATGATGATGACCAGAGCTATATTTCTAGACTGCTGAGTTTTAAATTTATATTTTCAACTATACTTTAGACATTTGTGTTTAGTTGTCTCATAGGAACTCAAACCCAACATGTCTGAACTAACTTATTTTCTTCTTCTCATTTCATGTCTCTTTTATTTCCTATTTCACTGAAGGCATCTTTCTTCTGGGTATCAAAACTAAAAATGTGTGGGTTGTCTTAGACTCTTCCTTGTTTACTCATCATATCCATTTGCAAATATTCTATATATTTGTCTTCCATCTTTTATCCAATCCTTTTCTTTCTCGTCTGGATTTTTGAAAACTTGTCTTCCTCCTAGCTGACCCTTTAATTAGTCCATCCTTCATTTGTCTTCTGAATTAATCTTTCTAAAACCCAATCTGATTACATTACTCACTGCCCACTTAAACACTTTCAATGGCTCATGTCACAGGTTAAAACAGGTTAAATTCCTTTGCATGTCATGGGAATCCTTTCACATCTACCTACAATCAACTCTACCTCTCTCTTTTCATTCCTTTTATATAATTACCGTTTCTGGTGAATCTTATGCTTTATTCACACTAACTGTTCCCTAATGAGTTTGCATGGTTTATTTTTGTTTTGTGCCTATGTTCATACTCTGTGTCTTGATTTTGTTTTATAAAGTGATCGCAAATTCACATTTTACTGTGGCTGGAATGAAAGTTCTTTCATTATGATCATTAGGAACTTTCAATGACAAAATATGTTTGTTTCTACAAATATATTAGAATTTTATACTTTTTAAAAATACCGCAATAGGCTATGAGGTCTTTTTGATATTTTTACATGTTGTTATATTCAAAACAAAGGGTTATTACTTAAACCAATGTATGATTTTTTTTTCAACAGTCAAAACTATAAAGCTGTCATTTTCTTCCATCTTAAAACATATCCATATACATCTATCTCCCCCTATCTCCCACCAGGTGGCAGAGATAACAGAGGAGTTAGCTACTCTGCCTAAAAGAGCTCAACTAGCTGCTGCATTTATTACATATCTTTCTGCTGCTCCTGAGTATCTGAGAAAAACCTGTTTGGAGGAATGGACCAAGTCAGCTGGTCTTGAAAGTTTGTATTTAGTTATTCATTAATTTGAAATTTCAGTATACTAAAAATGCACCTTTTGACCTTTGTTATTTTACTTTTTTTAAATGGGGAAAATTTTCTGTGAGTTACAAGGATAACATAGCTCCTTTAGATTTGCTGAATTCCACAAATGTTCTGAGAATTGTTTTGTTATTATGATTCTTCCATTCCTAAATAACTGTAAAAAACTGAGACCACTGAATTATTTTTGATATTGTATGAATGCAGTTAAACATTATATAGCTTTTTGTAATAATTTTATGTCATAAGATAAGATGTAGGAACTTAAAAAATTCCTTGTGATCTTAGTGGTTTTCACAAAATTATTGTTGTGAAACTTTCACTCAAAGAATTATGATTTAACTGAGTTCCATTTCTTTGTACTTTTTTTTTTAAGCTTTTTTTCCCCTTGGTTTTGGGTATTAAATGTGGAAGAATGGATTTCAAATTAAGGATTAGCATAGGACTTTTTTTCCAGGCTATTTTAAGTCGTTTTATACCCTTCCCTTCTTCAAATGCAAGATCATTGTAGTAAAGTATTATCAATATCTTTAACTTCTCAGAATTTGATCTGAGGCGATTTCTTTGTACTGAAAGTGAACAGTTAATTTGGAAAAGTGAAGGCCTACCATCAGATGACCTTTCCATAGAAAATGCTCTTGTTATATTACAGGTAATTAATTTATTTTAATTTTCTCATTATAAATGTTTTCTTTTCAGGCTTGCTACACGAATTGCATTCCTCAGATTCCTAGGCTTTCACGGTTATCCTTTTCTTTAGTTACATAAAAGTGGATATATTTTGCTAATGAAAATTCATTTATGATTCAGTTAGTGAATGTAAAATTTTCAGTATAATTTATTTTTACCTTAATATAAAAGTATAAACTAAAATGGCATTATTTTGTTGGAAAAGTATTCTAAATTGAGCTTCTTAATAGTAATAGAAATGTTTTAGGGATACCTGATTCATTTGGTTGTATAATTCCTTCATCTAGAGTATATGACTTCATAAAATTTATATGTTTATTTTATTTTGCCAAACAAAATTATACAAAGTGAAGGGGATAAGTTTAGGTTGTAAGTTAGAGATGACCATATGCATATTTTGGAACATCGTTCTTTCACATAGTATATGTTTTCCCAAAGTCATTGTTTAAAGTTGAAATATCACAACCTTATTGGCAGTGAATGTGAAAATCAAATTTAAGGCCATGTACACAGATCATTACTTTGAATAACGTTTGAATTTTACCATTAACTTGGTTTACTCTGATATGGAAATTGGAAGATAAATTTTCCCCCTTGATAATGTGAATTTTTTTTTTGTTCTTTCTCTCAACAGCTTATACTTCATAATATTAGTATGCTCTTTCCTCTCTGTAACCCTTTTCCCTGCCCATACACCATTTCCTTATTCTATAACTCGATAGTCTCAAAGAAGGCATGAACATTAAATGTACCTCTTTATGTAGCATAAACCATAAGATTCATATTTTGGGTCTGGTTCAGCCATGGATAATTTGTTTTGTTTTATTAGACCTATTAATTACCTGAGCATACTTTGGCTCATTACATTGGTATCTTACCAATAGAGAGTTGCTGACCACAAATTAAATAGTTTTTCCTTCTTTTAATTTGATTTGGCCTGTTTTTAAATTTACTTTTTAAAAAGTTTTTTATCATTTTCACACTGGAATTATAAATCTGGAACTCTAAGTGTGTATATAAATAAATTCATTGCATTATAGCAAACTATATGCTTTTTATCATATTTGTTATTACTTCCCCAATGTTTCATAATCACTTATTCCTGTTTCAGTGATCCAAGAAAGCAATTGCTTGCATATTAAAAAAAAAAAAAAACTAGTTTAAGAATTCTTTTTTCATTCCATAAGAAACCAGGGGGGTAAGCATTTAGAAAAAATATATTTATCTGAATAATTTTTATTTTTTACTGATATTGGTTGAAAATACATAATTTTGTTTTCTGAATTGTCTTTCATAAAGAATATGGGGAAATTTCTTTTGCAATTAAATTTCATAATGAGCTTAGATTTATTTTCTGTTTAATATTACCAACTTCGTTTTAGATATTTATGTCTACTTATATAACAAAACAAAAACCATTTGAAGAAATTTGTTAGGGTAATTTGTTTTGTTGAAATGAATTTGCCATTATGGTCAACACTCCATCTCAATTCTAAGATAGGCTAGATTTAAAAGAAGTTCTTGTAGTTAAGGGTGTGATTAGATAAGCATGTGTCTATAATATCTCTTCATAACATCAGCATGTGATATATGTGAAATTAATCTCTAAATATATACAAGTTGGGCTTCTGGGAAGTCTTCTCTGAGAAAAGATGGCTAGGCATGAAAAATAAGATGTATTTTTGATTCAGGGGTATATTAGATCTCCTCATTAACTATACTAAAGCTTTTCTGATATTCTACCTCTCAGCAGAAGAGGCTTTCCCAGATTTAAGTCCTGTAGTCATGCTAAGAAAAGCCTTTTATGTCCAAAATTATTTTTCTGTTGATCTCACAAAGATGCTTGAAACTCTCATATTTAGGTTAAGCTAACTTTTGAAGTACATGTATTGTCTGGGAGAGTAAATAGTCTAATCCTTATGTACCCTTGGCCTTGTAACAATAGTTTTATCACATTAGCAGAAAACTCAAAATGACCTATGTCTCTGAGGGGCAGGGAAAAATTTGGCCATGGCAATCATATGTCCTGGATTGCTTGGGCTATGGTTTACACCTGTTGTCCTGATGTAATTATTCATAGTTTTTCTTTCACTTTAATAAACTTGGTTTGGGTGGCAAATTATATGATTTTTTTTAAATTAAATTAATTAATTTATTTTTATTTATTTCAGCTTATTATGGGGGTACAAAAGTTCAGGTTATATATATTGCCCATGTCCCGCCCCTCCCCCCCCCGAGTCAGAGCTTTTTAATGTTGGACAACTCAGTGTATAATGGAGATTGTAAGGCTGTTAGAAACTATAGAGAGGGTGTGAGAAGCATCCAGAAAGGAGATGGAAAAGATGATTAATTTTAATTTCGTGCTTTATATACATTTTTCTTGTGAAGACATCTAATGGATATTTGTGTTTTATTGTTTATGGATAGTTCACTGTCAATTTGGTTTTCTTTTAACAACTCAAAATTTCTGAGTTTTTTTTTCCTTCTTGCTGTTTGGTATTTGCTGAAGAAATGCAAACTAATTTGATACTAGACTAAGAATATAAAGTTATAAAGGTAAATCACAAAGGGAAAAATTCTTCAATTCTCAAATAATAATAATGATGAGGAAGCTTATGTAGTACTTACTATGTTGTGCATATATTACTGTTTCAGAATTAAATAGGTAAAGCACTTAAACACTTACGTAATTCCCAAATCAATCTAGTAGGTAACATGTATAATCCTTTTTATAGATAAGGAGATCGAAGTACAGAAGAGTTAAATCACTTGGCCAAGGTTCACATAGCTATCAAGTGGTAGAACCAAGCTCTACACTGGTCTAGCCCCAGTTTATGGTCTAAAACTGCTTCTCATAGGAGTGTCTGTATATGTGTGCATGTGTGCGTGTGTGTGTGTGTGTGTGTGTGTGTGTGTTTAACCTTACTTGTTTTGCATTCTTCCTGTAACTCTCCTTAGCTAATCAAGAGATAGACTTTAGTTTTATTTATAAAATATTTTTGCTCTTATTTCTAAGTATTAAAAATAGAAGTACAATTATAGACTATCTTACATGTTTTAAAAATCATCTCTTTGAAAAATGTTCCCTATACAATTTCCCTTTCCCAAAAAAGAAGAATTTAAATCAGTGTTTATAACTCTAGTTATTGACCTCTCTTCTGAACTCCTGACCTATACAGTTCCAACTACCTGTTAAATATATTTATCTGGAGCTTCCCAGGCAGCTCCAGCTTTATCTGCCTTTACCTAAATTCACCATTGTCTATTTTTTTTAAGTCAAGAATCTTTCAGTGGCCAATTACAGCACATTTAAGCAAAAAATTAAAAAATTATGCTTTTAAATAACTGAGATGTCCAAAAGATTGGGGCAAGCTTCAGAATGCAAAAGATGTTACCACAACCTCTCTCTCTTCATCTTAACAAATGGATTCATCCTCAGATAGGTTCTATTTACCCTTTGTTAACAATGGCCATTGGTGACTGCACATTTACCATTATTGGAGTTTTTGTTTTCCAGCTAAAGATGTGTCATTCCCTCCCTCTGCACTACACCATATATGCCAGCCTCCCAAAAGTTTTCTGATTGGTTAGCTTGGGTTACCTGCTCATATTGATAGCCCCATCAGAAATACATTGAGGGAGCATGCAGGGTATGCAAAGCAGCTCTCCACTGTAAAACTTTTTCCCCTTTCTCTCCCACTCCTAATAACCTACTTCTGTTTTATTTTCTACCACTGGAGATATCACAGTCTTGGCCCGGTAGTGCAGGCTACAAATCTGAGAGTCATTCTCACTATGTTTCTTTACTTTTTTATTGAGTTAATTGTTCAACCAGTCTTATCAAATCTGCTTCTCAATTGTTTCATGAATTCATCCTGTTTTAAACACATCTACTGCCAGTGGCTTCATTTATGCCTTCCTCGTTTTGTACCTGGATAGATACATTATATTAGCTGGGCCCTTGCCCTTAGTATCACTTCCTTTACTGCTGTTGGAGTGATCTTTCTAAAATATTAATCTGATCATAATATTGCCTCAATTAATAGATTTTAATGACTTCCGATTGCCAGCAATGTTAAAATTTCAGTATCCTTACACATGGCATAAGAAGCTATTCATAATCAGACAGATTCAAGATTACTCCTGCCATTTTATATGTATCTTTGCCCACACTTTTTTTTACTCCAGCTACATCAAAGTACTGGAAGTTTCCCAAACACTCTGAACTTTTTTATTCCCCTCTATATCATACTGTTGTTTTTGCTTGAAATGTTTTTTTCACTTCTTTGTCTAACTAATCTCTCTTGGTGTAGTTTGACTTGAATTGTTTTCTAGAAGCTTACCCTAACTCTATCTGCCATCCTTCTGTAGTATCTTGTACACTTCTTGATGATGAAATTTTCATTTTTGCTTCTTTATTGGATATTAAGTATTGAGGGTAAGGGAATATATCTTATTAATTTTGTACCCCTTGTACTATCCTACTGTAGTTGTTATCTAAAATATAATAGATGAATAAATAAATGAATAAAGGAATGAAAGTTTAATATTTTTGGATCTATTATAATTTGTTAAATGTGGAATTTATCTACATTTGTTCATGGAACACAGAGATAAAATGTATGTTGGGAATCTTGTCTAAATCTCTCTGGAGAAATATAAATAAGATGAAAAGAAACTTGTAAGTACCCTTTGAAATTCTTAAGCATATTTTCTTTGTTAAAAACATGATGTTTTGAAACATTACCTTTTTTTTTCTATTTGCATCAGATCATTGGTTTGAAATCATGGGTAAGAACTTTTTAAAAATTTCAAATAATTTAAATTTTAAACTTAAATTTCAATAATTTAAAATAAATCTAGTAGGACTGTGAAACGTTTGTTATTAAATGCTAGCATAAAATTGGATCTAAAAACTAGGTACAGCACTATGGTAACACTTGAGAAGCTATTTACTCACCATGTCATTTTGCTTGAAATAGTACATTTATATGAGGAACATATAAGTGAAACCTCTAGAAATAGATGCTGGGTGAAGATCATGTAGTGGTGTAACATGGGAGGAAATGTAGTGGGAGTAGTCTATTCTGGGTACAAGCGAAACAGAGTACCTTGTCTGTAGAGAATTTTAAAATAGTAGTAAAGTTGTTTTAAGGCAAATCATCTCTTTATTACCACCATGTGCTAGCAATTCTAAACAACATTGGTGATGAAAAACTATTTGTCCACAGGACAGATAGTCCCTACCATCTCCCTCCCACTTGGTATGCCACTGATTGAGATAACATATATTTTCTTATTAGATATACAGTATTCCCCCATGCTGCACACCCCGACTTATCCATGGGGGTTATGTTGCAAGAGTCCCAGCGGATACTTGAATCCTGGATAGTACCGAACCCTACATATACTGTTTTTTCCTATACATACATACCTATGATGAAGTTTAATTTATAAATTAGTCACAGTAAGAGATTAACAATAACTAATAATAAAATAGAACAATTATAACAATATACTATAATAAACATGTGAATGTGGTCTCTATTTCTCAAAATATCTTGTACTGTATCACCTATTTTTGGATTGTGATTTACCACAAGTAACTGAAACTATGGAAAGAGAAACTGTGGGTAAAGGGAGTAACTACTGTACCCCAATTCTGTTTTCATTTTATTCTTTCATATATATTCTCTTATCCCTGTAGCAAACAGTTGCATTACATTTTTCAAATAAATGTGAACACTTAAGAAAAATTAGGTCAGTTATTTAAATCCGATTTACTAGGTAGCAATGATTATTAGATGACTTTTAAATTTATCATATATATGATATATATTTTATACATATATAATTAGTCATTGTTTACTAACTGCCATTGTGTGTGTAGGGCATTTTCACTAGTTTCTTACTTCCTATTGGTCTTATAGTTTGATTAGTGTGACATTCCAGAATTAATTTAGTCTCTAGTTCATTAGATCGTAACCTACAACCTATGTAATTCTTCTAGGATACTTAGGTATTTATTACTTTAGAAGAATTAATGTCTCAAAATGTAAACAATTATAATTATTTCAGCAGTATGTTTAAGATTAGCTCATACTCCTTTTTTAAGGCCTTTATGGTTTATTCAACAATAAAATATATCAAGTTAGGGAATAACTTGACTGTGTATTGAAAAAACCAAAAAGAGTGGTGCAAATGGCATCAGCATGGGACTAGAGCTCTTCTTAGCATATTGTTAATATACATTTTCTGTGTTATTGTGTGGTAAATAGGACTATAGTCACTTTACTGTGGCTAAATTTAATTACCTAATATTAATTTCTGGTCACTGAATTTATTAATGTGGCTTCTGGTGCAGCTAAAAACTGTACCTTTCTTTCCTTTTTATGGTTGCATATTTGTGTTCTCCAAAGCCTGAGAGAAAAGCTCATTTAATAATTGATTCATAATTTTTAGCAGATCATTTCCATGGAAACTTTTATTCATTTTAAAAACATTACTTTCCTTTTCTTTTTAAACTAGAGTCGAGTATGCCCATTTCTTATAGATCCTTCTTCCCAAGCTACAGAATGGTTAAAAGCACATTTGAAAGACTCACGTTTGGAAGTTATTAATCAGCAGGTATGTATTACTAATAATTTAGATACCATGTTATAGTGAAAAGAACTCTGAGTCTATAATCAGAAAACATAGATTCAAGACTGATCCTTATAACTTACCTGGTGTGGGACCTAGGGAAAGAAATATAACTCTCTTAGGTTAAACTTTCTAATTTGTAAAAAGGGGATAAGAACAAAAATCATATGATCATCTCAATAGATGCAGAAAAAGTATTTGGTAAAATTCAGCATCGCTTCCTGATAAAAAACCCTCAACAAACTATGCATAGATGGAACATACCTCAAAATAATAAAAACTGTATACAACAAACCCACAGCCAGTTACATAGTGAATGGGGAAAAATTGAAAGCAATCCCCCTAAGAACTGGAACAAGACAAGGATGTCCACTTTTCACCACTCCTATTCAACACAGTACTAGAAGTCCTAGCCAGAGCATTCAGGCAAGATGAAGGTATAAAAGACATCCAAATTGGAAAAGAGGAAGTCAAGTTATCTCTGTTTGCTGACAACATGATTTTATACCTTGAAACCCTAAAGAGTCCACCAAAAAACTCTTAGATTTGATAAGTGAATTTAGTAAAGTTTCAGGATACAAATTCAATGTACAAAAATCAGTAGCATTTCTATACAGCAATAACAGTCAAGCTGAGAACCAAATCAAAAAGGAAATACCATTTACAATAGCAACAACAAAAAAAACCCCCAAAGACCTAGGAATATATTTAACTGAGGAGGTGAAAGATTCTACAAAGAAAATTACAAAACATTGATGAAAGAAATTGTAGATGACACAAACAAATGGAAAAACATGCTCATGGATCAGAATTAACATCGTTAAAATGACTACACTCTGCAAAGCAATCTACAGATTCGATGCAATCCCTATCAAAATATTAATGTCATTTTTCACAGAATTAGAACAATCCTAAAATTCATATAGAACCAAAAAAGAGCCTGAATAGCCAAAGCAATCCTAAGCAAAAAGAACAAAGCTTCATATTACCTGCCCTCAAATTATCCTACAAGGCTGTACTAACCAAAACAGCATAGTCCTGCTGCTATAAAAATAGACACATAGGTCAATGGAACAGCATAGAAAACCCAGAACATATCTATAGCTAATTGATTGTTGACAAAGTCAATAAAACATACACTGGGGAAAGCACACCTTTTGCAATAAATGGTGCTGGGAAAATTGGATTGCCATATGACAAATGAAAAAAGGACCCCCTTCTCTCACCATATCAAAAATCAACTAAGGTGGATCAAAGATTTAACTGTAAGACCTGAAATTATAAAAATGCTAGAAGAAAACCTAGGGATAACCCTTGTGGACATTGTTTTAGGAAAAAAGTCATAACTAAGACCTCAAAGCACAAGCAGCAAAAACAAAAATAGACAAATGGGACTTAATTAAACTGAAAATCTTCTGCACAGCAAAAAACAAAACAAAACAAAACAGCATGAACAGACAATCTGCAGAATGGGAAAAAAATATTTATAAACTATGTAGCAGGGGAGTGATATCCAGAATTTATAAGGAACTCAAACAGCTCAACAGCAACAAAAAAACAAGTAACCTCAAAGTGGTCAAAGGACATTTTTGAAAGAAGACATACAAATTGCCAACAAGCATATGAAAAAATGTTCATCATCACTAATCATCAGGGAAATGCAAGTTAAAACTACATTGAGATATTATCTTACACCAGTCAGAATGGCTAGTATGTATTTATTTTGGAGATAGAGTCTCACTATTGTAGCCCAGGCTAGAGTACAGCGGTGTGATCATAGTTCACTGTAACTTCGAACTCCTGGGCTCAAGCAGTCCTCCTGGCTCAGCCTCCTGCGTAGCTGGGACTACGGGCATGCGCCACCATACCCAGTTAAATTTTTTTTTTTAATTTTTTGTAGAGATGGGGTCTTGCAATGTTGTTCAGATTGGTCTTGAACTCCTGGCCTCAAGCAGTCCTCTTGTCTCGGCCTCCCAAAGTGCGGGGATTACAGGCGTGAGCCACCATGCCTGGCCAGAATGGCTATTATTAAAACGTCAAAAAATAACAAATGGTGAGGATGCAGAGGACATACACTCATACACTCATGGTGGGAATGTAAAGTAGTACAACCTCTATGGAAAACAGTATGGGGATTTCTCAAAGAGCTAAAAATAGAACTACCATTCCATCTACTGGGTATATACATACCCAAAGGAAAAGAAATCATTATATCAAAAAGATACCTGGGCTCATATGTTTTTTGCAGTACTAATCACAGTATGGAATCAACCTAAGTGTCCATCAACAGATGATTGGATGAAGAAAATTTGGTATATATACACAATGGAATATTATTTAGCCGTAAAAAAAGAATGAAATCATGTCTTCTGCAGCAACATGGGATGTAATTGAAGTCCATTATCTTAAGTGAAACAACTCAGAAACAACTGCAGCATATTCTCACTTATAAGTAGGAGTTGAAAAATGTGTACACATTGACACAGAGTGTGGAATAATAGCTATTGGAGACTTGGAAAGGAGATAGGGTGGGAGGGGATTCAGAGATGAGAAATTATTTAATGGGTACGATGTACACTGTTCAGGTGTGGTTATACTAAAAGCCCAGAATTTGCCACTGCACAATATATCTATGTAAGAAAACTTCACTTGTACCCCTTAAATTTAGAAAATAAAAAAAAATAGGAAAAAGAATATTTATTTGGTGCTAGGTATTGATCTAAGCACTGGGAATTTCACAGTGAGTTAAGTAGTCAAAATTCCTTCGCTAATGACAAGGACAGTCTAGTAGGTTAGAGAGACAAAAAAGCATTTACACTAAATTATAATTAAGGACATAAATATAGATTCTGTAGAAGTAAGTAAGTATTACTGACTTAGCTTGGAGAATCAGAAAAGCCTCCTGGCCTTTAAAAATATTTACAGTTCCTCTCAATGCCTTTCATAATTTCCTATTCCTGTAACTCACTAACAAGCATCTTGATCCCAAGATTTGACATACCAGTCAGTGAAACGTAATCAGAGTCTTTTTGGTAGTGACTTCTCACTGTCATATTTATCTTGCAAAGGAAATTATTTTTGGTCAGATTTTAAATAAATTTGTGTGTGTGTGTGTGTGTGTGTGTGTTTTAAGAAGGCTTAGCATATGATTAACTTTCATAGCTATTCTTTAGTTTTTTGAAAAATTACCTCTAAAACTTTACTTGTAAAATGAAGGTTTTCTACCTCATTTGTTTTTGGTAAGAATAATTGTAAATTATATAATACGTAAATTCTTTAGTCTCATTTATGTTTTGCAGTATGAGATAATAATTATCACTTCAAATATTGTATATATTTTTTTACCTTTCTTTTAGGCCTAGGATAATATTTAAAACTACTCTTCTCTAGTCAGAAAGCCTCAAAATTCTTCACTAGTTCTAGAATTTTGTCTAAAGGTTCTGTTCACAAGGATTAGACCTATCACACCAAGAAAAGTTTACTATTAATAGAATTCATCATGTTGCCTTTTTCCCCCCATTCAATGTGTGATTCTGAATATAGGCAAGGTAGTTTTTATTGATACCTGGTTGAGTAACTTATTGTATATAGAATTTGAATTTTTGGTTCTGTAACAATTTGAAATTATTATAGAAAATTGAAGAAAGGCTTTTGTAAGGCTATTTCTCCTGTGGGAGAAACAGGAATTTGCTATTGATGGGGTGTAGAGTTCTAGTCGTGCAAGATGAAAAAGTTCTAGAGATCTGCTGTACAACACTGTGCTTATGGTTAACAATACTCTAGTACACACTTAAAAATTGGTGAGGAGGGTAGATTTCATGTTATATGGATTTCTTTTTTAACGTAATTTTAAAAATGGTAAAATACTTATTTTCTTACAAGTCTATATAAATTATGAACTTTTTAAGATAATTTGTTCAACTAAAATAATTCATCACCAAGTACTTATAAGTAAAAAAACGATCACGAATAATTTGAATTATTAACATGCATATTAAATTTTTAAATATTCCTATTCCTATTAATGTCTTCACTCATTATAAGGACCTTTGTAAATAGTGAGATAATAACAGAATTAATATGAATTCTTTTTTATTCTCTTAGGATAATAACTTTATCACAGCTCTTGAGTTGGCAGTACGTTTTGGGAAAACCCTTATTATACAAGAGATGGATGGTGTAGAACCTGTTCTTTATCCGTTGTTGAGACGAGATCTGGTTGCACAAGGTAAATATTTGACACTTTCCGGAAAGAAACTTATTTAAATTCTCTGAAAACAGGTACATGCTTCCAAGAGTTCTCTTTTAGTAAAATCACACATGACATGCTTAAGTCCCCCAGCAACAAGTTGTGCCATGTGTAAAATGTTGTCTACCAGGGAAGCTCATAGAGACCCAGTACTCAGAGTTTTTATGGGGGCTGATTATGTCAGCAAGCTCTCCCTAGTATATAGCAAAATTTTAGACTCCCCAAAGGAATGCAGGTGTTCAGCATAAACCACATTGTTTGTACAAACAGTTTAGGCATAGTGAGCTACTTTTATTTGTTCTGAGAATGGTGGAAACTCTCCTAAAATCCAAGTTTCTAGGCACTGGTTACAGGCCAACTATGCAAGCAGGCCTTTCTAGGGATAGCAGTCTCAGGATTGCTGTGTTAACTCTTTTCTGTACAGGCACCCAACCAAGTCTTCAACGATTAGAAAGTGATGCCCAGAAACTTTTAAATGTGTGTCATGCAAAGTGTACATACGTACATACATGGACATGCACATATGCATACTTATATCCCACACATTACTAGCACTGCAAGGTTTAAAAAGAAAATTGGGATAACTGGAGCAAAGCAGACAAATAGCAAAGCATGCACTATTCTTTGATCATTTATTATCCCATGAATACAACTGCTTGTATTACTTTCAAAGCTGTGTCTTGCAGTAGCTGCCATTCAAATTTAGCCACATGTTTTTTTTGACCAGATAAAGGGGCTGTAGTATAATTTCCAGGTCCATATATGCTGGAGGCCAAGAGGGT